>JAQHUG010000204.1:1113074-1146018 GCA_028555095.1 Dicrostonyx torquatus
CATGCATACACATACACACATGCATACACATACACACATGCATACACAAACATACATGTAATTAAAATAAGGAAGCAGCTTCTGAGGTGGCTCTTCTCAGGTTCCAGACTTTCCGTGGTACACAGCAGTCTCTAGGATAACACTTAAGGTCTATCACCTGGAGTCAGTGAGATGGCTCAGCAGATAAAGGAACGTGCCACCAGTCCCAATGACTTGAATGTGATCCCTAAGACCCACATGGTAGAAAGAGAGAACCAGCTCCCCCAGGTTGTCCTCTGACTTCCACACATACACTGAGACACTTGGAAACCCAAACTTAAACACAACACAGCATAACACACACACACACATTATTTAAAATTTGTCTTAAAACATCTGGTTTACTGCTGGTCACATCTTTTCTGTAGTGATTTCTTCCAAGATAAAACCCTCCATCTTGGAGAAAGCTTAGACACAGGATTGTCTAAAGGGAGGTTAAACCTCCCATCCTGCCAGGAAGGTCCTTAAACTAAGGAAGGAAGCAACTCAGAGGGTTCAGCAATCCCTGAAACTGACAGGATACACTTGGTCCCTTCCTCCCCGAGCTGCTATAAGCAGTAGATATTGCTGAGAGACACTCTCAGACCAGCGGAGCTGCCAGAAGAGGTTCGTCAGCCTAGAAGTAGAGACTACCCAGTCACCTGGAAAGGACACTTATCAAGCTGTCCAGCTGCCTGAGGGCTAAGCAGTACTCCAGGTTTCCATCATGGTGAGCCACTGTGGGGAGCCGCGCCCGCTATTCGCCATTGCAGGATGGCGCCCATATCCTGTGTTCCCGGGTAATGAATGGGTGCATTGCGCATGTGCGAAGGGTTTTTCCACCTCGTCCCATCCTACCTATCCCGTGGCGTCATCTCGTGCGATGGGTTGCAGCCAACCAGGGGCTGACACATCCTAGGCGAGGAGAAGCCTCTATTTAAGGGAAGGGTTTCCCCGCCTCTGGGTCTCCGCTCTGGAAGCTTATGCTCTCCCTCTCAAGAAGCATTAAAGCGTACTGCAGAAGGATCCTTGTGTGCCGCATCGTTCTTGCTGGCGAGACGGTTGCGTGGGACAAGCCACCATTCAAGATGCGGTGGGCTTTTGATGGGCAGCTGTCTTTGAGTTACTATGGCTCCTCTAAGTAGCCCCTCACGCCACCCCTACTCCTATGAGTAACCCTTTGGACTTTGATGCTATCTGTACTTTCTGGTCTGTTTATTCGTCCCCTAACTGAGCTAAGTAGCTGTCTGTCCACGCCTCCACAGGAATGGTGACACACGACATATCTTCAGTGAGGTGAGGGAAAGTGTTTGACTTCCCATTTATGCAAAATAGAAGCAGAACTGGAGCCCAAGTTCATTTTATTCTCAAACCTTGCCCTCTGTGTAACACGTGGCCTGGAGGTAAAATGTTCTTCCAAGTTACTTACGTCTAAGAGAAGACAGCAACGCATACTTTAGAAAACGCAAAAAGCAAAAATGAAGAAGACAATAATAACTTGAATCACATTCCAAGATAAAGATCCTAACATTTCACCAATATTCTTTCAATTTCCTGTTTCCATGTCCACTGAAGCCGCCATCTGCTTCAGATGAGAAACTGAGAAAGAGAATGGGGTGCTGTGTCTCAGCCTAATCGGGTTCCTGCACACAGAAGGCAATTTTTAAATTTTAGACAAATGTTTAGATTTGCAGAAGGGTGCTTGGGAATATGCTTTGTGCAAAGAGCAGGAGTGGGCAGAGTTCCTATGCACATGAAACTCCAAGAGTTTGGGGGGGGGAGGCGGGATGTTGTTCCTGGGAGAAAGGGGGCAGAAAAGAGAGCAGGGTAGAGAGGTGGAAGCGCCAAAGTCTTGAGAACAGGGATGTTTAATTTTCCTTTAAGTCTGGGAATGTTTAACTTTTGACTTTAAGTCAATCGTGGTTTGAGATGTGGCTCTCTGGCTCCCACGGCGCGACACAGAAAGGCTTGATCGACAGCGAGGAAAAGGGTCAGCTCCATTTGAGCCTGTGACGGAACTGATGAGAAACTGCAGCCGAGCGTGGAGCATGGGATTTGGTTATTAGAAGAGGAAGAAGTCAGGGCCAGCGGTGGCCACAGAAGACGGCTACCCGGAGACTCAGAGACCTCGGGAAGTCATCTGATCTCTGAGGGCTACTCAATTTTTTGAGCTTCCCTCTAGACTTTAAACGAAGACTATTTATTCTATAAAACAGGATAAACTATGACTTGTTTATCTGCCACCAGTTCAGTCACCCAGACTGCCTCTACGCCTCAACAGTTATCCGAGCACGACCAAGCAATGTTTAATACTATAAGGTTATAACTGTAGAGAAATGGCACACCCACCAGAGAGGGTAAACTGAAATGTTTAAATTAAGCTGACAGCATTGTGCTCTTTAAGACCGTAGATCTATGAGGCTCCCTTCTACAATCGATGAGAGCCTAAATTAAAATGCCACCTGTGGGCTTCGTTTAGGGTTCTAGAACACAGCCTACAGCCCCGCACTGCACTCCCGAGCACAGACTCCAGAGAAATCAGTGTGTATTAACATCCAAGGGCTAGTGTGTCCCTTTGGCATTCCTTCTTGTCGTTTACTAGAAAATTAGTCTTTGGGGGTAGGGTGCTATAATTCTCTGTGAAAATTCAAATGCCCTGATTTACAAGCATATTTTGGTGTTTGGGGTAACCTATTGACTCAGGTTGAAGGCCTGAATAGATGTTCAACAGTGGCTAAGAGCCAAGTAACCAAAAACCTTTGAAACAGTGCACAGGAGGGAAGACATCACGTTCCCACCCATTGCCTGGCTTGGAGTAGTGTCCACTGTCCAGGGTGTCATCATCTTGTGATACAAGGCTTAGTGTGCCCACATTCACAGTGTCTGGACCTGTGAGTGGTTTTAAGAAATAACACATTTTGGAAGCAAAGCATGTCCAGAAATCGGCAGTGCCGGTACCTGGTTTCTGCTGCGGATGCCCTAAAGATTCTTGTGTGATTCGATCACCAGCAACTTATATTTGCTGTGCATTCCAGTGTTTGTCCTGGCAACGGGTCTGACAGCCTGAGAAACTGAATGAGAAGTGCTTTTCTTTGAGAGTGGAAGACACACAAACAGCGGGAAAAGTCTAAGCTAGCCGGGAAGAAAGGCATGCAAGGAAATTTACTTTGGGAAATAAAAAAAAAATTGACACAGAACTGTACACACAAAATCCTACTCAGGCCGTCAGGGACAATATTTACACAGTGGCAATGTTGTGTGTGCTTGAGTCCAAGTCTACATAAGATTCACGGAATTTCTACTGCAAAGAGGTAAGAGTCCAGGGAGAAGATGTGTAAGGGCATCGACTCCTCAGCTCCCCTTTTCAGGAATCACAAGATAATACCAAAAAGATGGAAAACTGAAAAGCTAATCAATGGCCACTCCTGTTTAGAATATTCAAAGCAATCAGTAAGGGACAAAGAACTTCCATAGGGAAGAGAAGGGAGAGAGAGACAGTGAGAGGGAGGGAAGGAGGGAGGGAGGAAAAGAGGGAGGGAAAGAAGGAAGAAAAAAAAGAGAGTGCTCAGCCAGCTAGGAGAGAAGGGCGAAGAAGCAACTGTTTGTCACTGGAAACAAAATACTGCGCTGTAACTTTTTTTCAGCATTTGTATACAAAAGCTGGTGGCACAAACCTATAATCCCAGCACTTGAGAGAGAGAGTCAGAGGATCGGACATTCAAGGACATCCTTGACCTGAAAGTGTGAGGTCAGCCTGGGCTACTTCAGACCCTCCTCCCTCCAAATAAAGAAAAGAAAACCTTGATTAAGAAGAGAACATTTAAACTAATAATCGTAAGGGCCAGTGAGATAGCTCAACAGATAAAAGAGCCTGCTGCTCAGCCTAGTATCTAAAGTTTGGTTTCGGGACCCCACATCCTCCTATGGGTGTCCTATGACTTCCACATCACCAGCCCTGACATGTGGATGTCCTCTCTCTCCCCTCCCCCAACAATGACTAAAATGTAATAGGCGTACAAATATATGTAGTAATAATAACAAAGTCTGTCTGGATCAGGCATTTGCAGTTCACAGGCTACAGACAGGACATTTTTGTTTAAGATGCTTATCTTTAGAAAAAGGGAAAATTTTAACCTTCCTTGCAGAAGGTTAAAAAAAATCAGTGTGTTTTTTGTAGAGTCAAACGAGTCTTGGAGGGTGATATCTTGTGTAGACGTATATTTTCCGGGAGGATAATAAAGGGAGATTATTGGCTAAAGGTTAACTGGAACCATTAAGACAGGGCTGTAATCTAACCAGCTGCAGTTTCGGGAGCAAACTGTCTCTGCAGGTTGAAATGCAATGCTACTTCAGCCTAGGTTAAAAGGTATGAAAAGATGCTTTTTACCCAGTGCCAAGTTCTTCATCCACAGAAAAAAGGAAAAAAAATAAAAACCGTAAACGTAAACAATCTGCTTTCACTTCAGCCCTCAGAAAAGAGCAATGAAGAGACAGTGAAGGAGACACAGAGAAGAAAGGAGCACGCTGCACCACTCCACGTTCCCAAAGAGCCCCCCACCCCAGCACACACACACACACACACACACACACACACACGCACACGCACACACACACGCACGCACGCACGCACACGCACACATTCCATTCTGCTATGAGACAAAGACCTCGGCACTGACTTTATACCCAGATTGTCATCTGCAGGGGCATGGTGGTAAAGAGCCAGGTCAATAAGGGGACGGAAGCTCAGAACTGGCATTCTCTATTGTGTCCCTCTCCATTGCGTCCCCTGCCCTGCTTGACCTCTCTCTTGTCTTTGGTGTAGGAGGTCCTTCTGTTTATGTGTTGCTTTCATTGGTTAATTAATAAAGAAACCGCTTGTCCTGATACGGCAGAACTTAGGTAGGTGAAGAAGACAGAACTGAATTCTAGGAGGAAGAAGTAGAGTCAGAGAGAGCCGCCACAGAGCTGCCAGAATCAGACATGCTGAATCTTTCCCGGTAAGCCATGACCTCATGGTGACATACAGATGAACAGAAATGGGTTAAATCAAGATGTGAGAATTAGCCAATAGAGGCTAGAGATAGTGGGCCAGGCAGTGTTTAGATGAATACAGTTTCTGTGTGATTATTTCGGGTGTAAGCTAGCCGGACAGCCGGGATGAAAAGCAGGCCCTCTCTCCTTGCAGCATGTCTTCTTCTCTTCCTCTTTCCTGTCCTCACTTGTCCATCACCTCCAACCTCCCTTGAGGTCTCCTGAAGCATGCTGCTCTCAGAAGGCAAGAGGTCACTCTGAATCCTTTATGCCTCTACATTAGCCACTGTACATACATCACTGTAGCTCCTCCAGGAAATTGTTAGGACGATAGGAAGGTGACTGCCATTGCTTTCCTGGAAGCCTAGTGTTTGAACTATGGACCCCAGACCCTGCTCCTGAGTGCTCAGGATTGTCTCGGACCTGTGCTAGCTCTCAGGCTAAGCAAGGTGGGTGGGACAAACCAAGAAGGCTCACACCAGCCTTTTCTGAGGTCTTGACAGGGTGTTTCAGGGGTCCCTAAAAGTCAAGCAGAAAATGTTGGTTCGTGTGAGCCTGTGCCAGCACATATTGGGATGAAACCACAGTCACCTTGAAGAACTGTTTCATGGGAAGAGAAGAGTCTGTCTTCCCTGGGATGAGAAACTGAGTTGATTCAGAGATCCTGGGGTGAGTAGCTCCTCTCTGGGGTATTATTGCTTCTGTTGATAATAGTACCAGGGGCACATGCTACAGAACATGTATGGGGGTCAGAAGGTCAAAAGACCTTTGTTTTGTTTCTTTTTTTTTTTTGAGACAGGGTTTCTCTGTGTAGTATTGGCTGTTCTGAAGCTCGCTCTGTAGAGCAGGTTGGCCTTGAACTCACAAAGATCCCCATGCTTCTGCCTCCCAAGTATTGGGATAAAAGTCATGCACCAGAGGACAATTTCATGGAGGTGTTCTCTCCTGTCTTTATATGGGTCCTAGGAATTGAACATAGGTCTTCAGATTTGTGTCACAAGGGCTCTTACCTTCTGAGTCAGCTCACTGTCCCTTTTGGACCTATTTCTTTGTCTTTACTTCTTCACTGGTCAGTATTGGTTTTTGCTGGTAGCTACTCATGCCATACTGACCATCAGCAACCTCTTTCTCTCTCTTCCCTCACAGTTACTATTAAAAAATGTCAGGCAGCCTACTGCAGCTGTAAGTCTGTAATCCTCACCTCTATGAAGAGTTACTAAACACTCTGAGAGATTAGGGGCTCTAGATGGCACACTACACATGATGGGCCAGAAGGGTCCAAACTTTCTGCCGTCCCATCCTGCCCCATAAGCCAAGACAACTTGATTACAAGACAAACTATGAGCTACTCCCCAATTACATGGCACATGACCTTCCCCATCTCTCCAAAACTTCTAAGAGGGAGGAACCCTCACACTGCCTCAGGGGCCTGGTTTCTGCTCAGAGCTCTCACTATGTTGTATCTTTCCATTGCATTAATAACTTTCTAATAAATCTCTCATCCCAAAGGACAGGGTCACTCTCAAACCTTGTAAGCTAAGACTTTTCAATATGTTAGCGGAGTGCAGCTTCCACATAAGATACTTCCCATACCCTCCTCTGGGGGTATGATGTCATCAGTGTCTCTAATTTCATGGGAGAAGATTCTGTGAAATCCATAGAAAGCAGGAGTACAGAAAGTGCTTAGAGAAAGGAGTACAAACAGCTGATGATGGAGAAAGATGCTTCTAGGCAGAGAAGAGTCCTCCTATGGAAGCCATCATTTTGCCCAGCCACCATCCCTAGGGATGGGGAAACATGACCAAACCCAGGTTCTGCAGTTGAGCTGGCTGAGACAGAATCATGGTTCTCTGCTACAGAGACTGTTGAGGAAGCTGATCCTATCTTGGGGCTTTGGATGCTCCACCTGAAAAGTGGAACTAAGGTGTCTGTATTGCTGCACAATTGGCATACAAATATTCAGGCTGGCACCTGGCTGGCACACAACCAATGATCAAGGATTGGCTTTAGGACTTATTTTACACATTTCCAATATTCTTTGGGAAGCCTTGGGCCATGTGGATCTAAAGGGACTTAATATTCTCCTTCTGAGGGCACAAGTAAAGCTCCCACTCATTTGGCTGAGATTGTTCATCCTTAGTAGGCAAGGAAACAGTGAAATGATACAGTAACTCTGTGGGAATTCATTATTTTCCTTAACCATGAAACTACTATGACCAAGAACAACGAGGAACAGTTGTCCTGGGTGAAATGAAAGCCTCTGTCCACATGCAAACCTGTACACAAACACCTGTGGCAGATTCTGCATGTATTAATTCCAAACTGGAAATAACACAGTTGTGTCTTCTTCCAGTGGGTCAGTATTTAAACCAAAATATGACTAGTCTACACAGAGTCTCAAAACAAAGGAAGTAATGAAGGAAAGTGTTGGGAGCTGCAGATCCTCAGACCCTGAACTTTCTATGACCCTTCCTGCTGGAGTAAACAACTTGTTTTTCCTATGCTTGCAGCTGCTCTGAGCATGGAACCCTCATGAGTTTCTGATAACAAAGAAGTGGTTTCTGGTGGGCTTGCAGTGGAAAATCTCCAGAGCTAAGGCATGGTCACTAGTTAAGGAGAGTTGCTAGAGGGAGAAAGGTGAGGGTTGTATTCCCAGCACCCAGCTACCAGCCCCCAGCCGCCGGCCCACTCAGCCGCTGGTTGCTTGCTTATGTGCGAAATAACCACATGACAATTATATTCATTTAAACTCTGTCTGGCCCATTATCACTAGCCTTTTCTTGGTTAGCTCTCACATCTAAAACTAACCCATTCCTAAGAATCTATTTGTCACCACGAGGTGGTGACTTACCAGAAAAGTCTAACCTGCATCCATCTCTAGTGGCAGGAGCATCATGGTGACTCTCCCACTTCCTTTCTTCCCAGAACTTCCGTTCTGTCTACTCCGCCCACCTAAGGGCTGACCTATGTTACAAGCCAGGCAGAGTCTTTATTTAACCAATGAAAGCAACAGAAATAAAGGACCCTCCTACAGGAGAGCACTATATAAGTGCCTTAAAACATAATAAAATTGGTATTCTTGCTTCAAGAGTAATCCATGTCTCTGTGTGGTCTTTATTCCCCAGACTCTTGCCCAACCACAGTTCTGTTGACAGAGTTTTTGCCCTGTCCAGTCCTGCAGATATTTAGTCCCAAAGAAATACACAGAGGCCTACATTAATAATAAACTGGTTGGCCTACTAGCTCAGGCTTCTTATTAACTAATTTCTACATCTTAACCCATAATTCTTGTCTATGTTAGCCATGTGGCTTGGCACCTTTTCAGTGAGGCATTCTCATCTTGCTTCCTCTGCATCTGGGTGATGGCTACAGACTCAACCTTTCCTCTTTCCAGAATTCTCCTGTTCTTGTTGTTCCACCTCTACTTCCTGCCTGGTTGCCCCACCTATACTTCCTGCCTGGCTACTGGCCAATCTGCATTTTATTAAAATCAAATGACAGGGTACAGACCCTTGTCCCACAGCACAGTTCCAGGTGTGCAGGTGCCATAGGTGGAGGCACCAATGCGATAAAAAAAACTAGAGACACCTCTGAGAGACACCCTCCAAAAGGCTGGCCAACAAATAAATAACAAAAAGTAAATAAATAAATGGGTAAATTCTAAGGATGGGGCAAATTCTTCAAAGTCTGCTGTCATAGAAAAATTACAGATACTACTAAAAAAAATAGGGTACCAAATATTTTTAAAAATATATACATAGAAGTAAAAATAAAAAAGCCACATTAAAATAAAAAATATACAAAGGTCTAAATTATATATATTATTATGTTTTCTTTAAAATTTTTAACTATAAAGGTGCTAAGTACAGAGAGATATTTCATTGTACAGACTGCTAAGGTAAACCAACATAAAGGTATCTTAACATCAAAATTTGAGTCTAAAAATATGTTACTTTTAAAAAAAAGAGGTCTTCTTTTGTTTCCACAAAAGTTAAAAACCTATGGATTGCTTCCAGACTAATGTGGTTTAACGTACCAAGACCACTCAAAAGATCTCTGTAAAAACACCCAAAAAATATTTCACCCAACAAAAAGCAAAAAACAGTTTTAAAAAACTATGCCCAAAATTCCCTTAATAAACATATTCACTAGGACATTTTATGACAACCTACAGACCACCCTTTTACAAGAGCAGTTAGATTTCTTATGGGATTTACATATGGCTAGCTGCTCCCCTTCCTTCCATCATATTTGCATCACACCTAGCCCAGTCAAGAACCCTAGTGCTACTGTCAGCCAGTCAAATTCTTATCTTAAAAACCATAAAACACACAAGTTTTTATACTCATGTTCCTCCCACTTCCATAGATTCTATAACTAAGGACATTCTTTACGATCTAGGCTTGCTGAAGAGCTGGTCTGGGACTGTTGATCTAAAATCTTTTGTAACTGGAGGGTTTTTAATTATCTGCCTTTATTACAGGCATTAGCAAGAACAACAGCAGCATTTAAATATCACTGCTGAACAGTTAATACTTGCCTAAGTAAGTGGGCTCCCTCCAAACACAGTATGGGTCAACATGCTACAAAAAGGCCAGTAAGCCAGAGACAGGTAAGAGAAGAGCCTGTCACAGTCAACCTAAGATAGAGGCCTTAGCTGCTGAGGCAATTGTTCTTAATAATGGGTAAGATGTAAATTTACACTTCTACGACCTAAGGCAGGCCTAGTCTAATTATATAGAATAGGGGGAGCTGTTGGAAGTGCAGACCCTCAGACCCTGAACCCTTGCCCGACCATGATTCCAGGTGGTGCAGACACCACAGGAAAGAGGAAATAAACCATGGGATGCTCCAGGGTGCCATGCCATGTACAAAAGATAACCACCAAAGACTGCATACCCCAGGTTGGCTTACATGCTGTGTTACTTGTCTTCTTGAAGAATCCCTGACAAGAGCTGCTCAGGGAAGAAAGGGGTTATTTCAGCACATGATTCCAGGGTACAATCCACTCATGGGTGATGGGAGCAAGGGGCAGATGTCATATTCCTCACAGTCAGGAAGCAGAGAAAGACGAGCTTCAGTCCTCAGCTCCACCCCTTCTTTTTACTCAGGCCAAGACTCCAGCTCATAGAACAATGCTGCCCACATTCTGAGTGAATCTTCCCACCTCAATCAATCCATTCTAGAAAATCTACCCACTCTGTGTCCAGGCATTTGTTTCCATGGTGATTCTACACTCCCATCAGATTGACAATCAAAACTAGCATTCACTTACAGGATTGTTTAAAAAATGAAATTTTAGAAATGAAGAGCAAATTACCAGGAGATTCAAGATAGGTTGGGGATAGGCAGGAAGTTGAGTGCAGAGGGTAACTGGGGAGACCCACAAGATGATGGGGGTATCACCCACTTTCAGTGCAGCTGTGTTGATGCTCTGTTTCAGTATTTAATATCATTTTATAAGATGATATACTGGAGAATCAAAAAACATACACTGGATGACTTGGTATTAGTTACTGTAACTTCCCATAACTCTACAAAAGTCACAAAATATGAAGTTTAATTTTAATATAAACTTCTTCCTTGTGACTTTAATATACTGCCAAGGCTGAGTTGACCTGACCGGATGAGTCCTCCCTCCCCACAGACTCTGTATTTAATTCCTTCAATGCTTGGATCCCATGAGCTGCCTTTTCAGTCACCCTCACCAGTTTCTTGAGCTTCCTTGCTTCTGTGTCCTATATTTATTTATTTAGCTAGTTAGTTATTCATCTACTGTAACAGGAGGAGTAAACTGCTTGTTGTTCCAGCCACCCTGCTAGCTTACACCCGAAATAATCACACAGAAACTGTATTCATTTAAACACTGCCTGGCCCATTATCTCTAGCCTCTTATTGGCTAACTCTCACATCTTGATTTAACCCATTTCTGTTAATCTGTGTATCACCACGAGGTTGTGGCTTACTGGGAAAGATTCAGCATGCCTGATTCTGGCAGTTCCATGGCGGTTCTCTCTCCCTGACTCTTTCTCCCAGAATTCAGTTCTGTCTTTTCTGCCTACCTAAGTTCTGCCCTATCAAAAGGCAAAGGCAGTTTCTTTATTCAACCAATTAAAGCAACATATAGACAAAAGGACCTCCTATACTAATCTACTTATTTATTTATTTAATGTGCATGAGTGTTTTGCTTGCATGTATATGTGAATCATGTGTAGGTCTGATATCTGAGGAGGCATGAAGAGGAAGTCAGATCTGCTGGAACTGGAGTTACAGATTGGTGTAGGCTGCCATATGGGTACTGGAAATCAAGCTCAGGTACTCCACAAGAGCAAATGCTTTTTTTTCTTCAATATACATATTTTATTAAGTTTTATTTCATACAATATAGTCCAGCCATGCATTTCCCTTCCCCACAAATGTTCTTGACTACAGAACTATGTCTCCACTCTCATATACCTTCATTTTCAGAGGCAATCTCATAAACAGTATGTAGAAACTAATGGTTTTTAAAATCCACTTTGATAATATTTTATCCATATTAAGATTTTATTTGTCTGTAAGTCTCAGCAAAATGAATAATTAGAGTAAAATTTGCCATTTTACCCAGTTTTCAACTTTTTTATTTTTGGCCTTTATCCCTTTGAGATTTTCCTTCTTATCTGTTTTTGGAGTACTTAATTACTTTTATTATTCTATTTTTCCCATCTAGCCTATTCATTGTATATTCTTTTGATCCTACCCTAGAGGATATGTGTGTCCTTAATTTAATAGACTCACAGATATTTATCATTTTCTCTGAATTAAAGGATCTTGGATCTTTGTCTCACTTTACTACAACCTTGCCTTTTTGGGCTATTGATACTGTATTTTATTTTGCATGTAGTTAAACATAGGACATTATTAATTCATCTTCTATAGTAAATATTCCTTTATAAATAATAATTTATTTATTCTTTCTCAATTTTCAATGCTGTCTACCGAGAAAGTGGGAGACAAGCTACAGTTTTTCCATCAGTGCAGTGTGTGTGTGTCTCTTGTGTGTGGGAGGAGTAAAGAGGGGGTGGGTGAGTGTGTGTGTTGTATGCAGGTGAGTATGTGAGTACATGTTCCTGTGTATATACATGCAGAGGCCAAAGCCAGAGGCCAATTGTCTTTCTCTATTTCTCTCTGCCTCATTGTCTTGAGACAGAGTACCTCACTGAACTGGATGCTCACCCTTTTGACTTTCTCACAGTGCTGGTGTTCAGGAATGTGTAGCCACACCTAGTGTTTTACATAAGTGTTGTGGGTTAGCACTCAGGTCCTGTGGTCCTCATGTTTACAGAGCAATCATTCTTCCCCATTGAGCCATCTTCCCAGTCCTTCAGTGTGGTCTCTAATGGTAGGCTTATGTTGTCTTTGTTTTTTCTCGTTTGTCCCCACTTTTGTGAAATATTTCAATTTCCTGCAATGCCGTTTGGACAATCCCTCCCTTCAGTGCCGAGAAGCTATTCTTTTTCCTCCTGGCTTGAGTTGTGGGTGTTAGAAAGGCAGCTGCCTCTTCAAGGTGCAGATATCACTGTCGTGTCTTCTGCTAAGACTTCTGTCTTTAACCTTCAACAGTTTGCTGCTCAAGGTCTAGGAGTGGGCTTCATTCATTCAAACCCCTTTGTATTCCCTGAACTCATCAAGTTAGTGACTTGAATCTTTCATTAGTTTGGGGACTATCTCACCTTGTTCATTCTCAGATACTGCCTCTACCTTATTGTCCTCTATTCTCCGTAACATTCCCATCATGCATTGTACCTTTTCTCTTTATCCCAAATAACTTTGGCATGATTTTTTTTCTTTCTCACAAGTTTTTGCCTCTCACAATTTCAGTCTAGATGTTTTCTATTGGCCAATTATCTGTTCTCAAAGGTGACTAACCTGACTTAAACTCATTATTCAGCTTCTAATTTCATTAGGTAGTATTTTTAAGTTCCAAATTCCCTTAGAGGTCTCGGTTCTTCAACAAAAATATTCCATCTCACTGCTTTTGTCTTGAAAATATTAATCATGATGACTATAAAATCCATGCCTCATTATTCTAATACCCAATGTCTTAGTTAATTCTACTACTGTGAAGAGACACCATGACCATGGAAATTAATATAAAGGAAACATTTAACTGGGCATGGCTTACAAGTTCAAAGGTCTAGACCATTACCATGGTGGAGCATGGCAGCATGCAGGAAAACAGAGTATTGGAGAGTAACTGAGTGTTGGACATCTGGATTGGCAGGCAGTGGGAGGAGAGAAAGACACTGGGGCCTGACTTGAGCATCTGAAACACCAGTGCCCACCCCCTGTGACACGCTTCCTCCAGCAAGGCCACACCTCCTATAAGTGTCACTCCTTTTGAGCATGTGGGGGCCATTTGCGTTCAAACCACCACTTGGATGTGTTGGAAATGTTGCCTTTTTAACTCCCATTTTTCAAATGTACTGTGCTGTGTTTTTGTGGGGTTTTGTTTATTTTGGTTTGATTTTTGAGTGCTGGGCACTGGTGTCTCCAGCTGATCCTCCTTTACTTTGAAAAGCATCTCATCATCCTCTGACAGTTAGATGGGGAAGGAGAGATGGGATGATACAAGGCTGTCTCTCAAGCTGGTCCTCTTCCAGTCTGTCCCCTCCTCTAGATGGCAGTTTCTTCCTGTGCAGGCTCTGAACAGCTGGGGCCTGTGTATTCTGGAAAAGATACCCAGACCCCTGCTGCCTTACCTTGGATACCCTCTGAGGGTTTTTGGGTTCTGGATCTTCTTGCCCTTGGTAGAGTCTTTCTGCCCTAGTTTATGCTTTGTAATAAACAACTCCCCCAGATAATTTAGCTGGTATAATTTAAAAACGGCTGAATGTAACTAATGTTCAACATTTCTTTCTTTAAATGAGAATTTTTTTCTACCTTGCTTTGTTAGGTGGCCCTGGGAGAATCATGTTCCATGAGATAGCAAGAGTGGGCGGGTTTGCTCTAACTCACATGTTTTATGACTAGACTCTAGTGGTCTAGTAATTATGTTGTGGTGACTAAGTCTGAACTAACTAAAAGGTTAGTGTCGGTAAACATCAATATTTTCCAAAGGACTTGAACGAGTTCCATAAGCACTTGTTATTAAATAAAGTTATGAGTGTGCCATAGCCTCAGTGCTTTCAATTCTTCATGGCTAGCTACAGACCAAACATATTAAATAGAAAATTCCAGAAGTAAGCAATGCATACATTTTTAACTGCATGCTGTTCTGAGTAACATCATGAAATTGCAGGTCATCCCATCTACCTTGCCTGAGAAACGCATCATCCTTCCTTCAGTGAGTCCATCCTGTGTACACGACCTCTAGCTAGTCACTTGGCAGATGTCTCAATCATCAAGTCAACTGTTGCTTTTTCTCTGCGTATTTAAGGAGCCCGTGTTTTACTCAGTAATGGTCTAGAAGTGCAAACGTAGGTAGGGCCCAGCCACACCACAGAGAACCCACTGGAAAGGTAAGAGGTTGTCTACTTAATAAGGACTAAAATAAAGGTGTATGTTGAGGTTGCTTAAATCTCTGGTAAGAATAAGGGTTTGGGCAATGAAACTGGGGAGAATGGGGGAAGAAAGAGATAAAACGTCATTTTTGTTGTTGACCTTACAACTGAAAAAAGTTATGGTCAAGGCAGAAGTGCTTGGTTAAGGAGGAAAGGGTAGTAGGGATGTGGTCATGACATGGAGCCTATACAAGCTGACAACAGAAAACTACCCACCGAAAGGAAGATGGTTCCATGGGTCCAGGAAGAGGTTTGGACAGAGAACTTTAAACAACATTAAAGAGACCGAATCTTCCAAGAAAGTAGCTGCTTCCTCATCTCAACAGCATTGCTGGGCTGAGGAGAAAAAACAGCACTCAAAGCAGGTCCCCAGGCCCTTCTGGAGGAATGTGCCCAACTGAACCCACATCCTTAACCATGTAAAGGAGGCTGGGGAAATGGCTCTGTTGGGAAAAGGACTTGCAGCATAAGCATGGGAACCTGAGATCGGGTCCCAGCACACACATAAAAAGCCAGGCATTGTGATGTAGGCCAAGCCAAGTGGGTGAGTCCCAGTTCAGAGAAAGACTTCTCTCAAAAGAAAAAGTATGTGTAGCATTTGAAGTATATATTTTGAAATATATATTGAATATACACTGCAGAATATATAGTATATACATGTGTATACAATCTATGTCCTATTGATCTCATTTGTCTGTGGAGCCCTAATGTCTGTCTATGTCTACTAAGCCCATGATGCTAGCATCATTTTTTAATGGAAAGTTTCTTTGTTTAGGTGGAAATAAAATAACAAGTCTCTGCCTTATACACCAGGCAAGCAGAATTGTAATTAATCTGAAAATACACCCCTGATCTGTTGAATGGAGCTGTGACTCCCCAGACAGCTCAGCAGTGTACACATCAACAGCGCAAGGAAGAAAGGCATTGTACTGGAAAGAGACCATCTTTCAGGGGAAAGCAACAGCCTCTCGTGGACTAAATGGCGAAGAATCCAGACGCACAGCAGTTGGAGACTTCATACCTAAAGGTGACCAGGCTGTTTCCACGGCAAATGTATAAATGGTGGAGCCAGTCTTCGTCACAAGCTGTCCGAGCTGTCATCTCACCAGTCTTCCATGCCAGCACGTTAGACTCCACTGGAGAAAACGAAGCTTGGAAACGAAGACTAGAAATTAAGAGCTGTCACCTTCTATGCGCATGGGAAATATTGGTTAAAAAAAAAAAAAGTAAAGTAAGAAATGCAAGTCTCCGGACTAGCCCCGTGTGGGAACATTCCCATGGAGGGCCTTCCCACACTCTTACTTTCTCTTAAATGGGGACGTCAGCCTCTTTCCCAGGAATCTGTTCCTGGGGGATTTGGTTTGCTGAGTCTGTTTTGACATCACCGTTTCCCAATAAGAAGTACATAAGGAAAGACTCAGAAGGCCTCGTGGGGAAACTGTCAAGCATCGAAGAGTGCCAGGTAGCCTGTAAAGGATGGCGGCTCAGTGTTGCCAAATGCTTGCTTAAAGCCCGTGACACCAGAAAAAGTCATCTGCAGCTTTCATAAAATACAATATCGCTGTTGTTTACCAAAGATAGCTAACTCTTAGTGTGGCTGAAGTCACTTAAACCATTAAACACAAGACAAGTGTGACTGGCATCCTGTTCCACCTGCCGTCACGATCCTCACCTTTCCTAAACACCTTCACAGACCTTTTCATCTCAACTAAGTTCTGATCTCAAATCCACGCTAACAACTCCCCCTGGAAGTTCCGTGTGACTCCGCAAATCCACGCAGGACACAGAGGGATCCTGGGGAATCAGATCAGCTCCAATGCTAGCTTCACCTCACACAGGACTCAGGGTTAGGGTTAGGGTTGAGAGTTCTGCCCTAGTTGGGTCTTAAGTCAAGTTAGAAGGGACAGACTTCAGTCAGTGCTTCAGGTATGCTGTTTTGACGCTGGGCCAAGACTGAGGCAAGGTGTCAAAGCCCTACTATGCCTTCTGAGACCCACTGAAGGGTGCGGTCTCCTTCCTGTGTCACTCAGGGTGCTGTGGGCCATGCCTCAGAGGGCCTGGGGCCTTCACAATAGATCCTTCTTTCCTTTCTGTGTCTTCCACCTCTTGTCTGTCGTGTCTCCTTTCTTCTCTCACTGCCGTTCTTCTTGGACCTCAGTTCCACTCTGGATTGCCCTAGCACACCGATACACAGTGCTTAGCAACGATGGATTTCTTATTCTTCCCTCAAAAAACAAAACAAAACAAAAAGACAAAAAACAACGCCCTTGCGCTTCTGCCTAAACATGGCCAAGCTTACCACCTGTCCCAAATATGCAAATATACAGTCAGAATGTGAGACGGCCAACTCCATATGAGTTCCACACACAAGGTTTAGTAAGAAATAAGACGATTCAAGGGAGAAAAAAAAAACCTTAAATCCTTAAATCAAAACTATTCACAGAAGACTCTAAATAAAATCAGTAGAGATCCCAGCAGATATCCAAGACCCTGGTTTGGGACCAAAGTAAATAAACTGCCCATGGGCCTGACCTTTGGTGGAGCTCGTGCCGTTAGCATTAAGGAGAGGGGTCGAACGGACTGTGTGAACACCAGCCTCACACAATGACAAGTTACAGCTTTGTGCTTCAAACGATTCCATTGAGAACATGAAGACCGTTTCCTTCTGCTGTTCACATATCTGGACCGGGCGTTGGCGCAAGGGTGTGGGAAGATGCCTGACAGCCTAGAATGAGAAAGACAGCTCAGTTAGATAATGGACCCCAGGCTTAAAGTGCATTCTCCAAAACTACATACAAATGATGAGTTTTCATTTGAAAAGATGTCGCATGTCACTAGTCATCAGGGGATGCAAATAAAAATGAGACAATGAGGCAGGGCACGGTAGCACCTACCTTAATCCCAGCACTCAGGAAGCAGAGGCAGGTGGATCACTGAGTTTGTGGCCAGCCTGGGCTACATATCAAGGTCCAGGGTAGCCAGGGCAACATACTAAAAGCCTGTCTCAAAAAGAGGTGCAGGGGTGTAAACAATGAGGAAAATGCCAATTTATGCTCGGTGCGTGTGTGTGTATATATATATATATATATATATATATATATAGTGGCCAGGTGAGGCGGCAGCTGGTGAAAGCCTGACTTTCATTATCCACTTTCAAAAGTTGCCCTCTGACCTCTCTGTATGTGCCTTTGTGCGCATATCCCTGAACAATTAGTTGGCTACGCAAATCTCTGAAATGCAATGCTTTCTAATATAATCTAAACAAGAAAGGTGGTGTCAACAGCTGGGTGTTTTTCCAGGCATTCAATGAAAGGCAATGCAGATGAAGTGTGTTGACACTGTCATGGTTTGAATACCAAATGCCACCCACGAGTTCACGTTTTGAGTTCTTGCCCTTCAGTTGGTGATGATGTCTTAGAAAATCATGGAGCCTTTGGGACATGATGTCCCCCCGCTGAGCAAAAGCCACCAAGACGGGCCTCTGGAGATCACAATACTGTCCCACTTCCGGCTCTGCCTGCTGCTTCCAGTTCACTGAAATGTGAGCAGCCTCCGTTGCACGCCCCTACTGCAATGAACTTGCCCACTATATCTGCTGCACCACGACAGACTGAAGCTGAGGGTCCAAACAAACTCTCTTTCCTTTGGTTGTTTCTCTTAGCTGATTTGTCAGTGATGAGAAAAACAAGTAGTACATTGACCACAGGCAGAAAGAGAGCGGGTGTCTAAGATTAGAAGGGAGAGTTTCAGCTCGACATCTTCGGCATCCACATCATTGAGAGCATCAAGCATTGACTGTGAGAAGTCAAAGAAGTGAGTTACTGGATAAGACAGTGGGAGTCAGGAGCTACCTGAGTGCAAACAGGTTATTCTGCTGGCATCTAATCCATTCTTTGGTCTCTACAGTAACTTTTCCATCACACACCATGTTATCTATTTTTCTCATTGTTTTGACCAAATACCTTAATGAGAAGCTGTTTAAGGGAGGAAGGACTCAGCGGACTCCTCAACCCTCTCATACCTTAGGTGTAAGTTTGGAGACACAGAAGCCCCTCTGCCCACAAGTTAGCCTGGTGATCCACATCACCTCTGCTCTTAGGAACATTTCAGCCACTCCAAGGACAAGAGCAGACACAAGTAAGAGAAGGGGCCAAAGGGAGATTCCACCTCCAACCTCAACCCTCAGGGAGCCCTTCCCCTTCCCTGAACTTCCCATCAGCCCCTTCTCTGCTAGCTGTTACCCAGCCAATGGCTCACTCTCATTGGTTCCATACCAGGGAAGGATGACTGCCTTTTCCATCCTCTGGGAATACATCATGCTTCCCCTCTGGCGGCTATCAAATGACAATAAACAGAAATATTAATTTGCAGGCTTTACCCCTACAAGGGAGATGGTTCAGAAAGCAGAGCAGTAAGTGCCCGGGGGATACTGTGCTTTGGAATGTTCTCCAGTACCCTCTGGATTGGTTGAAACTGGAATTTCAAGGACCTTTCACAAATAGATCACCAAGCCAAGATAGGGGAAGCGGGGGTCAAGTCTAAATGCAGAGCTTATGATCTGACTTTTGAAAGACATTTGCATAGCAACAATTGTTCTAATATATTCCTTTTAAAAATAATACTTCTATTGAAACAATTAGAGGTGGGAATTGAATGTTTTAATCCAACTGTCCAGATCAGATTCAGCCCTAATTCCAGCTCTCCCTTGGAAGAACCGTCTTTCTAATCTACTTCTTCTCAGGTCCTCTGACTCAGGATCCCAGGAAGGGATTAGCCACACCCTAGTTATAAAGAGTAAGCGAGTGGGGACTGGAGAGCAGACTCCGAGGTAAGAAAGCCAATGTGTGGTAGTTAGGTTTTGTTGCTGAGATAAACACCAAGACCAAAATCAACCCGGGGAAGAAAGGAAGAAAGGATTTATTTGACTTCCAGTTCATGATCAAAAGATGCCAAGGCAGGAACTTAGTGGTCAGAACTCAAGCAGAGGCTATAGAAAAATGGCTGCTTATTGCCTTGCTCTCCATGACTTTTTAAAATACGACCCAGGACCACCTACCTAAGGGTGTCATCACCCATGGTGAGCTGTACCCTTCCACATCAATCTTCAGTCAAGAAAATGTCCCCATAGGATCTGGCCATGTGCCAATCTGATGGTAGCATTTCTCAGCTGATTTCCAGAGAACCCTCGCTAGTGTTAAGTTGACAACAGTCAACCAGTATACTCCTCGTCTAGAGGACCTGAGTTTGGGTCTCACCACCCACACCAGGCAGCTCACAACTGTATGTAGCTCCAGCGCTAGGGGTCTTCAGCTCCTCTAGCCGCCACAAGCACCAGATGGGCCATGGGAGTCTAAGAGACAGCGAAGCAAGCCTTATTGGAGGAGGAACACTCACTTGGATCTTCAAAGCAACCCAACTTGGGTTCTGACATTCCCAAACTCTGGACAGGTGCAAGCAAATTCTTCCTGAAAATAGAGTGATGGGCAGCTAAATCTTGAGAACATTGCTGGTTCGTTTTTAAACAACTTGACACAAAATAGAGTCCTCTGAGGAGAAGAAACCCCAATTAATGGATCTTCTACATCGGATTGTCCTATAGGAAAGTCTGTGGGGGTGTCATTTTCTTACAATTAATGATTAATGTGGAAGGGTCCATCTTCCTGTGGGCGATACTATTTCTGGGTGGGTAGTACTGGCTATAAGAGAATGAAACTTCACAAGCCATGGGGAGCAAGCCAGTAAGCAGCACTCCTCCGTGTCTCTGCTTCACTTCCTGCCTCCAGGTTCCCATCTTGAATTCATTCCCTAACTTTCCTTCATGATGGACAGTAAACTATAAGCTGAAATAAGTAACTCCCGGAGTTGCCTTTGATCATGGTGTTTATTGTGTAATAGAAAGTATAATAGGACACCCTCCCTGAAGCTATAGGGCACAAACTATAGCCAGTGTGTTTCTTTGTAAAATGCCTAAGGAGGTCAAAGTTCAACAAGCACACCACCATTTCCATTTGGGGAAGGACCTGCCAGATTTAGAAAAACTTTACCCCTAAACAAGGATGTCCCTAAGACCAGAGTAATCTAGAGATGGTTTTTAAGTGTCTTCTCAATGCTCTCCCAGGAGTTGATTTAATATTTTATAACTCGAGGTAATTTTTAGGTTGAAGACAGTCATTGGCATTTTCCAGAAGCCAAACCAGCTGTCTGTAAGGCCTGCAGTCTTAATTTGCTCCTTATGTGTCCATGGGCTTCCTAAATTTGATTTGATACAGCATAAAAAGTGAAACTGAGGATCAAAAGAAACCTTGGTCCTCCCTGAAGTCATTGTCTCAGGGATTTTGTCCCAGTAACTAAATACAGCTCATACAACAAATGGATATGTGTTTGTGTCGCCCTTCTTTTCCCATTCCAAAGATAGACTGGATGTATAATCTTTGCCTTGTTCCTTCCACCCGTGAACCTTAGACTACACTTTATATTTGTTTCTGGAAAGTGTCTTCAATTCTTTCTTATAGTTGCATAGTTTCTTTCTTCTGGCCGTGTCGTGTTTAATTGGCTTCATTATTTATGTGTTAGTCTTTTGATGCTCCTAACATCAATGCAGTGTGCAGCCTTGTACACTGGTCACCTATAGCTTTGCCCATATCCTTAGGATGGATTCTTGGAATTAGATTTGTGAGTCAACCAAATTGCAGCTATGATGCTTCCCTAGATCCTGCCGAAGCCCCGCCTCCCAGAGCTCATTACTACAGAGCATGCTCACAGCAGTGTTAGACTGCTTGTGCCCTAAAGCTTATAGGTGACATGTTGAAACATTTGGGCTTTTCGTGTCTTTTAGACAGGAAGTGACCTCTTGATGCGGTTTTTTTCCTTCTTTCCTTTCTTACTTGCTTTTCTATTTTGTTTGTTTTTGAGTCTCACCTATTTCTGGCTGGCCTTAGCCTGGAGAGGTAGCTAATGATCAACTTAAACTTCTACCATCCCGCCTCCACCTCCCCAGAGCTGGCACTACAGGAATGTACCCCATACTTGACTGGTCCAACCTAGGCCTTCCTGCATGCTAAGCAAGCACACTAGCAACTAAGCTAACTGACCCTGATGTCCTTTCTTATGAACATGGTCGGATATTCTTTACATCCTTATGCTAAATTCCTTTTCTTCTGGGACTTCTATTAATAGGTTTTGCAGTTTTCTGGAAGTTCTCTTAAAAAAGTCTAATTGACATTGCACTTAACCCCCAGATTGTATTGCAGCCCCTCAGACCAAGAAATATGTGGATAACTCATTTCCCTCCCCATGCTTTCCTCTATGCTACCCTAAAAGGCCCAAAGATAGGCATGTTCAAATTGCACGGCTGCCGCCAACACCCAAATATCTGTGGTATAAAATGTCTGTTCTATTAAGTTCCGGTCTCTTGGCAGCGCTAAGAAGGGAATATTGCAATTACCTTCATAAGAAGTTAAGGAAATGATCCTGTAGAACTATTAAGTAATGCAGCCAAGATTGAACAGCGAGTCAAAGATGGAGCCCAGGCTCAACTCCACTTTGCCTCGTGTGAAATCCCACACTGCTCATTTACTAGTCTTTGTCTGTGTTTTCTGCCTTGTTACTATTTTAAACTTCATTCGATAGCCTCAATGCTTTTTATACTTTTTAAATCATGAGACACTTCATCTCTCCAGCTACATTTTAGGCTCTTCAAGGAACTATGTTGTATAAACATTTCCCAGGTCCTATCTTTAGACTCTTTGCAGAGCGTAGACATATACTATACTGTAAGCACACCTTATATTATGTCTTTCTCACTTAGTCTATATATAAATGCCCATTTACGTATGCGTAATTAGGGTATGGCGTGTGTATAAAGTAACAAACAGAACAGATAGTTTTTGAATTGTAGGGCTGAACTCAGTCAGTGAAGTGTTTGTCATGTAAACACAAGGACCTGGATTCAGTCTCCAGAATCCTTGAGACAAAGCCGAGGGTGGTGACGAGTGGTTGTATTTCCAGAGCTGGGGAGCTAGAGTCAGGTGGACTCATGGGAATCCATGGCCAACCAGCCTTTTTCAGTCGGCAAGTTCCAGACAAGTGAGAGACTCATCTCAAAAAAAGTGTGTGGGAGGTAACTTTGCCGAAGAATGGTAGCTGAAGTTTACCTCTGGCCTCTGCATGCACACATATGTTCATATGTGCGCTCACACACACTTTTTAAAAAGAGTGGTAGCAAGTAAGTCTGAAGAAGGACAAACCAATGAAAATGCATCCAGGATTAAGACTGGGTTTCAAAAGATTAGATTTGGTAGCACGCCTGTCTTAGTTAGGGGTACTATTGCTGTAATGAAACGTCATGACCAAAGAAACTTAAAAATGAAAAGCTTTGTTTCACCCATGGTTCCATATAGCAGTTCATCATCAGAGAAACTCACGCAGGGCAGGAATCTGGAGGCTGGAGCTGATGCAGAGCCCATGGAGGGGTGCTGCCTACTGGCTTGCTCCTTATAGCTGGCTCAGCCTGCTTTCTTTGGAACCCGAGATGGCTAGCCCAGGGATGTACTCCCACAATGGCCTGAGCCTCCTCCATCAATCACTAATTAGGAAGTGTCCTACAGGCTCGCATACAGCCTGATCTTCTGGAAGCATCCTCTCACTTGAGGCTCCTCCTTTTCTGCGACAGTGACATAAAATTAGCCAGTGAAAGTGACAGTTCCACAGGTCCATCAGATTGAATGACACTTGAAGAAACTCTACAAATTTTGGTGAGCATAACAAAGTATGTGGCAAAGTGAGCCAAAAAATTCTGTGATCTTAATTTGGTGCATTTGAGGAAATGGAGAGGGTATCCCGGCGGGAAATGGTTTCAAAGAGGAGAGAGAGAATACTGTTAACAACACTGAGTTGAAACCGGCAGAAAGTGGTTACGGGCACGACTGAGATGAAAGTGTGTGAAGAGGGGTAAAGGGGAAGTCACTGTAATCCAGCAACCATACGCCACACGTGTAGATACACACAATAGACTGAAGATACCGTGGGTGCCAGCATCTCATTTTCTAGTGTTCTCCCCATTGTCCCTTCTACTCCAAGAATATTGAGCTGAAGCGTCTGGAAACACCTGAGAATGCATGATCCAGTCTATGACCAACTGAAGCGAGGACTGCTGTGGTCCCAATTTGCTGCATTGAGGACAGGAGGAGAGGAGAGCATTAAGGGTGACAGCATCAAAAACAGGAAAGGATATCCAATCAGGATCCTACCTCGGGGACTTTGCACTCAGTCGTCCTTCCCCTACCATGCTGTTCCCCGGGATGATTATAGTCCTGTCTCCTTACCTCCTCCAGATTTGTCACAGCCAGGGAGGCTTCCTCCAGCTGATCTACTCACTATAGCTTTTCTCTGGTAACTGGCCTCTACTTCTTGACTGGTGGTGATATTTTTAAAATCTATTCCTTGAAAATTTCATACATGTAAACAATGTATCCCCCTACTTGTCCCTAGGCTGCCACTTAATACTTTTTTCTCCCAACTTCCCATCCCCATTATTTTATTTTATTTTTATTTATGTTTCTCTCTCTCTCTCTGTAAGGCGGGCTGTGGGGTGTGTGTATGTGTGTGTGTGGGGGTGTGTCCTCAGAAGGAAGAAGAGGGCATCAGATCACCCAGGGCTGGAGTTACAAGTGGTTATGAATTGCATGGCATAGATGCTGAGAACTGAATTCAGGTCCTCTGAGAGAGCAGCCAGTGCTCTTCACCACTGAGCCATCTCTCCAAACCCCTCATGTACTCTTTTTAAGTACTGACATTGTTAACCCTTAATCCCGCCTACCGCACTATGTATTTTATTGGTGTGTGTATGTGTGTGTCTTACTTTTTGTCTATCTTACTTTGTTGGAATGCAAATCCAAGTCCAGAGGCAATCAGACCTATTTCACAGTTTGTGTTGCTAAGAGACTAATTGTACCAAGTTCCTGACGCCTCCTGGTTTCTCAGTGAAGTATCTGAAGTGGACGTGTGAGTGGATGAGCCAACTAAATTACATTAGAAGCACAAAGAAAAGTTTACAGAGAATAATGCAACGGGGGCTGAAGAGATGGCTCAGTGTTAGGAGCATGTGCTACTCTTACAGAGGACCTAAACTGAGTTCCTAGTATCCCCATGAGAGCTCATAACTGCCTGTAACTTAAATTCCAGGGCATCTGACTCCCTTTTCCTGCCTCCAGACATATACTCACAGAGACACACATACACACACTCATAAATAGCATAAAAACAAATCTTAAAAATAGTAGAATGACAAATTTAATATAACTAGAAATATAAACTGAAAAAGAGTAGAGCAGGTAACATTATTGGTAAAAGTGACTCAAAAGCTATACTGCATATTAAATCATTCGATAGATACTTGTTGTTGTTGTTAGGGAAGACTCAGGGAAGAATTATAGCATCCAATCACATATTAGACCACAGAAATATTCAATTGTATTGTATTGTATTGAATGTATGAAATGTTCAATTCGATACAATTGTATCGAATGTATGAAAGTATTATAATGACTGTATGAAATATTCAGTACACTCAATGAGTTTTACAAATCTTATATTAATGATATTAAAACTATTGCAGTAAATGTTACAATTCAAGAAGAAACCAATAACCAATAGTTAAGTAAAAAAAATACCCTCCCACAAATAAATTATGAGAGAAAAACTGCAGTTCTCAGTTATTAACACAACTGAGTGTGGTGGTTGACACTTGTAATCCCAGGTTGTTGTAGAAAACCTCGTGTCCGCAAAAGAAAATAAAAGGAACCAAACAAACAATTAAAGAAAGAAAGAACGCTGAGGCTATGACAGGTCAAAACTGATGAGTCTCAAGCAAACAAACACAAAAGGGAAAGTGAACGCTTAGATGACTTTGTCATTAGTAAGCAAAGAAGAAAGGATCACAGGAAATGGCCTGAGCACTTGGTGCAGAGTGTAGAGCCGGCAGCAAGGGTCCGCAAAGTGGGGTGTTAGTGTTGAAGGAGGTGGGGTCAGAGGTAAATCCAAGCTCTTTGAAAATCAAACCTGGAAAGAAATGTCTAACGTCTACAGAAAAGAGAAAGCAAAGGCCAAAACAGCATCACAGTTCTACAACCAAAGAAGAGAAGGTGGCTGTGCCCATAGTCACGAGTCACCATGAAATGCCCACTGCACGGTGACATCTGCTAAGGACTTCCCACAGGCACACACCTGGCTCCCACTGCAGAGAAGATGAAATGTGCAGGAGAAAGTCACTTGGAGCAGGTGCTAGAGGACAGGAAAGCCACCAGAGCAGAGGGGAGGGGAGACAGGGAGCAGAAGCAGGTGAGAGTTGGGCGGCATGGGCTTCAGACTATAGCGCAGGCCTGGAAAGAGCGGGCAAGATGAGTAGGAAGGAGGGGCAGCTGTCCCCACCCCTGTGTATCTCAGGACCTGTGTCAGGGTCCCTGTTGAGAGTCAGAGCTCAGGAGCTGGACTAGCTCTCCCTCCTCCCTGGATGTCTGAGGGACACACTGTTTCATGCAGACATGCCATCAAAGGGAGGATCTATCATTGCGTCTATAAGTTTTAGGGACCCGGAATGAGGTGGTTTCATGGCCCGTGATGAATATGTTTACAGATTTTATACCCTCACTTAATGTTGAAACACTGGAGCACTCTGGTGAAGCAGCAGTCAACAGCAGATGCCACTCTCAGAGCGCTTGTCTAGGATTTGCATGAGTATTAGCTAGTGCACTATGGGGAAAACGTCGGGCATAGTGGTACACGCCTGAATCCCAGCTCTTGAGAGGCTGAGGTGGGGGGGCATGAGTTCAAGACCTGCTTGGGCTACATTGTGAGTTTGATGCTACTATGAGGTACAGGATGAAATAGAAGAAGAGGAGGAAGGGAGGAAGGGGAAGGGAGACTGATGTGCATTATCAGAACAGGGAACAAAATATTGTTATTTGTAAGTTGCATAATTCTAACTGGAAATATTTATGTCTCTTACCAAATTCACTAAACACTCTTACAAAGAAGTTAGAGCTTATGACAATTACAAAATATATAATTTTCCAAAGTTTTAGAAACAAACTACAAATTAATAATTACAAAAGATATAAAATCTTCAAGTACACTAGCAAAATATTTATGAAAACTATTTGAAGAGCTGTAAAGCTTTATTGGGCTATAGAGAACAGACTTGAATAACAAGAGAAAACCAAGCTGTTTCTAGATAAAATTATTCCACGTGCCAAGGTTTTAGTTTCTCCCAACTTGGTTTATTTTATCCAATTTCAACAAACTATGGAAAATAATTTCCAAAGTTTTTTCTGTAATACTTCTGGAAGAAAAACTTTATGAGTTAGTTATAATAAATTTGAGCGAAAGGAAAAAAACATTTGAGAATATTCTATTTTCGTCTAAAATACAAAAGTGGTACCTACTAAAATAGCCCTGGGGCAAGGATTAGAAATATAGATTACTGGAACAGAAAGGCAACCCAGGAACAGGACTGTAGACCAAAAACATGTCATGTGTTAAAGACATGTCAGACAACTCAGTATGGGAAGAATCAGCTTGTCCACTTTAGTATGAGGGCTGGCAAGATGGCTCAGTGTGTAAGAGTGCTTGCCGTAAAAGCCAGAGAACCTGGGCTCAAACAGGAGTGCCCACATAAACGCCAGGCATGGCTGCACATCCTGCAGTCCCAGTATTGTAGATCAGGGGTGGAGACAAGGAGATCCCAGAGGTTCCCTATCTGGTCAGCCTAACTGCAACAGTGAACTTTGGGTCCAGTGAGAGACCCTGTCTCAAAATAATAAGGAGAGGACACCCAACGTCCTTCCACCCAATGACCTCCACATGCAGATGTATAGCACACATACACAAACACACACACACACACACACACACACACACACGGAAGAGTATAAAAACTACTAGTCAGTGGTGGCGCACACCTTTAATCCCAGCACTCAGGAGGCAGAGGCAGGTGGATCTCTGTGAATTCAAGGCCAGCCTTGTCTACAGAGCAAGTTCCAGGACAGCCAAGGGCTACATAGAGAAACTCTGTCCTGAAAAACCAAAACAAACAAACAAACAAACAAAAAACCCAACTAGTCAGAAAGAACTCAAGATCAACAGCCTACCTCAAACTGAGCATCAAATTAACATCCCACAGTTCTCCCCACATACACTAATGATGCAAGGCTGGAATAGCAGGCAAGAGAATCAGAGGAAAGACTGGATAAGTACTGAGGCTATTTTGTGGTAGCAGAGAACTTTCCCACTGATATATCAAAGGCAAAGACCACAAAGGGAGGCAGCAATCAACCCCACTCTGTGAGAATGTTAAATATCTGTGCCTCAAAACAACAAAGAAATAGAGAAAATTGGGACACGTGCCTTCCAAATCTAATCAAAAAGCTACAACTTCACAACGTTAAGAGAAAGAGCAAAAGATAAGAACAAGGGGAGCAAGCCCAGAGCTTAAGAAGCAAGTGATAGTAACAGAAGTTCTCAAAGAAAGAGACACAATGCAAAAATTGCATTTAACATATCTAACAGTGGCCGGGTGGTGATGGCTCACGCCTTTAATCCCAGCACTCAGGAGGAAGAGGCAGGCAGATCTCTGTGAGTTCGAGACCAGCCTGTACAAGAGCTAGTTCCAGGACGGGCTCCAAAGCTACAGAGAAACCCTGTCTCGAAAAACAAAAAACAAAGCAAAACAAAACAAAACCATACTTAACAGTGTAATAATGAAAAACTTGAATAAAACCAATGTAATTTAGTCCCTGGAACTTTTGTTTTAAAAAGTATAAGCTCCGTAGATGGTAAAGGAGAAGTGGTTTTGTTCAGCACTGGTGTGAACACCAAAAAGATTATGGAAAGAGGAACAAAGAAGACAGAAGGAAAAGACAGGAAGAACCAGTGTGCCTCCCGGGCAAGCCAGGGACTTTGTGCCCACTGCATATTGGACGCTCGTTCTGATCTTGTAAGGAAGTTGCCTTTGATCGCCCACTTTACCGGAGTGGCAGCTGCACACAAAGAAAGCCATAGCGATGCTGCTGATGTTTGCCCGGCAATGACCAGAGGGATTGTACGGATAAACTCTGGAGACAGCCGGTAGTCATTTGGGAAATGGCAACTGAATGTTTAACCCTGGGCTGGAAAACGTGGAAGATTTTAGAAGTGTGTTGACTCTTGGGAACTTTAAGAAAAGAGTAACAGAGAGAAGCCACCATGACAATCACCCAATGGGCACTGTGTACCCAGCCAGAGACCACAACTGAACTCGCAAGGTCCCTGAGCTGGAACAGGCTCACTGCCAGCAACGTGTTTTGGTAGAAGGGAGGAGCAATCTGAGTGTACAGAGAGAGACCCCTTTTTCCCAGAGACCAGAGGAGCTAGTTCACCCCAAACCGAGCCCAGAAAGTGGAAGTGAGCAGAAACGGATACCAGATGCAGTGGTTTATTTGATCAATATTTAACTGCTGGTGACAACAGGAGCTGGGTGTCATCCTACAGGAGCTTTCTGAGCAATGCACATGATTAGGGACCCAGATGAAGAACCTCACAGTCACAGACAGATGCTTAGGACAAGTGATACCAAAATACCACATGTGTCCAACTTACCACCTGGATCCCCACATTCTGTCAGACTTCAGTGAAGTTGCAACAGCTAACCCAATATGCACGATCCCAGATGTCTTCCTGATTCACGTTGGGAGTTGCTTGTATAAAAGCTGAAATCCATATCGAAAGCAGTGGTTCTGAATCTATGGGTCACACCCTCTCAGGATGGAACACCCTTTCATTGGGGTCACCTAAGACCATGTGTATATCAGATATTTGCATTACGATTTATAACAGTGGCAAAATTACAGTTATGACAATGCCTGGGGGTCACCACAACATGAGGAACTGTGGTAAGGGGTCACAGCATTAGGAAGGTTGAGAGCCACTGATCTAGAGGAGTAAGCATCATAAAACAAAAGAAAAGTGTTACCCAGTGACAAACAAGCCAGATAAACTGTTGAAACAGCTGAATATGTCGGCCATTGACTTTCAAGTGGGCTGGTAATTAAAGTCATTAAGTTGACTCACTAAGTATTAAAAAGAGTAGTGCATTGATTATCAATGAAGTCTAAGACAAACTGTCAGGAGTAATGAAAAGAACCTAAGTAGGAGGCAATTGCCAGCTTTTAAAATAGCTGGAGGCTTGATCGAAAGAAACCTGTGAGTATAAGATTGACTGAAGGCGTTTTAAGAAAATGCGGATAAATGCCAATACAAGCTCAGCCCACACAATAGATGCCAGACAAGTTGGTGACTCAGTCAGGACTTGGGAAAGAGCAGGTGTGGCAGTTTAACTGTCAGCTTGACAGACTAAAGTCACCTGGAAGACAGACCTCTGGGCATACTGTGGGAGAGTCTCTTAATGGCACAGGTGAGGTGGGAAGACACCACCACTGTGTGGGGGTGGGGGACTCCCTTCCCTGACTGGGATGGGGAAAAGATGCTGAGCGGTAGCCTGCCTGCCTTTGTTCATAGCTCTCTGCTTTGGACTGTGACCACTAACATGGCTAGCGACCTCACGCTCCTCCATCCTGACTTCGCTACCCTGGACCCTTGGTTACCGTTACCTGTCCTTTATATGTCCTTGCTTCTCTCAGTGTCCCTAGCAATAAAATCCAATAATGGCCTTCTACGGTGTGAGATGAGGCAAGTCACAGAAAAAGACTTCAACATCAGGAGTGGGCCTAGCGTATTTTAGACTCAAAACACTGTCTGAATCTAGCAAGGGTGTGTTCCAGAACCTGTTGGCAGTGGCTGTCCTGGTAGACCAGGGCAAATGTTCCCTCCATAGCCTGAGAGAACCAGACCTCCTTCCCTGTGGCAGTTATGAGCCCTCCCTTTTCACAATGAAATGCTGGAGAGGGTGGCTCCTCTGGGAGAGAAAGCATGCATGAGCAAATACTCAGTGCTTCTTTTCTTTTTATTAAGTTCTATTTTATCATCAGTCACAGAATGATTATTCACGGGAGAGAGGGCTCCTAAGGATTCACCAGCAGCAGATCGAATTTAAAGCATCAGAGACAACATACAAAAGAAACAGTGGCTGGGGCAAATACACTTCAACCTTTCCTCTGTTTCTAAATGTGATGATATCTCTACGCTAAGCTACAAATGACTTATTAATGCTGTGGGCCATGGCTCGGTGGTGGCCTCATTTCCCCAATAGAAATTATGGATGAAGATATTAACATAGAGTAATTTCATCATTGATATCTGTGGATATAGCGCTCAATTCGAAACCATTTCTTAGGAGTTCATAAATAGCCATCGCCACCCATTGAGTCTCGTCCACACACTTCACCTTTCCAGGCTAGCCTAACAGAGCTCAGCACCTTGCTGGAGATACCTATATAAACATGAGGTTACAGCTACGGCTACACTTAATGACTATCTATTAACGTCTTGGGAACAAGATGAGGAATGGTTACCTAAGAGTTCATGAATGGCCCGTATAAATGGGTTCACAAGGCAAATGAGCACGTAGAGGTGAAACAGAACTTCTGTAGGCTTTCAAGTTATGTGCACTATGAATCTCTGAGAGCATGAGCGTGCAATATTTCCCGGGCTTGTTAGATGAATGGAGCCTTTCTTCTCAGAGAATTTTAATGAAAACCACACTGAGCAATGTGGGGACTGGAGATAAGACATACAGAAAACGGAAACAAATCAATATGAAATAAGATAAATATGGCTTACTTATGTGTGTGTGTGTGTGTGTGTGTGTGTGGTGTTTCCTCGCAACAGCATGCCTTTAGCCCATAAATTGCAGCGGCAGTGGGACATCCTATGCAGGTTGCAACGTCTTCGGATGTTTGCATGAGCTCACTTTGCCAGCCATTACCATCAAAGGAAGCAACCCGATAGCTCGTTGGCATCGGTGCTTGCAAAGCTATAAACATCCCAAGACCCCTCGTCACCATGGCAACCTCATCCCTAATTACCAACTGTAACAGCGATGGTTGCAGAAGCCTCTTTCATGCAAAGTTGTCCTTCTGCAGAACGTATGCTGAGGCTCCCAGAGTAAAAACAGCACTAGCACCACCTGCTGGTCATATCCCTGTACTGCGCAACCTCCCGGCGGACTCTAAGGCCCAAAAACCAAAAAAAAAAACCAAGAAACAGCAGGCGGGCAAGGAAGAACCATAATTTCCAGAAATGGAGGCGGAGAAGCGTAACTATGTAGAACTGCACGAAAATTAACTTTCATTCTAATCTTAATAAAATAAGGGTCCTAAAAACAGTGACAAATCTTCAAAACACGATAGAAAGCTGAGGCAGGAAAATAAGAATCAGCATGTGAAAACATCCGTGTGTTTGGTCTTAAGAAATGAGTCCGTGTGGACCTCCTGGCAAAGACTTGCTTTAAATGCATTAAGTTGTCGACTTGCTTTGAAGTGAATGTTTCGGAGTGGGACCCACACCTGCAATCCTTGCACTTGGACGGCTGAGGGGGGAGCTAGCTTACTATGGAGACCAGCCTGGGCTATATATATCCAATAAGCCTGTGATATGTAGCAAGACCCTATTACATACATTTAAATGGCAAAATGAATGTTTAGAAAACTGCTAAGTGTGACTAGAAGACATGAAGACACATCACAGTCATGGACCAGTTTAGGGAAATGAAAAGTCACAGCCCAGAACCCAGACCCTCCTGGTGGGTGTGCCCATGAACTCCCTTACATAAAGCTCTTTCATATACAGCAAAAGGATATTATTAACACACCATGTATTCTGTTTATTTATTTCACTTTTTTCTCCTATTTTCTTTGTAGTAAAAGAATTTCTGAGTTTATATTACTTATTAACTAAAATCACTTTTTTTTCTGTATTTGGTTCTTATGCATGTCAGAATTTTATTTTCCTTAAGTGTTCCCCAACATCAGCTCCTTTGTTTCTTTCTTGCTCCTCTCAGTCCACATCGTGTCTGCTTTCTTGTTATCCTTTGTCTCTGATTTGGTCTGCGGCTTCTTGAGTTCACACAGTAGATGCTATTGACAGTGGTTTTCTTTTCCTTTTTTATGATAATTGCCATTTCTCACAGCAGTAGCGTGCATTCCTGCGCAACTGAGCGTAAGGAGAACCTTTCTTTAGTGCTTTGATCTTTCTTCACAATTCTGATTGGTTTGGGGCTTGTTAGTTTGGGTGTTTAGGGGGACCAGGTCTCACTCTGTAGCCCCGGCTGAGCTGGAACTTGTGATCTGACCCATCCTTCTGGGTGCTAGGATTAAAGAAGCACATGGCTGCATCAGGTCTCTGGGATCACAAACAGACAGACA
>JAQHUG010000204.1:1157326-1205350 GCA_028555095.1 Dicrostonyx torquatus
CCACTATCACCACCACCATCACCACCATCACCATTATCATCACCACCACCATCATCACCACCACCACATTATCATCATCATCACCACCATCACCACCATCATCACCACCATCACCACCATCACCATTATCATCACCACCACCATCATCATCACCACCACTATCACCACCATCATCACCACAATAACCACCACCATCACCACCTCCATCATCATCACCACCATCACCATCACCACCACCACCACCATTATCATCACCAACATCATCATCAATTATCATCACCACCATCACCATCACCACCACCACCACCATTATCATCACCAGCATCATCATCAGGTATCATCACCACAACCACCATTATCATCACCAGCATCATCGTCAGTTATCATCACCACCATCTCCATCATCAGCACCACCTTTGGCCCTCCAGTTATTCTACCCTGAGTTGAAGCTCACTTATAACGGCACCGCCAAGAGAATATTAAGGCAACACTGAAGAGTTTATTTGCAAAGCTGAACAAAACTACACAGGGTAGAAGGCAAGGTGTGGAGATGCACTGGGATCTGGTTCATACAGACTCCTTCCCATTACTATTTTCAGAAGATAGTCGGAAGGGTCCCCTGCAGCCCCAGTCTGGTGTCCTAGAGAACATGGCCCTTCTGCTTTCTTCTAATAAACAGTACCTTTCCTCATTGGTGGTCTGTGATCTGTCTAGAATCTCAAGTCCTTGGTGAGGGTTTCTGCTATGTCTGAATGCTGCTGTCCCCAATAAATGATAAGAGTCAAATATTAATACTTCATACCCAAATAAATGATATCAAGCAATGGAGCCTTTAGGAGAGGATTGGGTCAGGGATCTCTCCTCATGAAGGGGATGAATGTCCTTATAGAAGAAGCTTCATGGAACCCTTTCACTCCCTTGCCGCAAGAGGACACAGCAAGAAGTCACCATGTATTTCCTCAGCAGAAAGTAGAGTCTTTTCACCAGCCACATGAATCTCCGCCTTCCCACCTCAAGAACTATAAGCAGTAAGTGTCTGCTGCTTACAGATCGCCCTGCCTAAGGTGTTTTGCTATAGCAGCTTGCACAGGCTAAGATCTCTCTTCTTACAAAGACTCCTTGGGACTATAGTAGAATGTCAGTCAGTAGCTAGGGAAGGCGCCAATTCTTTTCTCATCATTTCAATGCACCCCATCACTAAGGAACAGCCCACAAAATAGGTTTAAAGGGAGAGAGAAACAAAAACCTTTAAGAATTCCAATGTCTAACATGAACTAACCTACCTCACTCAGTGCATCAGATACTTAGATGGAAAAAATTGAAGACACCTACCATCAGATGGGGGGAATCCATATTTCTAGAACATTCTACCCATTTGCAAAGAGAAAATTCAGGAAATAAAGAGCTGGAGACTTGAAGTAAATGTTTCATTGGTCATGATGATCAAAAGATGACAACACACACACACACACAGACCTTATACCACCCACTGAAGGGCAGGTCTCACTCCATCCAGATGGGCTTGTCCTGCTGGCCCTGCAGCCATTACCCCACCAGGACTCTGCCCTTCACCCTGAACTTCTGCCTCAGTTCTCATCTTCTCTCCACTCAGAACCTGGAGGCCGGTGTTCAGACAGAGCCGTGAAAAGTGGGGGCCTTGGCCCAAGTCTTCAGTCAGTGGACGGTGTCACAATGTCCGTGGGCTCATCTCTACCTCCTTTTCGACACTCTCTCCTTCTGTCCCCTCTCCCACCCCGTCATTGTTCCCCAGAAACAAATAGGATGGCTTCACTGGTCAATCTTTACATATACAAACACCAAAAGCAGAGGAAACGCCCCTTGGCCACCCCCCTCCCCCCAAACCCCAGTGCTGGGAGAGCAGCCGGCAGCCGAGGCTGCTGGAACCAGGTTGCTGTGGGAGCCGGTCTGGCTGTCCTGGAAGCTTCTGTGGTCTCTGGGCTTTACCTCGAGGCCTCTTCCTTCAGCTCCTTGTTCTTCCGCACCTCCTCTGCGTGCTTGTCCTGGGAAGGAAGGGAGGGACAAGGGCAGGTCACACAAGGCTGCCAGGGGAGGTCAGAGGGCAAGAGAACGGAAAGCAAAGTTGGTAAACCACAGGCAGAGCAGAGTTGTCGGCGAAGCCATCCTGAGAGGGGCGGAAGGAGGCAAGTAAGATACAGGACACAGGTGTGTATGCCTACAAGTACACAGAGCCCATGGACAAGTGAGTCCCCATATCCTGTAGGTCTCCGAGACACCGTAGGCTCTCTCTACCTCCACTGGACATTCTGGCACTTGGAATGGCTGGCCATTTGACTAGACTAAATATAAGGAGCCACTTGGAACAGCCAGTTTGGGGGGAATGGGAAAAGAATCAGCCTGTGGCCAGCATCCCTGACACATCACAGATGCGTTATTTCTCTCGCCTCTCTTTGGCATTGTCTTAGACTACTAACTGAAGGTGGACCCTCGGGTTACATACTGACGGAGAACTGTTGGGAAATAGTGCTTGACTCCAGACAGTAGACTCCCTTACATGTGTTGGGAGACAGTCTTCATTTGTTTCATAACAAAATCTAGCCAAAAGACAAGATCTGCCCTCCCATCCCCAGCCCACTGTGTGACCTGCAGAATTCGGCCAAAACACAAGATCTGTCTTCCTGTCCCCAGACAGCAGCTGTGTGGCCTTAACTGACTGTTTTATCTAACCAGGCATTGAGTTCTTGGATCTTTCCAGTGAGGATGAGGATGCACAGTTGGTTCACCTCCAAAACTCTAACAAGTGTCTACTCATAGGACCACGGCACACCTGCCTTCCACATCGTTTCCAGCTCAGCAGACAAATGTTTGGGTCCTTGCTCAACAATCCCCCTACCATATCCTGGTGTTCCCACATCTGGATGGCAGAATAACATTTAATAGACCCACTAAGGCCACTAAGGTTCCTGGGATACATTTCCACCTACAAGTTTATCCCTCCAGAGGTCGTGAAAATTTCCATGGGCTGAAAGCAAGAGGCAGTAGGTCTGGTTCTCAAACTCTAATGAGCATCACATGACCTGAAGCCCACACATTCCTCAGACTTTGCCTCTAGAGAGCCAGGTAGTAAGTCTGGGCTGGGTTTTTAATGCCTACGGATTCTGGTCATTACCCACACATAGACAGCGTTGTTGATGCTGACTGATGGTATCCCTGGTCCGTGAACAGAGGTATAGAGGAAAACCACATGCCTAGCTCTCAACCTTGCTGCCTCCTCCCGTGAGTAATTACGAGTGGGGACCAAGGTCCCAGAGGAAAGATGTCCTCTCAAATGTCTCATCTGGCACCTTAATTCTTAGTATCTACTTGAAGTACACAGCTGTCATTCCTCAGACAGCCTTGTCTCCACCTCCAGCTCCACCTCTGCTTTCAAGGGGATTGCTATGCAGAGCCCTAGGTTTCTGGCCTCTGCTTGCTTGGCTTCCAAAGAACCCCTTGCTGTTGCAAACTTGCGAGACAAAACTGAGATAATTTCTCTGAGGCAGACAAGAAAGCAGCCGCTTGTAACTGACAAAGGGCCAAGGCCAGTGCTGCTGTTTGTGTACTGTTCGGATCTCAGTGAATCATCTGACCTCTGGAATGGTTTTCTCATCTGAACTAAGAATTACACCTGTTCTGCTTACCTCATAGACTTGTGATGACCGCGTTACAATAAAAATTAAGGGGTTTTACAAACAAATTCTAATATAATCTAGTTTGGTAACTTATTTTAGATTGGGTCTGTAAGCCTATAACTCTCCCATCCAAACTGCAGTTTCTTCAAGGATTTGTCTTGGGGCTGGGGCTATGGCTCAGCTGGTAGAGTGCCTGCCTTTGCAAACACAGAGCCTTGGGTTCAACTCCCAACACTCCATAAAACAGACTTGGTGGCACACACATGGGATCCCTGTCCTTGGGAGGTGGAGGCAAGAAGATCTGAATTTCAAGGCTATCCTCAGCTACCTACATAGCCAGTTTGAAGCCAGCCTTGGATACATGAGACACGGTATGGAAAAGAAAAGGCAATGTTAGGTTTTCTTACAGTATCTCTCATTAACCACAACAGCCCTAAGTCAGACCCAGACTGTGTCCCTCCCGAAAGAAGGGAAGTCTTGCTGCCCCTTGTGGGATTGACCGGCAGAGCATGGGGCTGCCACCTGCTGGCCAACTCCAGAGCCTGTGCAGCTCACATTCCTTGATGAAGCCAGATCTTTCTAGTAACTGCTGCCAAGGGCCTGAGGTTCTAGGTGGGTAGGCGGGAAGGAATAAGGACCACGCTGCTCACCATGGGACGAGGCCACCGATCGGTCCCGGGAGTCACCGCGCAGCAGGCGGCTCCTGGAAATAAAACACAGAGCTAAAGCTTCCCAGGAGCTGCAGGAGAAACTGAGGCAGCCTGGGATTCAGAGAATGAGGCCAGCATGTCTTCCAGAGAAAGACACGGAGGACCAACCCCAGTCTCTTACACCTGTCGGATGCAGGTGACATTTTGGTTATTGGCAAAGGCAGACTATTCTCTGGCCCTTATCAAGAGATCTGGGGAGAATCCTCTTTCCTGTGTCACTGGCAACCAAGCTTATTGTGCCCCTGGCTCAGAGCCATGCTCAAGTTAGCATCTTTCATAAGGCCAAATCTGCCCATTCAAGGATGAAGACAGAAATGTGCAGACATAAGTCTCTCCGTAGATACTTGCACTAGACGGGCTTTCCCTAGAAAAGACGGGTGCCAGCAAGCTCCTGAGACAGTGATAAACATCAGTTGTAAACCTCTAGGAAATCCCCCCTGAGGCCACCCAAGGTATGGCGTGTGCTTCTTGCCTGTGACTTCCCAAATCCTACCCCTAGAACGACGAGGACCCTGCCTGATGGAACCATTTCCATTCGTGCAGAGGCTGCTTCCTGCAGAGTGATGCACAGGTCACGAGTACTTGCCTTCGAAGGAGCCTCCTGCCAATCCAGGACTGCTTACCTTCTCTTGCAGCCGCTCCAACATGGCGGCCAGGTGAGCCTCCCGGTTCTCCTTATTGGATTCCATCTTCTGGGCCAGCTTCTCTTTTGCCATCTTGATGAAGTTGTTGTTTTCCTCAATGGCTTTCTGGATCACCTCTCGCTCATGCTCTCGTTTCTCTGCTAGGTGCTTCAGGAGCTCCGCTTCCTGGTACTAGGGGAGCCCAAGAAAGAGAAAGACACTTTTAGGGTGGATTTCTCCCACGGCGGCTGAACAGTGCTGCACCCGGATGAGATCCATCCCTGAACCTGGTCCTCTGGCCCAGGAGCAGGAAGCAATGCCTCGGGATCGCCTGCAAAACTTCCCATCATCTTGGACTTTCTTAGCCCTTTTCTTAATAGCTTCTGAATCTTTTCTCTCATTCTCATCATTCGTTCTTTCACTCATTCATTCACAAATACTAAGTAATCTATATTAACCTCAAGTCACTCACAGCTCCAGACACACGGGAAGGGAGCAAATAGCCTAGTAGACACAAACCTGCTCCTTATTAGAGAGCTGAAACCCTCTTAATAGAGAGCTGCCTGTGACAAATGCCTTGAAGGTAAAGGGAGGGGCCACAGAATTCAAAGGATAACGTTTTTTCTTGAAAGATGAAAAAACACTCATGATAAAATGGCATCTGAGTTGAATGGGAAACAAAGAAGTTGAATACAAGGTCAGCTGTGAAAGGAATGAGACACCCAAGCCGCTAAGCAAACTGCAAGCCCACCCAGTGCACATTCATGGTCTTGTCTCCTTCAGGGTAGTGTCTCAGCCCACGTCCAGCATTCGGGATGTGCTGTCTAAACGTTCTCAGGTTCACTGTCCGTTCTTACCCACCTCAGAGACACCACCTCTCTCCTCCTTCCGTTCTTACCCACCTCAGAGACACCACCTCTCTCCTCCTCCCTGCTCACACTGGGATGAAAGGAAGCAAGAGCTGCACTAACCTTCCTTCGCTCCTCCGCTGCTTCTAGTTTCTTCTGAATCTCTTCTAGTGATGGGTCTCGCCGTCGGGGGAGGGAGGCATTAAATTCAGGCACCCCGTCGAAGGATGGTGGCTTCAGGATGACTTCAAAGGACTGGCCCGAGGTGCACTTGTTCAGCTCAATGACTTCCATGTCAGAGATGACACACCAGTTCAGATCCACAGTATCTGCTATAGAGGGCAGAATTGGGGCTGCTTACCTGCCGAGGAGCAACTGGGGACCCAACGAGCATGCATACATGCACACAGACAGAGGGAAGCTGGGGTCCCAAGGCACACCAACGACTAGGATTTGGTGGATCCTGAACACCGGACCCTAAGGCCAGTGACTTTGACAGAGTAAGGTTTGCGGATCCCTGGGCAAGGATCCCAGGAGCTGCAGGAAGGCCAGCAGCTGCCGTTCCTCACTGGTGACAAACATCAGTTCATTTCACCCACCGCCCACCCCCAGTCCCTCCTTGCCCTGGTCCCTCTGACGGCCTGTGGACCTCTCCCCTGGCTCCCGCCTACCCTGTTCTCTTCTTTCTCTCCAGTCAGCACTGCCTTTCCGCTGGCTTTGACCTTTCCTCCTACACTGTCTCCCACACCAGCCTAAACAGAAAAAACGGTCTCAGTTCATCCAAACACCACCTCTCTCATTGACAGACCAAACCCAACCGTTTCCTTGCGACCAGAAACGAAGAGATGACCTGACTGTCCCCTGACCACTCCTTGTGAGAGCGTGGCCATCCAGTTCTCTCTGACAGGGTTTGGGGACTCTGACAGTGCTAATGTCACCAGTCAGGAAGTGCTCTTTTCCACCTCGGGCTGTTGGGAACATCTCTGTCTGTCCCTGGAAGTCCTGCTGAGCACACCAAGTTTTCTTTTCTGTTCTGTGTGTTTATGCTTGTCCTTGCATCCTTATTCAAGGAATGTGCAGAAGGGACCAAAAGAGCAGGTGCTTCCAGAGGGCCCAATCCAGAGCCCTGACTGCTACCTGGCACCCCAGGCCACATCCCCTGGCCTCGGACCCCCTTGGGCTCTGGGAAAGAAGACACACTATGACCAGGACAGTTTTACGAGATGGAAGGGTCAATGGGGGGCACCCACAAACACAGGACACAGAAGCCCCTGCCCTTCCCTTTCCCAGCCGAACCCCCACTCACCTTCATATTTGTAGGATGATTTATTCAGGGAATCAGACAGGAAGCAGGAGCAGAACAGAGACACCAGCGGGAGCTCCTTCATCTTCTCCTTGTAGGCTACGAGAGAGCAAACCACTGAAGATGAGCCCCCAGAAACCAGCGCATCCATGAGTCATTCCAGGCTTTCTGGCTCCAAAGTACCCAAGTCTGGGCCTCCCCAGGCTGGAAATTTGACCTTTCAATTCACACAACTGGCCCCATTCTTCCGTCAATACCAAATGCAAAGTACCCTTTAGAAAAGACCCCAGGTGCCAGCGTCCCCACCCTGGTCCCCATCGCCATCTCCTACTTCCACCCAGGGACAAACCAGGTCCTTGACTCTTCATTCTGCTGAAAGTATTTGACGTGGCTGCCTAAAGGGTCAAGCAGTTCATACAGGGGACTTCCTTGCTACTCTCCTAGTGGTCCAGGCCCTTTCTAGAGGAAGTCAGATCAGCAGTCTCCCCACAACTTCCCAGCACAGGAATCAAACCAGGGGAGTGGCTGTCCACAGAGGAAAAATGTGCTCCTGACAGCAGGAGTCTCTGGAGGCCACAGGTTATCATGGTGGCCCCTGCCAGCCCTTCCCCCCATGGAAGCCTGTTTGCCTGTTTTATACACAACATGCAAGACTCCCTGAGAACCAACCCCACCACATGCTGGTGCTCATTTCCTCTTAAAAACCTGAAAGCGTAATATCAACACTATTATAAAGATATTATTTAAAATTTTTAAATAAAATGTGAATGAGCACGCGAGGAAAAAAAATTAGCTGGGATCCCACTCGACACCCAGAAATGACTTTGCCTCTGCCTCTCCACCCTCTCTTCCTATGTATCTGTAAGAGCACATGCATAGAGAAAGAGGGCTGGGGAGCTGGCAAAATGCTTGCCTTACAAGTCCAAGTTTTGATTTCCAACACTCACATGTAAAAGCCACTGGGAGGTAGGAACAAGAAGACCCCTGGCACTCGCTGGCCAGTCAGTTTATCCTTATCAACAAGCCTCAGGCCAGTGAAAGAGCCTTTCTAAACACAGCAAGATGAATGGATCTAGAAAAATGACACCTGACGTTGTTCTCTGACCTCTACACGCCTGTGGACATGCATATATGCCATGCGCAAAAGTGTCACACATACACATGCATCTCAAGCACACAGGAACACACACATACACACACACACACACACAGAGAGAGAGAGAGAGAGAGAGAGAGAGAGAGAGAGAGAGAGAGAGAGAGAGAGAGAGAGAGAGAGAGAGAGAGAGAGAGAGAGAGAGAGAGAGAGAGAGAAATGGCTTGTGCTATAGTGTTCGTCACCGAGCGATGCATGTACCTACCTGCGAGGGTCATGGTGGCTGGAATCTGGTGATTGGATTGGCTGAAAGTCACAGCAAATGTCTATTGCCAGTTCAGAACACAATCCCAACCCTAAGAAAGAGAAAGTAGTTCACATTGACAGGCTCTTACCATAAAGAGGGCCTTTTTAGCACCAAGGGAATCTTGGGGATACTCTGCTATGACCTCCAGGCCTCCCCTCTCCAGCTTCCACTCCCCATCACCCTCCTCCACATCAACCCAGGCAGATTCAGTTCACACACCAAGGATCCCTTCACAACTGACTTGAGGCCTCAGGGCGTGTAAATATGGGTTGCCCCAAGTTCATCTCTCAGGGGTATTTATCTGTCTCCCTGTGTAGGGTAATTTCCTTGGAATACCTGGGAGATGAGAGGGGACAAGGCTCCACTGAGGACCACTGGTGAGTGGTTGCATGGAGACTGCTTGGTATTCGGTCACTTTTGATGGTTACTGTGCCAGGGCAGAGTGATGTGAGCCAAGAGACTAATACTATATCCCTTCATCCTCAGGAGACACAGGGACTTTGAGTATATCCCCTTTTGGAGACCAAGGGCCACATAGACAGGAGGTCCTCGGGGTGAGGGCAGTGGGTTCAGTTCCAGCCTCAAAACTAGACTGCTGCAGAGTTGATGACAAGTGCCATCTCACCCTGTCACTTTGCACACCTAAACCCTGAGTTCACAGTCTTTATTCTGCACAGACTTGCACTTGTGAAATGCGACAAACTCTGCCCAGCACCCAGCACCCAGAACCCGGCACCTGGCACCCTTCCTCTGCCCACTGTATCAGGGTAGCTCTCACCAGCTCTGTTTGTCAAGACTAAGAGAGAGTAATCGAGCACAGATTTGAAGCAAAACCCAGTTGCCCTTAGAGGACTCTGTTCTCCATTTTTGAGCCAAAGACCCTGCCAAAGCTTTCTTCTGCCAACACAATGGGCCTTTTCTCCAGGGTGTCAGGCTGGGCCTGATGGTACCAGTGAGTCCCTGAATATGGAGACAGGCCTGGTGCCTGGGGACAAAGTTCTTGGTCATGAGCCCAGCATTCATTCAGGTCCAGAGCGATTAAAGAGGAGATTGACTAGATGAGAAACGTTGGCCAGGGGAGGCAGAGACCAAGGACCTTTATGGATAGGTCAGAAGGGGAGGTGGGAACAGGGAGAAGAGGAAGAAAACACGCATCCAAGAAAGAAGAGGGCTGAGCAGATACAGTCATGTGGGGGCATGTCCTCAGTTTGAGCTGAAGTGACAAGACCCTAGACACATAAAACACTTTAAATTTTCTCCCAGTTGATCCTCACATGAGCCTAAGTTGTACCAATAAGGCAGACACCATCATCTTTGGATTCAGAGGAAGAACCTGCAGCTCAGAGACATTAAGACACCTGCCCAGGGTCACAGAGCTCTAAAGGGATCAGCCTGGGTCCAGACCCAGAGCTTCTGAATTATAAGCTCTTCCCTGGTGACAAATGGAAGAACAAGACACCTGCTACTTGTTCCTTGTGGTCCCAAGGACACAGAAAAGACCAGTCTAGCCTAGAGGTGGGAGGGAATTTATTTTTTCCAAGTATGTACACAAGTACTTTTCATATGGGGAAACCTGGGCTATGAGTCATTGGAACACAAAGAATGTTGGAGAGCCAGAGAAAGGCCAGGGCAGGGATCAGAGGAGGTGACAGAATGACAAGGAACTTGTCACAGATCTCATCCCTGTGAGGTTCGAGCCTGCACAGTTAAAACTCACAGACACAGAGCAGTTGCTTTGTTAAACACTGCAAGTTTCACAGTTGCCTTTTGAAGGGGTAGAAATTCTCATAAATGAAGGGGTCAAGGCTCAGAAAAATAAGGTGACTTTCCAAGCCCATTCAGTGCCCTGGGTTGAATACGGAATATGCACATACCCTAGCATCATGAATGTGCTTTCCTGCAAAGAAAAAAAAAAACATTGCAGGTAAGATTAACGTCAAGATGAGAGAGAGCATCCTTGATGACCCAAGTGGGCTTATGTGTGAGGACAGAAGTAGGGACCAGATGATGTAGCCACAAATCAAGGAATGCCTAAAGACACCAAGCTGGAAAATGCAAGTAAGGATTCTCCCTAGTGTCTTTTGACCAGGTGATTTTGAACTTGTAAACTCCTGCTATGTGGTGGGGATATGCCATATCCAATAGCCTCATTACATCACAAACCCATGGTTCTTCTACTGAATCTCAGCAGTTAGTTTTTATACAAAGCCTGATTGGTTACACAACATGATCCATGTACGTGGACTCAGAGATACATGGGACCCTTCAAAACTCTCCTACTGACCATCATTTCTATTGTAGTCAAGACCCAAGAGGCACTCGGAGAAAGGCTACAGATGATGCCATAGGCAATGCTTTCTGGAGAGAACAGCAATGCAAAGCGATTTTAAGCCCCTGAGGGTGGCAGTCACAGCAGGGAGCCTGGCTTTCCCCATTATTAGCTTGTAGCATCAGTGCTTGGTGGCAGCTAGTCAAACCCACCTCTCCCAGCCCTCTGCCTATGGTATGGTTCCTGCTCTGTAGCTACGGTCACGCCATCATGTCATAACAACACACAGCCTAGAGGTGGGGACCACTGGGTGTGCCCACAGCTACCAGGAAGAGAGGTAGGGAAGTTACACCACAGGTCAGAGCACAGAGTGCTAGAATGCATGGAGGCAGGAGGAAGAGGCACTGGTAGCCAGCTGAGGGGCGAGGCAGAGCTTACCTATCAAGAAGAGACATTACCCATGACCTCAGGCATCTGAGCATCAGAAGGCAGCCCCCACGCTAAGCACACCCCAGGCCCATCCCAAGCCTCTTCCCACACTTGCTGTTAAGGCAGAGGCCAATCCTAGCCCTTCAACATCCCTTAAGGGAGACAGAAGAAAACTGACTGCACACCAGGCTCTAAGGCCAATGTGACAGTTACTCAACAGTTGCCACAGAAATAACAAGGGCTCAGGATGGTGGTTTCTGGGCTTCTGCACAGAGCATGGCACAAACTGGTTGGTCAAAAGTAAGAGTCTCCTGACCACCCAGCGCCCATGCTGCGGGGACTGGGTCAGGGTAACATGTGGTCAGAGGACTGTCAAAATCAAGAAGACAGTTTAGCCCAGGTTGGAGGAGGCCATTATCCAGCGTGGGTTCCTTGTACCTAGAACCACGAAGGAGCTTTGGAACTTGACTGTGCTGAAGTGTGGATCATGCATATTCGGAAACAGAGGGGACCCACTGGGCTGTATGCAAACTGCCTTGAGTGTCAGAATAGGAGCAGGAAGATGGCAGACAGACGCCTCCACACCAGTGAAGGGGTTTATATCTATTCATTTTTTTCAAGCCATTGTCATCTGTTCAATGAGAGCCAAGATGGATGGGGGTGCTGAAGGTGACAATAGTAATAATGGCTGAGTCTTGACTGCCTGCTTTGTTCCAGAGGAGCTGCAGGTGTATCTCAGCTTAACCTAAGATCATGGGGACATCGAAGTTCAGCAATGTAGAGTAGATTGCACCAAGTCTTATAGGTCATAAGACGCTGAGCTGGGACCCTTTTCTATCCTGAGGGCAGCTCTGAAGACTCCAGTGCGGGCTGCTGAGTCTGTGTAGGTTTCATGAGAAATCTGTTTATGTCTTCAGAATCTAACATTATGGTTAAGAGGTGTGTCTGGTCATATCAACTTAGGGACAAGACTAGGAGGGGTGACTGGAAGCCATGGCCAAGGTCAAAGTATTGGAGACCTGCCTAGACTGAGTCACACTCTGGAGTCACACCCAGCATTGCTGCCCCCATTATAAACTGATCCTCACACAACACCAGTAGCTGAGTGACTGTGTATGGAAACACAAATAATCTCACTTCTCTGCTGGTGGATTAAAACACTAGCATCTTTAATAGAGTAAATCTGCAAGCACCCAAGCAACCAGGCAACCGAGAACACAATCAGACACAACACATGAAGCAAATTAAGTGGGTGTGGTTGGTGGTGAAGAGGCAGAGTCAAGGCTGAGGACTAAAGAGGAACCTTCTAGCTGGAAGAGAGAAGAAAAGATAGCTAAGCTGGATAGATGAAGTCCTTCTCATGATATCAGAAACCAGGTAGACAGGCAATCACAGGGCTGATAGCTCTCCATGAGGGGCATCTGAGACCGCCCAGTAACAGCTAGATGAGGACAGTTTGGTGAGAAGAAGCTAGGTCGGCCCAAGATACTGTGTTACACTTGACTACCCAGACTGACTCTGCCCGAGATGTCAATCCTGTCTTCACTGTGGACAAGGGATCTTGAGGTTACACAGTGAGCTGTTGATAGAGGAAGGACCAGAATGTAAGGTCCTGGGTTCCAGTGTGTGAGCCTTTCCCCCTTTGTCCTGGGCCTGTTTTGCCTTCTTGAATGGAACAACAACCCACACTGGAGTCTGCACAGCTGCTCTCAGTATAGAAATGGGTTCCTAGAAGGGACACTATTGTAGGATATTGCGGCAGCACCAAGGCTCTAGGCTTTTTGGGGTCAGCTAGTGACCTGGAACCACAGCAGCATGCTGAATGCTTCAGAGAGATGTGGCCGCTTACCCTGCATATGTCCAACCCTAGAGTGTCTCGAACTGCCCACACAGGGGGCAGAGTGGATAAGTACTTTGTTGCTGTGATAAATCCCTGGCTATTGCTACTGGACTGTTTAGGAACCCACGTGGGCTGTTTCTGAGGGATCAGCAGTTAATGCGTGTTCAAGTGGTTTAAATAGAGCTGTCTCTGGCAAGGGTTCTAGAAGACAAATATAGGGATTCTGGCGCTGATTCAAGATGGGAACTTCGTGGGCGTGGGTGTAATGAATTCTAGCCTAGCTGCTCTAACCACAAGAGTGCAGAAAGAGGCCGCTCCAGGCTGATACTGTCCCACGTCCTGATGCCATGTGCTGCCCTAGAGGCTTCACGCATCTTCACTTTGGGCTGAAATCATGTTCCCATGGAGGAATAGCCTTGCTTACTTCCTGCTGTCCCAAGGCTCTGATTGTCATTGTGTGTTTTACTTGTATTTAAAAATCAAAAGGGGATCATTTATTTTTTCATGAATGTGGTTTTCAATTTTTCCACACTATTTATTGAATATTAAACGCTGTGCCAAACTCTTTCTTAGGTACTGGAATGGCCAGAGATTGTTTGGTGCTGGAGGGAAACGGAGTGGTGGGGCCTCTGGGAGTTCTTCAGGGGCTCTGCTGGCCTCTGGCAGATGCATGCAGAGTCTGCATCCTTAGGAAAACAGTGTGAGAGCATCACCAAGCATGGACAAGTAGGACATGCAGAAGGGACCTGGTAGACAAAACAGGGTATGAGTGAACTGGCTTTGGAGACTGCCATGGTTAAATCACCCGTTGAGGGCTTCCAAGGGCTCTGGTGGGAAGCGGTGCCAGGCTCATGGGTCAAGAACTCCTAGAGAGTGCATAGCAGATGTCAGGAGGAAGTTTCAGGTGGCTTCTAGGACATTTGCCCAGTTTACAGCGGAAGCCTGGAAACCTGAGTCTGCAAAGGCCTCGGAGCTCTCACAGCCCTTCTGAGAGGCAAGATGGGGATGGGGAACCACAGCCGGAAAATGTACAGCCCCAAATAATGCACTGTAAAGGGACATCTTGGGCTATTTTTATTCCCAGTTCAATACATGCAGAGGAATCACTGCCAGAAGTCAAGTCCAGGGCAGGAATTTCCATTCAGGCCTGCTAGCTAGAATGTGTGTGGCCCAGACACGTGATAAGGCCCAGGGGTCAAGGACACTTGCAGGTATCTATCTGTGCAGGGAGCAACACACAAGTCCTCATTCCTAACAGCAGCAATGCAGATGCTTAAGAGTGTGCATGCTATAAACCCATACACACCCCTTTGTACACAGTGTGTACCCATACACACCTCCTTGTACACAGTGTGCATCCATACACACCCTGTTGTACACCGTGTGTACCTATACACACCCCTTTGTACACCGTGTGTACCTATACACACCCCTTTGTACACAGTGTACATCCATACACACCCCTTTGTACACAGTGTGCATCTATACACACCCCTTTGTACACAGTGTGTACCTATACACACCCCTTTGTACACAGTGTGCATCCATACACACCCCTTTGTACACAGTGTGCATCTATACACACCCCTTTGTACACAGTGTGTACCNCCTATACACACCCCTTTGTACACAGTGTGCATCCATACACACCCCTTTGTACACAGTGTGCATCTATACACACCCCTTTGTACACAGTGTGTACCCATACACGTCCCTTTGTACACAGTGTGCATCCATACACACCCCTTTGTACACAGTGTGTATCCATACACACCCTTTGTACACAGTGTGTACCCATACACGCCCCTTTGTACACAGTGTGTATCCATACACACCCCTTTGTACATAGTGTGTATCCATACACACCCCTTTATACACTGTGTGTATCTATACACACCCCTTTGTACACAGTGTGTACCCATACACACCCTTTGTACACAGTGTGTACCCATACACACCCCTTTGTACACAGGGTCATATGACACTAACTTTGCACGTAAGGAACAGAGACTCTTCACTCTTGAAGCGTACCACTTCCCTTCATCTTCTCAGCACTTCCTTCTGGGGTTTTTCTACCCCAGCCCCACCCCAAGTTTATCACATACTTAAAATCATTTCACCCTCCCTGAATCCTGCAATACAGACACCAGATGGCTATTTACAAGATGATCATCCAGGGGAGGGACAAGGAACGAGCAAACAAGAAAATACCCTTCCCTGGCATTTTTTAAAAAGCATTTGGTTTTGGTTTTGAGGTGGGGGTTATTTTTTTGATTTTAAAATTTAGACTTTTACATTCTAGACCCAACAGGAAGAAGGAAGCCATAGAGATCTATGCATCCACCCACACACATATGTCCCTCCCCCTCTCCCTGTCTATCTCCCCCACCATACTCCTACACAGGCACATTGCTTCCTCATCCAACAGAGTCAGATCCAGGAGTCTCTTCCAAAGTCCCCTCCCACAGGGTCCTACTGTCTGGCCCTGTGGACAGTAGTGGATTGGGGAAGGAGCAGAGAAAAGAGACAAACCCAAAGGGGCAGAAGCCTGAATGTGACTGGCCTGACTTGTGACAGCTCCCACAAGGAAGGACCTGGCACAGAAGGGTGCGGGACAGAGCACTGAGTCTCTGTGGATTGTCTGGGGACTGGACTTTGAAGTCCTAGCCAAGTGGGACACAAAGACAGGGACAAAATAAAACAATGTTCTCTTTGGTGATGACCTTGATCATTCAGTATCCAGGTGTTTAAAATCAAGAACACAGGTAGATTGGGGTTTTCCCCCTCTCTCTACATGGTTGGCGTGGTGTAGAGACCATTCCCTCTCCTTACCTTCTCCCACTTGCTCTGTTTTCCTTGTCCATTGTCTGCCTTTGCTGTTCAACCATCTTATTCTCTGTATCTGTTTCATAGTCTTTGATGCTCGGTTTGGCTTGGTTTTGTATTAAACACTAGCAACTAAACCTAGGACCTTGTGCCTGGTTCACAGCACTCTACCACTGAACCACATCCCTACATCTTCATCCTTCTTGCTTAAGCATCAGCCAACCCAGTTCCCTTCAAAAAAGCAAATATAGTTATTCATTAAATGTCCAAACCTAAGTGGAAGACACTCCCACTTCCCAGTTCCCTTCCTTCTTTCTTTTCTGTGAAAGGTTCCCTGCACATCTAGAACCACAGACAATGCTGAATTCTCTAATACACCACACCCCACTCTACATGTATACTTTTAATAAAATAGAATCTATATGGAAGGCACAATTAAAGGCCAACAACAGCAATTATAAAATAAAGCGATGATAACATTATATTGGTAAAAGTTACTTCAAACTCCTCAATTGCTTTTTTTTTCCTGGAAATTCCCATTTAGTATTTTTGGATGTAATGGATCTTGGGCAGCTGAGACAAAGGAAGGCAAAACGTGAATAAGGGGTGCGGTTGTGGTATGTCTGTCTGTTCAACAGCGCTCTGCCTGTGCATGCTACATGGTCAAAATTCTCTAGTTCTAGGAGTCCTTCAGAACACGGCATGGCCTTTCTGGTTAAACAAGACTGAGATTTCACTGTAACTTTGGGTCACTTATCAAGTACCTGGGGACAGGGGTGCACCACCTGCAACATGGATAGGAACTGGAGAACAGCCTACCAAGTAAAATAAGTCAGAAAGTAATGAGTGGGGGCCTTGCTAGGAGGCGCCTGGTAGAGACACATTCGGAGGTGGAAAGTGAGTGAGCGCTGCCAATGGGGCCACGGTGATAAGGACTGGGCATATATCAGGTCCACTCTCTCAGATCTGCAGGATGAAAAGATTCCTGAATGCCGGCTAGTGACACACACCTTACCCCAGCACTGTTGGTGGAGACTCTGTCGCGAGTTCCAGGACAGCCTTCAAAGCTATAGAGAAACTCTGTCTCAAAGGAAAAAGCAATCCTGAACATTGTGTGGACAACATTACTCACTTAAAATAATGAAGACAGCCATTTTTTTGGTGTTGATTACATTTTGCTACAATTAAAATTTTTAAATCAAAAAAATGTTTAGCCTAGTGAATTTTCCATGAATATGTAGGCTTGGGGCTAGAAGAGACAATCAAAAGTCACTTAGCCTAATGATTCTCAACTATTTATTGACTGGAATCCACAATAAAAGCTAGATTTTATGCATGATCCAACATATGAATACCAGGCCAGGAGCACACATGTGTATTTGGATAGAACACATACACATATATACACAAATATACACCTAGTCAAAAATACAGAACAAAAAGGCACAAGAAACACTAGCCATCATACAAGGTGTGTTCTTTTTTCCTACTCTGTGCTGTCTAATTTTATTGTTTTAAATATCAGTTACATTCTACAAAATAGATTTTGTTATCCATTAGTTAGGTTTCAGCCCTGGTTCAGCAGCCCTGGTCTGGATTAACCGTCCCAGCAATACAGAGATGTCCGGGATCGCTCTGTTGGATGGTCATCCAGTTTCCCATGAATGCCATCAGTGATAGGGATCTCACTTTCCACAAGACAGCAGGCTCTGTGAAGAAACCTTCCTAGCAGGTAAAGCCCCCAAGCCACTTTCCAGTTGTTCCAGATGTAACTGGGTGGAGCTGAGGAAAAGAAGAAGTCTGGGACCAGGTAGAGGGATCAGGGCAGCTGGAGAAGGGACCGAGAATACAGCTCTATCCGAAAGGCGGGGAACAAGATGGGCAAGAGACAAGGGCAGGGGAATGTGAGGTTGTGACTGTCTTCTGGCTATGCACTGACCTGCCCCCTCTGCCTTTGCTTCCATCCACTGCTCTCATTATTTCCACATCTGGTACATGATCTCATCTCCCAAGCACCCACCTGAGGGAGAACTCTCCTCCTTGAGGGGCCCCAGCCTCAGGGGAGACAGATTCTACCACATTCCATCTCTACCCTTTGCTCCTTAGAACTCCAGCAGGTCATGGCCAGGTCATCCCATACTCTGTCCTCTTGGTGTTGGGATATACAGAAGCCCTGCCTGGGATCTTCAGACAGGACAACCTAAGGCTGTCTGACCTGTCCTCTAAGGTATCCCTCAAAACTGTCCCAGTTGAGGACAGTGGGGCTCCTAGACACCTGTGTTCCTGGGAGAAATAAAACAAAGACAGCACTGCCACGTGGGGACACAGCTATCTGCTGGACATCAGAGCTCTGGATCTGTGGATGGGAAATAAGGGGCGGAAAGATGCTAAAATTCCTTCCTGGGCTGGTGGGCTAACTGTAACTGATCAAGGATCAGAGAACCTGGGTGTGGTCCTGCAAGCTTGCATTCTCTGCCTTAGAGCCAGTTGCTGAGCCAGTTAGAGTTCAGTTGACCTCAGGGTGGGGCGGGGCAAGCAAGAGGGGATGATCTCACTGTATCCTTAAGGCGGAGAGAAAAAAAGTAAGACTGCACGGAGGAGAGGAGAAAGAAAAGGCAGAGCCAAAAAACCAAGAACAACAACAACAAGGGAGGGAAAGATGAAAATGGCCAAAGCGGAGCTTCTTCAGCTGGAATGGGGTCTTCAGTCAGAGCAGCCTCAGAGGGAGCTGAGCTCCAGCAAACCTTCCTCTCTCGAACACAGAGCATCTTTCATGCAGAAATAACTCAACATAAACCTCCGACATGTCCCACTCATCTGGAACAAAAACGATGTCCAGAGCCCACCGGTGCCCCTCTTTAAGTGCTGTCATTTTGCCTCACCCTGCTTTTCCCCCAGGATTTGACAAAGTTTAATCGACTGAGTAAAGCCAAAGGCAACACAATAGACACCAAGCCCTTCGCTTCTCCCCCTCTCTGGCTGCTGTATTGTTTTCCTTTTGTTTGAAAAACCCTCCGATTATCCACATCTGAGTTCTACTTACCTGCAGTCCGGTTTCCGAAGAGAGCTGCTCTCTTCTCACTCCCTCAATTAGTGGTACCCTGGGCTTCTCTCAACATCAGCACCACTGCTGGGCTCTCACCATGACATCACCTCCGAGCTCCCTGATTGGCTAGCAGTGGGTTGCTTGGCAATTGGACAGTCTCCTCTGGTGGAGCAGGGATTGCCTGAGTGAGTAACTCTTAGCAGGCTGGGGAGTGGAAGATGATGTCAGACAAAGAACCTGCTTTCCCCTGCTGCCTGTGGGGCTGGGGGAGCGGAGGGGGTGGGTGAGCATGGCCAGGAGGCAAGAGAGAGGGTGTGGTACCGCAAGGTGGGGGCGCCAACACAGCTTGCAAGCTAGGGGAAGGATGAATGACTTGAATCTTTAGCTCTTCAAATCTGGAGGAGGGAGAATATGGAATCTAGAGGAGCAATAGGAAGAACAGATGAACCCTAAAAATAGCCCCCCCCGAGAACTCAATGGCTGTTCCCAGCTCCATCAGAAGAGCTGACACATGGGAATCATGCTTTATGTGGCAGAGAAAGGCTGCAGAAATCCCAGGTCCAGGATTGAGTGAGGGCTCCAGCCTCACAGGTGTCCCGGGGGAGCAGGGTTTCCCCCTGGCCTCCCTCAAAAACACGTTGCTCTATCTCTTCTGCAGAATCCACCTAGCACTGCTGCGTCCTCACAGACCACTCAGTCAGCCTGAGCCAACCAGAGGGAGCCACAGGAAGGAAATTAAACTGGAGACCATTACACCAGGGACACTCCTAAATGTGGTGGATTCCTGGAGGGCAGCGACGGGTCACTGGGGGTGGCTTTCCTTGGGGACCGGGGACTGAGGGGATCCTCTGTCCAGATCCATCAGCTGTTCACACACTGCCTGTCAGCTGCAGACAGGCTCAGTGGGAAGGACAAGCGCCCTGTGGAGCAAGACACTCCCTCCAAGTACCTCTCCCTCCGAAGCCCCTTGCCATGCCTTCTCAGCCCCACATCTTCACACACTACCACCTAGCCTTGCCTGACTTTTTTCTTAGAATGATGTCATATTTGGTTGTAAAATGTGCAAAATGTAAGGTTTACTCTCTCAACTACTTACAAGGAGACCATTCAGGGGCAATGTACAGTCACCACATTGTGTAAAGACAGCCCATCTTCAGAAGCCTTCCATCCCTCCGAACTTTCATCCATAACCTTAAGCCACAAATCCACCTCCCCCAACCTCTGTCTTCTATGCAGCCTCAATAAAGCTACCTGTCCTGTGTGCCTAGTGTGAGAGAATCCTGCGACATCTGTCCCCCTGTGGCAGATTTCCTTCATCCACACGCTTTGATGTCTCGGAGGCTCATCCTTTTTAAGGAAGGTTTGTTCAATATCGATTGGCACTGGGGATCCTCCTCCTCTGCTACTCCACACACTGAGAACACACGAATCACCTTGAATTCAGCTCAGACTTGGAGAAGGGTTTTTTGTTTGCTTGTTTTTTGTTTTTCTGTTGTTGTTTGAGATACAGTCTTGCTATATAACCTTGACTAGCCTGAAAAAAAAAATCACTGTGTAGACCAGGCTGTCATTGAACTCATAGAGATGGACCTGCCTATTCCTCCTTTTCATAGGTGTTGGGATTAATGGAATGCACTGCCTCGCCCAGTTTTGAGATGAGGTTTTAACAGCAATAGCATCAGTGAACACCTGTGGTGGTTGCTAAAGCATGCAGCAAACATGTCACGTGTTCACTGTACAGACTGTCCTAGAGACTAAGCAGAGACTCTGACCCTGGTGTTCACCCCTCACCCCCCACCTCACCCCCAACCAAGATACACAGGTTGGTTTCTCTGCTCGTCACCCTGTGCTGTTCTGCAAGGGCCCCTTGCAGACACACCTCTCCAAAGCCCTGACATTACATGGAGAGGAGAGACCAATCTTAATGCTTTTGGGAGTGGCTGCGACAGGAGTGTGCCTGCCTTTGGGTTGCAGAACACATCTGGTTGTTCTTTGAGGCATCATCTTCAGCCATGCAGCCAGGGAAGACTGCCATCCTGGCTGAAACTCGATAAGCATCGCCACATGCCACAAGGACCCCCCAGTCTCTGATTCAGACTCAGAGACGTCCCTTAGCATGCCAGCCTGGGGTCCAAATTTAAGCAGGCTACAATATGGGGCTCCATGGCTACAGTCTGTCCTCTCCCCTCCCCCAGTCTGCTCTTCCCAGCCAGAGGAGTCTGGACCTCCACACACTTATCGGCTTGTTCTGGAAGGGGAGGGAGGAAGGGGGAGCAAAGAGAGTGGGTTGCCATGACAATGGTACCCAATCAGATATCTGCTGCTACTAAAAGAGGGGAAGGTGGGCTCAGTCGCCCTGCATGGGAAGGAGGGTGGGGGGAGGGAAAGGGTAAGATGAAAAAGTCAGGTCATCACTACCCAAGGCAAAGAACAGGGGTGGAGAAGGGAAATGGATGGAGGCTGCTCCTTTTCTAGAATTATCTAACTAGTGCTCAAGTGACAGGCTATAATGACCACACCCCTACACACACACACACACACACACACACACACACACACACACACAATCACTCTGTAGGGGATTATCCACATCATGTATAACAAAGACACTTCAAACAGTGCACCTGTTAAGGAGAAAGGCCTTCATCTGGATTTTGAGGCACAGAGAATAGAAAAATAGTGTTAGAAAGAGAGAAAAAGGAACACCAGGTAGAGTCACTGTCAGGAGTCTCAGCGAATGGCTGAAACAGAATGATAAACAGGGAGAAAGACTAGATTATTGTAGGAAATATACCAAGCATCCAAGTTCAAAGAAGGCCAAGGCCACCAAAGAAAACAGCAGAGTTTGAGCAAGGAAGTTATCAGGGTGAGGCTGAGGCTGGGGACTGGTGGAGGAGGCTGGCTGGAGACTGCTCCTCACACCGCTCAGCTGAGAAAGACAGGTCGCAAGAAGCTGTCACTGTACCTGCCAAGCCAGCTTCCCTGTGAGCCAAAGACTGGTGCTCCAGCTGCAGCAGCTGGACCTCAGGCAAAGTCCACAGGGCCCAAGATACACAGATCTGCACCCTGGTCTGCAGTGCTCCTGTCAGAGCTCAGATTGTACATGACAAGGACACTCAGCCCCCAGATCTCCACCTGCTGCCTGGCTGCATCCTGCAGACCCAGCTCATTTATTTCGAGCCAGGAATCCCATGGCAGGTGCCTCTCAGTGAACTGAGTCACAGCCCTGTCGTAGAAGAGTGCCCAGTCACCTCTGTGCACAGCTGGAGTAGTTCTGCTAAAGATCCGTGGGGAACTTGGACCTCTTTCAATGCTCAGAAAATAGGATCTTAGCCTGACACGAAGGTTCCAATAAACCTGAAACCTTGTGTCCCCTTGGCTTGCACCAAGCGCAGTAGCTAAAACTCTACAATGTAAGTGGGTGGCGCCTGTCTCCCTTTGCTTACAAGGAGGCTAAGCTCTGAGGGTTTCTTCATGCAGACTTTGCGGAACTGGCTGTTGTCAGTGAGTGTCTCAGTGTGAATAGCAACATGTCCATATGATGTCATTGTTAAATGTGAACGCTTGTCTCACTGGAAGAGTATCTGCTCTGACTCATGGGCCCTTGTGACACTTTAGATTCTCTTTCAGCCAGCAGAGACACAAACTCATTTCCTTCACCTTGAAGCCTTGCTGGAGGGCGGGAGCCACTGGTTTATGCAGACTATTGGATTTGTAAACTAAGTCAGAACAGTTCATGTTTATAACAACGCAGATTGTGTTTATAAAAACAAGGAAGCTAAGACTTGTGTGTCACAGGGGACAGCACCTGGCACAAAGCATGGCCTCAGGAAATGTCAGCTCTTGCAACTGTCCTTACATACAGAGCAGACGAACCATGAATATTAGGCCCACGAGAAACAGAAACTCACTTCAAACCTGCGAAAAACACATGTACACATTTTTGTTAAAATTTAACAGTAGACTATTTTATTATTAAACACACACTCCAACTAGAAAATGAACAGAAACTACTAAGATATATATTTTTAGTGAAAATATACAGGCCTCTGGTGTATTGGTTGCTTTTCTGTTGCTTTATAAGACACCATAACCAAGGCAACCTACAGAAGAAAGGGTTTATTTGACCTTACGGCTCCCAAAGAATAGAGTCCATCATGGCAGGGACTGGTAGCAGCAGGAGCAGCCAGGAGCTCACATCCTGAATCACAAAGGAAACTAAAATGGAATGCTAACTGGCTTGGAAACCTCAAGTCTTCCCTTCCCTCAGTGACACACTTCCTCCATCAAGGCCACATCTAGATTTTCCAAAACAGATTTATTTTGTCTTTCAGTGGCGGGAGCGGGAGGAGGTGGGGGAATGTCCACACACAACTAAGTGCAGGTGCCCACGGAGGCTGGAAGACGCTGCTGGAACACCTGGAGCAGGTGTTATAGTGCTGAAAACTCGGATCCTCTGCAAGAATAGCAGATGTTCTTAAGTCTCATGCAGTCTCTCCGACCCTGCACATAAACTTATTAAAACAGCTAAGGTTGATGGGTGTTGTGGTACATGCCTGCAACCCCAGCAAGCAGGACACTGAGAAAGGAAGATACTGAGTTTGAGGCTGGCCTGAGCTAAGTAGAGAGACTCTGTCTCAAAATAAAACAATCAAACAAACAAAAAAAGCCAAACAACTACAGATAATAAATGAATAAATAAATAAATAATGCTTTAAAACATACCAAACTCAGATAAGAATGAAGAGAGACTAGATCTCTCAAACACTGCTGGTGGAAAAGTCAAATGGTAAAAATTCCTTCAGAAACAGTTTGGTTGTTTCTTAAGTAAACACACATCAACCAGAGGGCCAAGCAATTGCACTCTTAGACACGGTTCCCAGAGGATGGAAAGTCACATTCTTGTAAAAGTACGACTTGGAGGATTTTTATACCTTGCAAAAACAAGAAAACATGGTTGGAAGTTTTCTTGATAATAGCCTCAAACCGGAAATGAGGTGTCTCAGACAGGTGAAGACCAAGCCAACCATGGGGAAGTCATCCCGGGGACTACCACACAGCACTGAAGATGAATAGACCATCAGCACGGCTTGAGTGGGTCTTTAGGGGATGATTCCAAGTGAAAGAAGGGAAAAAAAGGAATCTCAAAAGGCCACAAGCTTTATGATTCCGCTTATGAACTAGTCACATGATGACAAGATTGCGGGAGTGGAAAAGAGATTGGCAGTTAGCAGGGACTAGGAACAGCACTGGTGGAAAAATAAATCTTTATTGAATCTAGCAACTCTGTACTGTGAGTGTGGTAATTGCTATGAAAGTCAGCAGTGATGGTAAAAGGGCAGGAACTGCACGAGCACCTTAGATCTGTGTCAGGGTGTCAGTGTCGTAGCGCCCTGGCACTGTGCTGGGGAAGCTAAGGTGTGGTCGCTGGAAATGAGCACAGGGAATGTATAGGTCTGTCTCTACTCCCTCTGCAAATTCTTCCCAATCTGTATTTTAGAATCAAAAGTTACTAAAGAAAGACAAAGGAAAGAAGAAGAAATGAGTCAGGATTGTTTCATAGAACCAGCAGAGGGATCCACTGCAGAATTCAGGTGGGAGCTGGGATGTGACTCAGTGACTTGAACAAGCGTGAGGCCCTGGGTGCCATTCTGAGCACTGCACACATCAGGTGTGTTGGTGTTATAGGCCTGCAATTCTAGCCAGCACGTGGGAGGTGGAGGCAGGAAAAGTTCAAGATTGGGGTCTGGAGAGATGACTCAGTGGTTAAGAGCACTGACTGCTCTTTCAGAGGACCAGGGTTCAATTCCCAGCACCCACATAACAACTCACAACTGTCTGTAACTCCTGTTCTAGAGGATCCAACACTCTCACACAGACATAGATGCAGGCAAAACACCAATGCACACAAATGTAAATAAATAAGTTTAAAAATAAAGAAGTTCAAGGTCATCCATATTTACATAGTGTTTAAAGTCAGCCTAGGCTATGAGAACCTATCTCCAGGAAGGATGGAAGGAAAAAGGGAGAAAGCAAGGGTAAGAGAAGAGAAATAATGGGTCATCCCCCTTTCCTCTCTCTCCCTCCATTCCCCAAGCTGCTGCCACTCTTTCTTCTTTCTGCGGGTCATCCTCTTTGCTGCCTAAGAAAGAACATCCATTCTTGGCTGCTGTGGCACCGATGTCCTCAGTGTTGGACCACAGAGGGAAATCCACTATTTATGTCTAGGATCCCATTTAAACCCAGGAAAAAAAATCAACCAGCCCTACCCAGTCCAGGAGTCCACATCTCACCCCTGGAGGTATGGTCACATGTACACACACACACACACACACACACACACACACACACACACACTTCTCCACCAGCTCCCACTGCAGGGGAGTGCGGGCTGCTTTTCTGTGGCTGTGATAAAACACCAAAGCCACTAACAGAAGGCTTATGATTCCAGGAGGGAGTCCATCCCGATGGGGAACCGTGACAGCAAGCCTCAGGCATGGCTGCAGGACCAAGAAGGTAAGGTCACACATCTTGTAACACAAGCATAAAAGCAGAGAAGGCAAACTTGAAGCTCTTAAAACCTGCCTCCAGGGACATGTTTCTTCTAATAAGACAACTCCTAAACCTCCCGAGACAGGGCCACCAACTGGGACTCAAAAGCTAAAGCACCCAAGGCTCTGGGAGTTGGGCATTTCTCATTTGTGCCACCAGGAGGGGCGATCATGAGTAAGACCCCTTCTCCTCCAGCCTGGCCCACCACCTGGGGCCTATCTGCCACAGAACCGCAGGGAAAAGTCCCGGCATAGTTCCAGGGACAACACAGGAACCTCATGACAGCATTACATGGGTTGTTCCTATTGCAAGTGTGAACTACATCAGGCTCAACCCTTTGATAGAGCCAAGTGCATGGTGGTGAACCCTGCTGAACCTGGAACTGTTTCCTTGGTTTAGCCAGTAGCATGATTCAGGGTTAATGCAAGGATATCTCCTTGTCCGGGGTCCTCTGGGCCATCCTGGGAAAACATTGGGGAGTAACTGGCTGTGTTCGCAGGAGCCTTCTGAGGGGAGCTGGCAGCCTCTGGGCTTGGGCCTTCATTTTTGCCCTCGGGCCTCAGCGTACCTTCTAGTCAGAAAACAAAATGAACAACGACAACAAAACCCTGTTCCTCAGGCTAACTTTCTTCTCACAGCACAATGCCTAGAAAAATCTTAATTGACAATCCATCAATTTAACTTAAGGAGGCCACCTTAGGTGACAGGTATCTCTCCATAGTTGTTTAAGCTGTATTTGTGGGTCTCAGTTTTTTGACAGAAGCTGGAGGGCTGGATACATGTTTGCATAATGCATTCTTCCCTGGGGCTGCAGTGGAGAAATTTTATGTCAATCTTGTTAGTGATATGGAGATTCCAAGCTGAGTCTTAGTGTGCTTCTTGGCTGGGCGGCAGGAGGCATCCCACCCTCCCGCAACACCAAAGATGAACTGGAGAGTGACTGGGAAGGCACAGGGTTCCCCAGCTCCCTGGGCCCTGCCCCTATGTCCTTGTTCCAATTGCCAGAACCTCACTGTTTCATAAGTGGTGTGCCAAATTTAGTTCTCGATGTAGGTTGCTGCAGGGTGTCACTGCCGCAGCTCAGTCGGTCCTGTGATTAACTTCCAGAGCAGAGACTCTGAGTGGTCCCTCCATCCTATACCTCCAGCAGGAGGGGCCATCAGGAACAAGCTTGCATAACCGACCTGATTTTCTCATCTACTTTAGCCTGTCAGCCTCGGACTGAGTATCTCTCTTGTACACCTTGCGGGAGCCCCAGGGGGACTCCAGCAAAACCTGATTTCTCTACCTTGGAAGCAGAAGAGCCTAAGTTGTAGAACTCAGCTGACGCCCATTGCACCCGCTACCCCCAGCTGCCTGCCACTGGCAGTCATCTCCCATCCCCAGCTTGGTGGAATCCTGTTGTCCCCACCACCCTGCCTGGCCAGCTGTGAGGTCGTGTGCAATACGATTTCCTGATGGCAGGCTGCATCTGATTCAGAGTTCACTTTGCTATAGGTGAACCAGAAGCTTCTCCAAACCCCTGGAAACTAAAGCAAGAACTTCATGGAATTTAGAGGGGTGTCACCAAACAAAATCTGGAAATCTAACCCATACCTCCCTTCTCAGTCTCTTGCTTGTGAAACCCCTCCCCCATTCTTCATTTACCCCCATTCTGTAACTACATTTAAAAGGCTATTTTCTTCTAACTTTAAGTCTCTCTCTCTCTCTCTCTCTCTCTCTCTCTCTCTCTCTCTCTCTCTCTCTCTTTTTGCACACCCACCCCATGTCTCTTGATGACAGAATCACAGACTAGTCCATCTCTATCCCAATTCCAAAATTTCAAAGTAAGAGAACCTGCCCAGCCCAGTTTAGGACAAGTACATGTATGGTGCCCAGGATCTTGGACACAGAATGTGTGACTCTGTGAGGATGTATGTGTTAGCATGCGTGTGTGCATGTGTGTGCGTGTGTGTGTGTGTATGTGTGTGTGTGTAATGAAGAGCTACTGAATTCCCATGTGCATGGTCCATCAGGATTAGCAACTTGGAATAAAACAATACAGTGCTCATTACCAAAATGTCATTGAACAAGAGGCCATTGCCTCCATTCAGATAGCAAGTGGTCTCAACACCCACAGTTCCGTGATCAGTATTTCCACCCAAGGTCCATCTGGTCATAAGGCACCACCTGCTCCCTTTCCAGCCCAGGTGCATCTGGGTATCTACAGCTGACCTGGAGGTCTTCCCTGCCCTCTCTATTTCCTGGCCCTTCTCCCTGCGGTTTCACTGTAAGAGTTGAGGGCTGAGAGCATTTAGTCTTGTTGATCAGAGTCCTCAGGTAGCACCTATCCATGATGAGGGTATATGCCAGCTCCTTCATGGTGCAAGTCCTCTCCTCTTAGGAACTCCTGCCCTGTGGGCAGTGTCTAAGACAACTCCAGAATGTATCTCACAGACCCTTCTAGATCCTCAGAGGAGTCTCTGTCAGTTCAGTGCTGCATTTGTCAGTCCAGTCCACAGTGGCCTCCCAGCTCCAGAAGTCACTCCAAGTGACTCGTTAGTTGTGGCATAGGGGAGAGGCATGCCCTTTGTTACCACACTTAGGCATGCTCAGGGGGGATTGAGGTCTTGGGAGGGGTGATGGGATTCACAAAATGCCTAAGTAATACATACCTCAGAGAAATCTTCCTTCTGATCCCATTGCCTTTGCTTTCCAAGTTCTCAGAGAGGAGGGGCTCAGCTGAGAAATGCAAGACAAGGATCCCAACCCATGCTCCTCATGTCTGAAATGCTCCCCACAGGCTTACCAGCTGGTGGTGCGGTCATAGGAGGCAATGAAGCCTTTGAAGAGTGGTACCTAGCTGTGGTGGCTACTCTTGTTTGTCAACATGACTACATCTGGAATGAACTACACCCCAGAAATGGAAGGCACACCTGTGAGGGATTATTGTTGCTTGGTATGAACTGGGCGAATCCACTTCTAGCCTGGACTTTTGGGGTAGGAAGACACCCGGCCTTGATACAGACCTTGAGGGGGGAAGACGCACCTTCTCGGTCACACCTACTGCTGCTGGAAACCTATATAGGGACATAGAGGAGGAAGCTTTGGTGCTCTGCTTGCTTGCCCTCACCTCGCTAGCACATCCATTCCTTCGCTGGCGGCAGTAGAGCCTACTTCTTCAGGATTCTAGCATCCACTGAAGACCAGTCAAGGTATCTAGCCTCATGGACTGAGCACTACTGAATCCTTGCGCTTTCTGTTCACAGCCAGCTTTTGTGGAACAGAAGATTTGTTTACGCAGAGACATGTTCCAGGTGTTTGTGCTGCAGAATAATTGTGTAACCATGTGAAGATGTGTTGCTTTTGTTTATGCTGCATTTATTTAACTAGGTAAAGAAGTGTTGCTGTTTTACCTTGCCTGTCTGAGGCACCTAACTGGCCTAGTAAAAAGATGAACAGCCAATAGTTATGCAGAGGAGGGATAGGTGGGACTTGTGGGCAGAGAGAAAAGGGGAGCCAAGCCAGCCTGCTGGGGGCCAGCCAGTCAGCTAGACAAGGCAGAAGCCGGAAGGCAGACGAACAGTATGCAGATGAGGTGAATGAGCCTCAGGGAAGCACAGAGATTAATAGAAATGGGTTGATTTAAGTTAAAAAGAAAAAACTAGCTAGAAACAAGCCTAAACAAAGGCCAAACATTTATAATTAATAGTAAGTGTGTCATGATTTGGGAATTGGTGGTCCAAGAAAAACCCAGTTACAGCCAGTCATCATTGAATTAGCTGGTCTGTAGCCTGTAAGTCATTCCAATTTATCATCCCCTTTATTTATCTATATAATACAATATAATATATAGGAAATGGCCTTTCATGGTGATATTCAATTTCCATTTCCTTTCATACTCTCTGCTTCCTGGTCCACGATGATGTGAGAGGCCTCTGCTATAAATCTCCATCTCCATGGACACCACCATGAATATTGACATGTCTTTCCCTCCATGATGGGCCAAAACCCCCTAAAATCATGAGCCAAAATGTATCTTTCCTTCCTTTAATTGCTTCTGACATGTATTTTGAATACAGTAATGTAAAAGTAACCAATACAACACTCTTTAAGCCCAGTGCTTCAGAGACCGGCTCTTCATTTTGTCATAAAGGGGTTTGTCCCATTGCCTTTGAATCTCAGCCTGAGACAGTTGTGTCCTGGTCCTTCCACGGGTTCAGTTCTCTGCGGTGAGTTTGCTGGAGGTTGTCATCCTTTATTTTCCCAACAATCCCATCTGGTAGGGGAATGACTATTGTTCTTCTATGGATGAGGAAACCAAGTCTCAGGGGTGTTAACTAATTGGCATGGATCACTTTGTTCTGTAATGGGGGTGGGCAGTGGACCAGTGCTCTCTGGATCCGGGCCTTGACTGCACTGGACTCAGGGATAGACCATTTACATACCATCTATACCAGCCTTCAAGGCTTCACAGTCAAGAAGGGCATGTGAGAACCTCTCTTCCTTCTCCCCTGTTCATCCTTCCTTCTGTCTTCCCCACCCCCCTGAACTTCTACTGTAAGGTCCAGAGGTGAATGTTGACACTAAACTTTCACAGTATATCTCCCCTATCCTGGCTGAGGACTGTGACGTCCTCAGAGGTAAGAGGCCACCATGCCTCTAATAGTAACTTTGTATCCCCTTGCCTGTATCTCAGTGCCCAGCAGAGGCTTACAAACTAAGGAATTTAAAGGGTAGTAGACCAGACACGGTGGTACATGCCTTGAATCTCAGCACTCAGGGGGCACAAGATCTTCCTAAGGCCAGCCTGGTCTATATAGAGAATTAGAACAGCCAGTACTGTCTCAAAAAAAAAAAGGTATTAAAACAATGAAAAATAAATTAACAGAATACACCAGCTTTGAATAGCCACACTGGGTCCAAGAATAAAGTTATAGAACTTAATGGGTGCTGTTCTAAGAGTTCTCTGGGATGGTGAGAGAGAAGAGCCAGGATGTGTGTCTCCCAACTGGAAGAAGGCAGAGCCAAACTGGAACATCTCAAGGACCATCACAGAAGCTCTTCAGGGGCCAGGAAGAAGAATGTAGAGGGAAGAGAGCTTCCAGCCACTGTGGCCAGCCCGTTTTTCCTTGCAGTGGGGTACTGCACTAGAGTATAGACTAGGCTGGGGCATTTGGGTGCCTAGAAGACTGGTACAGCATGCTGGAATTATCCCAAGAAGAAAGAAACAGAGTCACCAAGAGAACTCTCAGGTTCTGGGTGGGATTTATTTCACACAACAGCTTCAGGCCCTGAGCATCAATGGTTTCCCCACGGGGACGCGTGATCCCAGTGTGTTGTGGTTTAAGGTCCATTCCCACATAGTCCGCAGTCTGCAGATGTGGAGAGAGCTAACCAATGGGATCAAAAGGAACAGGACCTACAAGGTGTCTCTAGGTTGCGTTATGAAAACTGCATGATGAGCAAGAATCAGCTGTCTTCCCTATCTGGTTCTATTTACAGTCACCCCACAGTTTCCATAGGGAATTGGTTTCAGAATGCCCAGGGACACCAAAATCCACAATGCCCAACTCCCTGTTAAAAAAGGGTACGGTGTGGGCATAGAACCTGAATCCACATTCTTGTGTCATTTTAATCATTTTTAGATTTCCTATGATTCCTACCCAGGGTTTCCATATCGATTTGTTGCATTTGTTTCACTCATTATAGTATTTGGCTCTTGGCAAGTTCAAGTTTCATTCTTTGGAACATTCTGGAAATCTGAAAAAAAAAAAACAACAACCATATTCCACAGATTCAAGCATCTGTGGAAGTGGAACCCATGGACGTAGAGGACAACTGTAATCCATTGTTCTTCGTTTGCAGCTTCACTATCATGACTGATAGAGTCTAGGTAGTCTTGAACCAGAAGGGCCTGATGCCATTAAGATGCTTCACCATCTCCTCCCAGAAGTCATTTGGGAAGTGGAACACACCAAAACCCCACTCTTGGCTCACCTCCTGCTTCCCCAGCCTGTGCCCCATGCCCTTTGTCTGAGGAGAGACAGGGGACCTTGTCTGTGGGGCAAGAGACTGCAGGTGACATTTGGTATGACTTCATCCTGGATGGCTAATGTGTTAGGGACTCCAGAGACGCTCTCAACCCCTCAAGGGACACTGTGGGCAGGTACTCCAGGGGCCACTGCAGCTTTACCACAGCCTGCCCTCACACAGAGGATGACTTCACTAGGGTAGGGCCTGGGAAAGGAGAAAGAAGGAAACATGTTCCAAAACACACATTGGCTCTCTTTTAAATCCTTCAATAAACCTCTAGCAACTATGGGGAAAAATTCAAACCCTCAAGGCCATCCATGGACCCTACTCTCCCTTCTGTCCCCAGCTACTGCCACATGCAATCAGGCATACTATGTGAACTGGGTTCTTCAGAGAAATGGAATAACAGGTTATAGACAAGGATGTGGTTATAGATATATATATATAGATATGTGGTTATAGACATATAGAACTAAAATTCGTTATTAAAATTAGAACACGGCAGGCTATGCCAGCCCAAAAAGCAGATCAGTGCCTAGCCCAATTGTCATCAGAAGCTTCATCCAGCAGCTGATGGGAGCAGGGGCAGAGACCCACAGTCAAACATCAGGTGGAGCTTGGGGAACCCCTCAGAAGAGGGAAAAGGAAAAATGTTGGAGGCAGAGGGGTCACGGACACCAAGAGAACATGGACAACAGAATCAACTAACCAGCGCTGATAGGGACTCACGGAAACTGAAGCAACAATCACAGTGCCTGTATGGGGCTGAGCTTGGTCCTCCAAATGTTATGGTTGTGTAGCTCAGGGTTCTTGTGGGACTCCTAACAGTGGGAGTGGGAGTGTCTCTGACTCCTTTTCCTGCTCTTGGGACCTTTTTCCTCCTACTGGGTTGCCTCACCTGGCCTTAATATAAGATAACGTGCCCCGGTCTTAATGCATTTTGTTATGCCATTCTCAGTTGCTGTCCCCAGGAGGCCTGCTCTTTTCTGATGGGAAACTGAGGAGTGGATCTGAGGGAAGGAGGCAGAGCTGGAAGGGGCAGAGGGAGGGGAAACTGTGGTCAGGATGTATTGTATGAAAGAAGAATAAAAAAAATAATAGATCGTGAGGTTCTGAAAGCTAAGGAGGCCTAGGGTCCTCAGTCTGCAAGTCAGAGGTCAGTCTGTAGGAAGGCCTGAGAAGGGGCAAAGGGGAGAATAGTTGTGCTGAGTCAGTATGTAGAACTTGGGGAGTCGCTGCTGTAAACTCTAGACCAGGAAGACAGGCTCCAATGTCCATGGACAGGAGAAGACGGATGTCCCTGCTCGGGGAAAGAGAGGAAGTCCACCCTTTCTCACCTTTGTGTTCACCTTGGGCTCTCAACGCACACTGACAAGGACAGGCCTTCTTCGCTTGGTCTCCTTTATATGTTCTGCCCACCCTGTATATGGAACCCACATCTGGTCTGCAGAGTCATCCTGCAGGCTCTCCCAAGATGCCTCAGTATCTCCTGCTGCCCACATCCACGCACAGCACCATCCCTCATGCCCGGGTTGACTTTCTCGGCCTCTCCAGCCATCTCCAGCTCCTCTGAATTCCCAATGCACAGAGTCATCTCCCCTGAGTCACCCTCTCTGCCACAGTAAACAGTCATCTCATCCATGTCCCAAAGCACATGAGGGCGACACTGGTAAACAACATGTGGAGGTGGCAGTTTTTAAAATGGGACCTACAGGGAAGTCAGGAGGGTTAAAGCGGTGATGGTGTTGGCTGGGCAGAGAACGAAGAGTTTGAAGGAGGGAGTGTCACTGTCGTACCTACTTGGCACAACTGTGCAGCTTTGTACATTTTCATGAAAAATTGTAAATTATTCTTAATTATCTCAGCATGGTGATACAATGAGTAGGAGCCTAAGGCAGGTAAGTTTCCAGGAGTTCAAGCCCAGCCTAGGTTACATAGTTACATTGTCTCAAAACCAGACACACAAAAGACTGATAATTTTGCTTTCTGATTCATAAGTGACATATAAATTTGTCACAGTGGTTTGGCTGAAATATGGCTTTATAAATTTAGAAGATGAGAGTCGTCCAAACCCCAGTGTTCAGCGACCTGCCCACAAGCAGAAAGCAGGGAGCCAACAGGGAGAAAGCTGCTGAGGTATCACCAGCCCCAGCTTGCTCCTGATAGGACCGCCACACACAGCAATGACATCCTGTTGTAGACACAAAGCTACCAGCTGTGACTAAGGCTCTGGCTCCCTCCAGATTCCCCACCCCGACTTTCTGGCTCTTGCACATACTTGTGGGGGAGGCAGAAGTACATGTGTGTGCATGGGAGGACACGTGTGTTTGAAGGCCGAAGGACAGACAATGTTGAATATCATTCGTTAAACTTCATCTGCCTTGTTTCTTTGAGACAGGGTCTCTTTTTAGCCAGAACTTGTTAAGTAGGCTATACTGGTTAGTCAGGGAGCCCCTAAAGGTATGTTGTTACTCACCTCCCCAGCACAGGGATATAAAAATATGCCACAACAGCCAATATTCTATTGCTGGGATCCTTATGCATTCAAGATGAGTACATTACTGAGCTGTCTCTCCAGGTTTATTAATTGCTTTTGTAATTTTAAAATATTTTTTTCTGAAGTAAATCCTGAAAATAAACCCAACCTAGTTGCTGATTTTTGTTCCGTTTTGTTTGTTTGTTTTGCTGTTGTTGTTTGTTTGTGTTTTTTGTTTTGGTTCCTGTGGTGCTATCTCATTTGTATAAATAAAGCTTACGTGAAGATCAGAGGGCAGAGCTAGTCACTAGCTAACCATAGAGGTCTGGAGGTCTGTACAGACAGATAGGAAGTGATATGGCTGGAGGAGTCAGGAGGAAGCAGGAACTCAATCTCTTTTCAGCTGGGAAGTTGAGTAAATAAGGTACCTGTGGTTTTGCTCCTTTATCTCTCTGATCTCTCAGCATTTTCCCCAATATTTGACTCCGGGCTTTTATTATTAAGACCTACTAGGACTCACGCTACCCGCTTTTTGTTTGTTTGTTTGTTTTAAAGGTTTGTTGTTGTTGTTTTTCAAGACAGGGTTTCTCTGTGCAGTGTTTCCCTGGCTTCCCTGGAACTCATTCTGTAGACCAGGCTGGCCTCTAACTCAAAGATCTGCTTGCCTCTGCCTTCCGAGAGCTAAGACTAAGGCATGTGCCTCCGCCACCAGGTCCTGGTTGCTGTTTTTAAACAGTGCAGAATTTGCTTCACTATTTACTGTTTCCATTTGAAACTTTGAGCAACGATTAGCTCATAATTATCTTTTCTTTTTAATTTATTTATTGTGTATATAGTGTTCTGCCTGCATGTATGTCTGTCTGCAGCCAGAATAGGGCACCAGATCTTATTACAGATGGTTGTGAGCCACCATGTGGTTGCTGGAAATTGAACTCAGGACCTTTGGGGGATCAGGCAGTGCTCTTAACCGCTGAGCTATCTCTCCAGCCCCATAATTATCTTTTCTTATGATGACCCTCACAGGTATTGCACTACAATTCAAGTGTCATGACACTGGAGAGTGTTGCCTATGCTTCCCAACATAAAGACAATAATCCTAAAGCCACAAAGAACATAAATACTGTTCGGATTTCTAGAGAGAAAATGTACAAAGAAAATACTGCACACCATAAAGATCGAATGGGGGAGACAAAGACACATGAAAGTGGAAGCAAGAAATGTTTTATGCTTCCCTACTTAAGACATCTGTGCAGGACTGGACAGATAGATAGCTCAGAGGCTCTGAGCACTCATTGCTCTTGCAGAGGACCTGGGTTCAGTTCCCAGCACCCACATGGCAGCTCACAACTGTCTGTCACTATAGTTCCAGAGGAGCCTGATGTCCTCTTCTGGCCTCTACAGACACCAGACATACATGGGGCCTACAATCATGCATGCAGGCCTACACTCATACGCATAAACATGACTCTTTAAAACTTTTATTCTAGCTAAGGTGGCATATGTCCATAATCACAAGTTCAAGGTCAGCCTGGGCAACTTAGATACTATCTCAGAATTACGTAGAAAAAACCTGGCAGTGTAGCTCAGTGGTAGAGCATTCACCCTACTGTTTGGAAGTCTCTGCACTCCCCTTCCTGCCCTGGACTCCCTCCCACTTCCAAACAAGGAAAACAACAAACTAGGTTATATGCAATGCCACAAAGAAACACGAACAATTGCAACAATCGGGAAGACTGCATTCTTTGACTTCAATGAAAACAAAAACTGCTTAACTAAAGATTACAGTCATGAAGAAAAAAACAAAACAAAAACCATGGACTCAAAATAGCCCCTTTCTTATAAGAAACACCAGCCAGGAATGAAACAGACACAGACACACAGCAAAATATGAAATATCAAAATAAGCAATCCAAGCAGAAGCTGTAAGATAAATCTGACACAGCAGGATATCACCAGGCTTGTCAGCTATGACATTTATTACAAACAGGCTAAACTTACTCAAGACTCACAGATTTGATTGATACACACAGGACAGATACTGTGGCTTTATTGGTAATAACAGTAAATATTAGAAATAATTTCCCTCAAAAACAGAGTGACTGCATAATCAAGGAAAGGATAAAACCCATACACTGGGATAGCAAATGGCTTTTGAAAAGAATGAATTAGCCATGTATGTATTATGTAAGACATGATCTCTAAGAGATGCTGGGTTTTTTTAAGCAAATTAAAAATATTTATCCTAAAAAAAAAAAAAACTAAATAAACCTTGGCCGGGTGGTGGTGGCACACGCCTTTAATCCCAGCACTCGGGAGGCAGAGGCAGGCAAATCTTTGTGAGTTCGAGACCAGCCTGGTCTACAAGAGCTAGTTCCAGGATAGACTCCAAAGCCACAGAGAAACCCTGTCTCAAAAACCCCCCCCCCAAAAAACCTAAAATATTTATAATCTTTGATATTTTGTGGATGGCAAGAAATGACATGCTTATTTTCAGAATATCTATCGTACTTAAGGGTTGATGTTGTTGTAATAAAGCACACGACCATAATAAACCTGAGGAGGGAAGGGCTTATTTGGCTTACACTTCTGTATCACAGTTCATCTCAAAAGCAAGTCAGGGCAGAAATGCAAGAGAGGAACCTAGAGGTGGGAACTGAAGCAGAGGTCATGGAGGGCTGCTGCTTACTGGCTTACTGGCGTGGCTTATTCAGCCTGCTTTCATGTAACACCCAGGCACCAGTCCAGTGGTGGCCCCTGCCCATGGGAAGCCGGGCCCTCCCGCATCAAGCATGCACCCCAGGTTTGCCCACAGGCCACTCTTATGGGAGTATTCTCTAAGTTGAGGTTCTCTCTTCTGAAATGACTCTAGCTGTGTCAAGTTGACTTAAAATTTTTCAGTATAATATCTCTGGAAAATTCCACACTAAGCCAGTAGTTATTGTTATTCTTCGAATTAAGTAGCTGAAGACACAGGAGCCAGGGGAACTTCCCACCATCCTCCCCTTGAATTTTCTCCTTGTGCCCAAGTGAGTATTACTAATTTAAATTTTTTTGATAAGGAAATCTTAATAAACTCTTAACTAAAACCTTAATTACTTTAATGAAAAATAATTAAAACTTAAAATTATAGTAAGAAACTAATTGGATTGACTAATAATCATGTAAGATATTTTTAAAATTGGTCACAGGGTTAGCAGCCAGGATGGCTGTGATCCTTTAAATGTCCCAGGAACATGCTACGTACACTGTGTGACACAAAACGCTGTCTAGGTGTCCTCCTGTCAAAACACAGGACACAGGAACAGAAGCCCGAGGATGCAGACAGCCTAGCAGAAATCAGCCTAGCACGTAGGTACAGGTGAAAATAGTTGAGGAAACGTGGTCAGACCGACATGAAAGTCTGCAAACAGATTACTAAGCCATAGCCACCCTGACTGTCAGTGGGCAAAGAACAAAGACAATCCAGAGAATTATCAAGAGACAGATAGAATGTCAAAAGCAGTCGGGTAATAAAGGAAATGAAGAGCTAAAGCTTCCTCGTGGGCTATCATCATACAGGAGATCATCTCACTGGATTAGAATGTGAAGAATCAGAGACGCTCATCAATTATATTATCTTGAAAAGTATCTGTTCATTCTGTTCATGAGTGTTTTCTTCTCTCTCTCTCTCTCTTTTTTTTTTCCTCTCTTCCTGGGCTCTAACTTAGGACCTATGCTGGGCACGTGCTGGGTTCCCAGCTCATGGCAACATGTATTTCATCTTTGACAAAGTTGTCTTCTAGGGATTCATCCTAAAGGAGTAATGGGACAGACATCCTACAGTGCAGTGTATATGCAACTGTGCTCATTCCAGTCTATTTTATAGCACTCAGCCTTGAGTTTATAAAAACAAATCATCACATACATGATACAGTTCTTTGCAGCAAGTAACAGGGACGGCGTACGTTTATATGCTGTGAAGAGGGATGTGAACCTATGGAGTGTCCATTTTGCATCCTCTTGCGAATAGGCATCTTAAGAATAGATGCAAAGGGAACGTCTCACGGTCCATGAAGTTAAGAGACTGCCAGAAGTATGTGAGCAAAATTCAGTAAAGCATCTTACACTTTGAGTTTAAATACAGGAAAAGACGCTTAATAAGTTTCACTGCAGGCTGGCCGTAGGGGCACAGTGTCGTAATCCTGGTTCTTAGAAAGATGAGTCACAAGATCGTAAGTTCTAGGCCAGCGTGAATTACATAGCAAGGCTTTGTCTCAAAAACAAACAACAAAAACCACAAAGTAGAACAAAACCTTTAATAATATTAGCCTGAATTTTCCTTTCAATAATCTTCTGGATAGACATACATTTATGCCTCCCCGCCACACACACAAAACCCCTACAAAACCTTGGCCCTCTATCAGACTCCTTTGCAAGAAGAGTTAATTAACTAACTCCTAATTAATTCTCCAGTCTGGGTGGGGCACTTAGTTCAGATTGGGTGATAATGACATCATACCGGTAGCTGTGGCCAATAATAGCGTCCCTCCTCACTTAAGCCCTGATCCGGGCGTGAGGCCTCTGGGACCCTTCAGTAGCTGTTTACGTGGCCTGGCCGGCTCAGCGGGGATGCACACTCGCCCTGTAGATCTGGTTGTCGTCCCCAATGCCCCTTCAGATCTGGGTTTTGTCCCGTTGTGCCGGGAGAGTAGGTGTTGCACGCCGCAGCCCCGCCCCTAGCCCCGCCCCTTTCCGGGTCTGGGGTTCTGGGACCTCGGATCTGGGCTGGGACCAGTCCTCTGCTTTATACTTCAGGTGACTCCCTACCCGAGCTGCTGCTTTTGTTTTCTCTCCTAGCCCGTCGCTCTAGGGCTCTGCAGAAGATCCGCTCCTCTAGTTGGTGGTCAACCTGTCCCCTCACAGCCTTAAAGACCAGTTGTCTCAAGACCACTCGCCACCGTCCAATCACCTACTCTCACACCTTAGTTTCCAGTTCTGGTCATCTTTTTCTGGCCCAAAGTGTATTGATTTCTCCACTTAGGACACAATGGCCAAGTGCAGTAGAGGAAAGAGAGGAAGCAGAAGTCAGGAGTAAGCAAATCTTCCCACAGATCCAGGAGATGCATGTCCGGTGATGCCACAGCGAAACTCATCAACGGGTATGCAAAAGAAATAGATAAATAACTAATTAAATCGAAAAGTGTGTGTCTGGTTGAAAAAAAAGAACAAAAAATCCTTTATAACTATTTTGTCTATTCCCTTGAATCCGAATTTATTTGGCAGTGCACTGGTTTTTACTGTAAAATTGCTTCAGCCAAATAATCAGTTTCTTCTGCCTTGAAATATTCTTAGCTTTTATTAATCGGCCTCATAATGTTCCGGCACAAGTAATAACTATTCCCCCTACCCTTGGATTTTTCATTATTTTTGAATCTTCCTCGTTTTAAACCTGTAATGAAAAAGAATGAATCTTTTGTACATAGATAAATGTTTCCTTTGATACAATCATAACAAAGTTATCACTTCCCTAAAATATTTTTGTTGACCTTTTCATGTTATTTCCAGTTAAATTAAAATCATCTTTTTTGGTTTCAAAAACCTCTAAGCATTCAGCTCTATGTCTGCTTGTTCTGATATGTTGTTTTAGACATTCGAGGAAGGTTTCATAGTTGCTTTAGAATTTAATTCAGCGAGGCATGGGTGGGGACTCACCTGGGAGACTAGCTCCTTAGAAGATTGGGGGGGGGATCTGAAGTTCAAGGCCAGCCTGGGAAATTTATGGAGACTCTGACTCAAAATAAAGTTTAAAAAGACAAGGACTGTGGGACTAGCACATCCCTCTGCAGTGTGCATGAGACCCTGGGTGAATTAGTCACTGCTCTGCCACAGTGATGAAACACCACGACCTATAAGCGACTAGGAAGAGAGTTTCTTTTGGCTTATGGTTCCAGAGCGCAAGTCCATAGGGGCTGGAAGGCAAGGCAACAGGCAGGTATGGTGCAGGAGCAGGAAGCTAGCTGATCAGATTCTTGTCTGTCCACAGGAAGCAGAGAGAGAAAGCAGGAAGTTAGACAAAGCTATAAACCCTTGAAGGCTTCCTCCAGCAAGAGGCCACCTAAAGTTTCCCAGTGCTTCCCAAACAGCTCCACCAACACGAAACCAAAAGTTTAAACACACGAGCCTGGCAAACCATCACACTAGGTTTAATCTTCAGTAGCGCACACACACACACACACACACACACACACACTTTTTAAAAAGGAAGACTTAAGTAAAGATACTGTGATGTGATTTTTAGTTGCTATCTTTATATAATCTTACTTCCATTATATTTTCTGATAGATATTGTTGATAGAAAAGGTGTTGGCATTTTTAGAAAAAGCTGGTGATGGTGATGTCATCCAATGAGCCTTCAGGACACTGAAATCATCAAGGCACCGGTAACGGTGACTGTAAACTTTAATGATGGGCAGCACTGCCCTAAGACACAGCGGATCACAGAGGCCGCACTGTAACCAGTTTTAAAACTTAGTGAGAGATGAAGGCAAACCGGGAAACTGCACGTAGTTATTTAAAAGAGAATGACAAGCAATCTCAGACCATGTGTATCATCATCATCAGAGTGCTGCAAATGTAAGATATGAACGCATAAGTCATTTGGCTCATGGGAAAGCATTGATGTCTACAGATGGAAGTCATTTCCCAGTCTTGAAGTGGTTGGCTGCCTTCAGGTGACTCTCAGATGCTAGGTAGTTACCACACAAGCAAACCAGCAGGAGGCCTGGACTTGCCTTGTATGTTTTGATACTTTTAAATAAAACTAGTTTTGTATTTCATTTCATCCTTCTTTTTTTTGGCAAGGTGGGGGGGGAGATTCAAGACAGGGTTTCTCTGTGCAGCTCAGGCTGGCCTTGAACTCACAGAGATCTACTTGCCTCGGCCTCTGAGTGCTGGGATTAAAGGTATGCACCACCACTACCTGGCACATTCTTCTTATTTCTTGTCTGAAATTGAGACTCTCTCTTCCTTTTTGCTTTGGTCTATGTTGTGAGGAATCAGCTTCCTTGCTACTGTGATTCACCAATTATTTATTTTGAAAATAGATAGAGCAGTTGGTTATAGTATTTTTATATCTAAATTGAGAATCTTTAAAAAATGATCTTTTATGTTCATGTTTGTCTAAATGTATATGTATGCATTTCACTGTGCCTTATACCCACTGAGGCCAAGATGGCACTGGATTTACTGGAAGTGGAGTTACAGATAACTGTGAGCCACCATGTGTGTGTGCTGGAAATTGAACCTGGGTCCTCCGCCAGAGCAGTAAATACTGTTACCCCCTGCACCCCATCTCTCCAGCCCCAAGTATTCGTTTTAAATAAGAATTTTGCTTGGGAGCTGACCTGGGTTAAGAACACTTACTGTGCTTTCAGAGGACCTAAGTTTGATTCCCAGCACCCAACATGGTTGCTCACAAACATCTGCCCTCTGGAACTGCGTGTTCATGGTGCACAGATATATGCAGGAAAAAAATGCAAACAGACAAAAAAATTTCTTTTAAAAACTAGAGTTTCGTCTTATATCTTGGACCAGGGTCTCACACTGGAACCCAGGTTGGTCTAGAACTCATGGCAATGCTCATGCTTCAGTCTCCAGAACACTGGGATTACTGACATGAGTCACCTAGTTTAATTTTGAAAACGCTTTAAAAAAATTTGTTGGCATATTTTATTTTGTAGCTCTGAATTTACCTAGCTTTTGGTCTTGGGATATGGATTATTTCTTCTATCTTCCATATTTTGGAAACTACCTGAATTTTTAAAGAAAAAAAAACCTAAGGTGTTTGCTTTTTTTTTTTTTTTTTTTTTAGCTAGAGTTCTGTTCTGTACCCCAGGCTGGCCCTTCAATTCAAAATCCTACTTCAGCCTCCTGAATACTGGGATGATGGGTACACAGCACCATGCCTAGCTTCCCAGTGTCCCAGTATTTCCTTAAAACAGCAGTTCTCAACCCTTGGGTCACACCATGGGAAAACACATATTTCTGATGGTCTCAGGAACAGAGACACCACTCAGTAGCAAAATTACAGTGTCGAAGTAGCAACAAAAATAATTTTGTGGTTGGGGGTCACCACATGAGGAACTGATTTAAAGGGTCACAGCACCAAGAAGGTTGAGAACCACCACCTCAAAATAACCTTTCCAGAGCCAGGGAAATGGCTCGGTGGGTAGATCCACTTGCACTCAGGATCGCTGATCTGTTTGACCTGTGGGTCCCAAAAGGTAGCAGGGGAGAACTAACTCCTGGTGAAGAGTCCAAGAGTAAGAATATAGAAATGTAGATTCCAGAAATAAGAATGCAGAAATAAAGAAATATAAAGTTGTAAGCCTAGGAGAACGAGAGCAGGCTGTCAGCAGCTGTCTCAGCAGCTTAAGGATTAACCATTTACAGTGGGTCACTCTGCTTTGCAGCCCATAGCTCTGTCTGCAGGGCTGAAGTGGCCCCTAAGAGTCATGACCAGCAACTGATGTGAGCTGAGTTAACTTCTAAATGATGGGATGTATCTGACTTTCTGGTTGTGCATTGTACCATACCCTTCCCTGCTACACAAAACTGGCAGCATCCAGGGAATACAGAGCTTTGGTAAACCATCAGAGAGGGCCAGAAGAAGACAGAGGGCTAAATACAAACACTAGTTTAACAAACAAACAAACCTTGTTAATGGAAACCATAAAAAGGTAATTTGTATCTGAGTTTTACCTCGAGATTGTAAAATTCTTTTGTTCACACCTAATGCTTGCTTCTTGCTATGAAAAGGAGAGTGGGGAACCAGCCCATTGCCACAGTCTTACAAGTCCATCTCCGGCTGTGGCTCAGCTAACTGATAGGCTTTGTGTGCCCCATGGAGATTTATTTTTTATTTTTTTTCCCCTGGAATAAAGTTTACTTCTGGGTTTAATAGACTTTGGTGATCTGCCCCCCATCTTTGCACGATTCCTGTGAACCCAACACTGGGAGTTGTCCTCTGACCTCCACAAGTGTTGTGGCAGGCACAGGCCCACACACAATCAGTAAATAAACATAATGATTTTAAAATTTAAAATGGTTTTAATATTCCAGGTGATTCAGAGCCTTGACAGTCACAGGCATCCTCCTGCCATCTGCCCTCTGGTACACCAGACTCATTGGCATTACATTCCTGCCACTCCTTTGTAAATAATTTTTGCTGTTGTTATTTTTGCAATGCTGTTCCAGATGGTAGAATTTGTGATGTGACCCACGATTCAAAATACATGCCCTGGTCTGTTGGAATGTGATAGTGACTTCAATAATAGACGAAAAGAAACAAAAAGGAAAAGGAAAGGAAAGATGCGGCTCCTAGGTATGATGGAGAAGGTCTACTGTAGACAGAGAGAGAGCAGAGCCAGAGGCAGGGACATCTGGGAGAATCCAGAGTGGATGTATCCCCTGAGTCTTGTGAGGAGAGGTGAGAGGAGAAAGTGTTATAATTTTGCTGGCCTTCCCTGTCAGTACCCTGGCCCTTTAAGAGACAAGCTCCGCCCATTCCCAATCTCTCCCTTCCTGCCAAAGCAAGCTGGTGTCTACTCTCTTCCCTTTCCCACCCTTCTTCTGAAGGGGGCAGTTTTCTGTATCTCTCCCCTTCCCTTCTTCTCTCTCCTCTCTCCTCTTCCCTCTCTCTCCGTCCCTCTATTTCTCTTTCTCTCTCTTCCCCCCATCCCATACCTCCCCTACCCTCCCAATATCAACTAAATAAACTCTCCATATGCAAATTCTCTCTGCATGGCATATCTGTCTGTTCCTCACCCAAAGCCATCCCCTACCTGCCACGGCACCCGCCAAGGTCCTTCTCAGAAGGGAGAGGGCAGAGAGGGGAATCAGTTGCAACAGCCAGGAGACCCAAAGGAGCCGGTAACCAAAATGCTTGGATTATATACAGAAGAGCAGCCCAGCCCCTGAGCTGGAGAAATTTAGGGTAAGGGTGATGTATGCAAGCCAGGAGGGTCCACCAGCAGGCAGGGACTAAGGAATCCTAGGGAGAACCTGGCCTCTAGGTCCACTTTGTTGTGTTAAACAGGAACCTCAACCATTTGTCCCATGGTTGAAACCTAACAAATATTTGTCATTTTAGTTCCAAGTTCTTTTATTTTTTTGTTGTGGATTTTAATTAAATTTTCTGTTTCCCCTAGACTTCTGGAGGCCTCCTCTGCAGGTTTCAGGTTGACATCTTGCCTGATGTTACCGACTTCCTTCCTATTGGAGCCTTCCACTCTTCCCCTGCTTACTGAGGACACTGCTTCCTGGCCTTCTAGAGACCCAAGGTCGCCCTTATCTGAGGCTTCACTTAGCTGTAGCTGATAGACATTTTGAGAGGTGAGGGGGATAGAACAACAAACAGCTTATACTGTTTTAATTGTATATATAGCGTATTAGTTTTTAAGGAAGGGTAGCCTGTGCCAATGACCGGGGCCCTGGGGAGGGAGTCAGTATTGACTCAGCCCCAGTGTGTGCCATGCCTTGGTTTCTTGTGGGGACACTGTTCGTGCTCCACCTGCCTTCTTTCTGGGGCTCCATGCTGCCACAGGCTCCGAAGTTGAGAGGATACAGATTCAAATACGCCCGTGCAAAAGGGGTGAGGTGGAGCCTGGCTCCCCAGCCCTGACTTTTTCCTGTGCACCTTCATGTTCCTCTGGGTCCCCATTGTTCCCAGACTGTTCTCCAAACTGAATTATGCAAATATCAGCCAGCCCAGTTTCCATGGAAACCACATCTCCCGAATTCCTCAGCCAGTTCTCTGGCAGAAGAAACCCACCCAAGTGACAACCACAAACAAGGACAAATGGCAGGAAGGCTTCCCTGTGCCCCGGGGCCATCAGTCTCTGTCAGTACTGAACCATCTTCTCAGCCCTTCTGTGTGGTTGGGGGAAGGGAGTGGCAGGCCACAAGCAGGCCATGTTTTCTCTTGAAATCTGGAGGGGAGACTATGATCCCAGCATCTCTCATCACTAACAATGGTCTTTGTCGGATCCAACAGCCCCACCACTGTAAGGACGGCTCCTCCAGTGGGCACGGAGGCAGCATCTGATATTATTGTTCAGCTCATGCACTCATGAGCCATGGCAGAAATGACAGCACAATTGGATCCCATGTGATCCACTGACCTATGCACAGATTCTCAAGCTCTACTCCCTCTGTTCTCCAGCTATTCCTGAACCGCTGAAGGCAGTCTTTTCCCTCTGGGCTCAAAACAAAAATCAAAGCCTCCAGGGAGCACCACACCCAGGTTCTTGAATCTGCTGTCCCTTCCACAGCAAAGACACAGATTGTCACTTGCTAGTGACAGCTATGGGTCACAAGGCATTAGCACTGAAATTTACCTGACAAAAAATATTACAAGTGTCCAGGTTTACCTGATATCATGACTGCCGCCAAGTGACATAATGACAAATTCTATTGCTGAATGTGCAGAATTGCACACATTCGCTCACCTTAAACCTCACAACCAGGAGCTGGGAAGATTGCTTGCTTGATCAAATGCTTGCCACACAAGCAAGAGGACCTGAATTCAGTCTCCAGCACACACATAAAAATCCAAGTTTGGCGATGAGCTCCTAATCCTGGTGCCCAGAAGGGAGAGACAAGCAGACTACTCCTGGGGCTCACTGATCAGCCAGCCTCAACTAATCAGTAAGGCCCAGGTCCCAGTGAGACTTTGTTCCTGAAATCAAGATGGATAGCCTCTAAGGAATGGCACTCTCCCAAGACTGTTGAGGCAGAACCTGAACTCAGGCTGTCCATCCCAATTCCGTATCCTAGGCTCTGGACTATAGGACTCCTTTGTGAGGACTGGAATTGAAACACATTTCTTAAGGCACCACGCACACGCACACACACGCGCGCGCACACACACACACACACACACACACACACACATACACACCACCTCATAATCACCGTAAGCACTTGGGGTGGAATAAAACTAAGGCAAGAAGTCACTCTCCCAAGGCCTGACAGCCGTGGAGGCAGAACCTGAACCCAGGTTGTCCAGCCCAACTCCATACCCTAGTCTCTGAACTACGGGACTCCTCTGTGAGGACTGGAATTGAAACACGTGTCTTAAGATCTCATGTTTAAAGGGCTTAAGCCTTTCCTTTTCATTTTAAAATGCTAAGGTATGTTAGTTAAGCAGGAAGCATTCAATCTACCACTTGAGGCGTGTATGAAACCAGACAGGTCCATCCTTTCCCACAGCGAAGGAAGTTTTCACTTACATAGCATTCTTCATTTTGAGCTTCCAGCTCCTAGCCTGGCTGCTTGGAGATACAGTCAGGACAGTGTGCTCTTAAGTTACGGTGTGTGCTATGTGCATACGGAACACACTCATCAACAGAGTATGTGCCATGCACAAAATTTCTGGGAAGACTAAGGAGAAAATTGATGCTATGGTGATTGCCTAGGAGAATCACGGTGATAGACTCTTCTAACACATTCTGTACCTTTGGGGTTCCAGCCACGAGATCATAATATAATCAAATACAATTTGAGAAGTTTGTGCTTTCTTTCTTTCTTTTTTTTTTTCTGTGTGTGTGTGTGTGTTCTTTTGGTTTTGAGACAAGGTTTCTCCATATAGTCCTGGCTATCCTGGAATTCACTCTGTATACCAGGCTGGCCTCAAACTCAGATTTTCCTACCTCTGTCTCCTGAGTGTGGGATCAAAGGCAAGTACCACTGCCATCCGGTGTTTGTGTTTTCCTGTGTTTCATGCCTGTATATTTAACTTTGGACCCTACTTTTATTACAACCTAACAGCAGCTTCCTCAGTTCCTGAAATGTTAACTTTCCGGTAGTAATAGGGATCACTAGGGGCTCACTAGGATGGCCTCACTAGGCAATGACTCTGCCACTACACTATATCCACAGAGCTTTCTACTTTTATTTGGAGGGGGTCTCACTAAGATGCCTGAGTGGCCCTGAAGTTATGATCCTCCTGCCTCAGCCTCTCCAGGAACTTGAATCACAGGCCTACTCCTCCAGACCCTGGATGTATCCTTGTTAAATTCAAAGGTGAAAACATTTTTTTTTATGTGCTTTCAACAATGTACATTTCTCAACTTCTCCCTTGTCTCCGGGATTCACTATTGAGAAATCACGATTTCAAAATGTAGCATCTGCCACTTTCTGAAGAACTAACTGACATAGAAGAAACCTATACAAGGCTTATGATAGAGCACTCGGCATTTTTACTCTAAGCCACCTCAGTAACTCCTCTAACAGCCTAGAGCAGATACTGTTATCCTCAGGTCTTTGTGGGAAATGCTGCAAACACCTGATAGCTTGTCCATCACAAGGCTGGCACCTGAACTTCAGATTTTGTGTGTTGTTCTCTTCCCCAAATGAAGGAAAGCAGTGCTTTTTAATTTTTTATTTATTTATTAGACAGGGACTCCTGTCCAGTCCTGCTTGGCCTTGAACTCACAGACCTGCCTGCCTCTGCTAGGTAACAAGGAGAACCCTAAGAGAGACATACATGGATCCCCCTGGGAAGGGGAATTAGACATGAAAATTGGGAGTGGGGGGGGAAGGGGGGCGAGCGTGTGAAAGGGGAAGGGGAGGGGAGAAGGGGAGGAAGGAGAACATGAGGGAATGGGATGGTTGAGATGGGGGAAGGACAGAGAGGGAGAGCAAGGAATGAGGTATCTTGATTGAGGTAGCCATTATGGAGCTAGCAAGAAACCTGGCACTAGGGAATTTCTCAGGAATCCATAAGAATGACCCCAGCTAAGACCCTAAGCAATAGTGGAGAGTGCCTGAAATGACCTTCCCCTGTAATAAGATTGATGACTACCTTAAGAGTCTTCATAGATTAAAAAAAGGCCAAATCTTAGAGTAATAGGTATAGAAGGAGAAGAAGTTCAACTCAAAGGCACAGAAAATTTATTTAACAAAATCATAGAAGATTCCCCACCTAAAGAAAGATATGCCTATGAAGATACAAGAACCTTACAGAACACCATATAGACTGGACCCCCCAAAAACGTC
>JAQHUG010000204.1:1243033-1262448 GCA_028555095.1 Dicrostonyx torquatus
CTTAACCATTGAACTATCTCTCCAGCTCCAAAACATGTATTTTTTCAGAATGAAAAAAAAAACTGCTCAGAGAAGTTCGGAGGAAAGAATATGCCAGCACAGAATATAGCCTGTGAGCACAGAAACTGAGAGGGGCAGGATGGAGATACGGCTGTAGTTCATGTGTGTGCCCACTAAGGGGCAGCACACACAAACTCAGCTTTTCTCCAACAGCCAGCCTCTGCCCCTCCCTCAGGTAGATCTTCCTTCCACACCACAAGACTGTCACCCACCCATTCCCAAATGTAAGACTTCAGAAAGCCACCCCTTGCAGACACCGTAAGCCACTCCCTGCAGACACCCTAAGCCACCCCCTGAAGACACCATAAGCCACTCCCTGCTGACACCCTAAGCCACCCCCTGCAGACACCCTAAGCCACCCCTGCTGATACCCTAAGTCACTCTGCTGTTAAGGCCCTCGGAGAGTTTCTTTGCCACGTGGTCATTTACCCCAGACACTGTTCCCATGTCTTCACTGGTCCCCCACTTTACCCCTCTGCTTGTCCTTTCCAAGCTCTAGCTGAAGAATCCCACCTGGCCATCTCTGACACCTCACTGCCATCAGCATCACCTCCATGCCTGCATGTGAGCATAGGGATGATTGACAGAGGAATGGGTTCAGGATGACAGAGTGTCCAGCTGGCCCAGCAGATGGTAGAAGGGTCTATTGTGGTGTTGCAGTTGAAGGTGGGTGACTCTGGCTTCAAATTGGGGTTTTTAGTAGACATGGCATATACAACTAAAATCTACATTTTGTTACATCTTAAGAAACATGAACTTTATAGCTTTAATTGATTATTATTATTATTATTATTATTATTATTATTATTATTATTATTATTGGTGGTGGTGGTGGTGGTGATGGTGGTGGTGGTGGTGGTGGTGGTGGCGGCTTTTTAAGACAGGGTTTCTCAGTGTAGCCCTGGCTGTCCTGAAACTCACTCTGTAGACCAGGCTGGCCTCAATCTCAGAGATCTGCATGCCTCTGCCTCCTGAGTGCTAAATTTATTAATTTAATTAATTCTGTTTTCTCTCAAGAAACCATCATCACCACTCTGGAAGGTGAGTGTTGATAGCTCTTAGTGTCCTCCATTTGCTGAATTTAGAGGTGGGGTGGAGTGAAGAAGTGTCATGGAGATCGTGGCTTAGGTAACCGTGCAGCTGATATCACACAGTCTCAGGATTGCTACAGTCAGGGAGACTAGTCCCCTGAACCCTACAAGACACAGGATGAAGGTGTCTGGCAGAGTCATCAGCTAAGGCCAGCTCACTGACTTCCACTCCTGAGGAAATCAGAATCTTTCCAGGGTTAGAGAAGGAATGTTGCAAAGTGCCTTTGATCTGCCTCAAGTCCCACTATCTTAATGGCTGAGTAAAGAGGTGACCAGCCTCTTCAGAGGGGCAGTGATACTGGTGTAGGAAGAGAGCCCCAGAAGACAATCGTGGGGCTTCTCTCTCCTTTTCTGGTCTTGTTTTGTTTTGCTGAGACATAGTTTCTTGCAGCCTAGCCTCGCCTAGAACTCACCGTGTAGCCAAGAACAATGTAGAACTTCTTGTCCTCCTGAGTGGAGAGATTAAACCTCCAGAGGATAGCCACCACTACACTTAGTCTTAGGCCCCTTGATTCTGGTGCTGGAACCCACTACGATGTGGGGACACTGGGCCAGAGCTGCTGAGAACCTGAGACAGGTCTAATGGCCAAAGGCTGCAGAGAAGGGTAGATGGAAGAAGCCAGGGGAGGTAGGAGCTGGGGTGGGAGGAGTGGTCAACCAATTGCTAGAAGCTGGATATATCTGAGGACCCCCTCATGGGGCCCTAAGGCAATGGCCCTGGTCCCCGGGGTCAGTTGGGTAGCTCCGGGAATTGCAGGCGGCGTCTATTTCAGAGTTTATGGTAAGAGGCTGGAGCCTGCACACACACAGAGACAGCACACCCCACCCTTTAAGGAAGTAGGGAGGAGAGCAGCAGGGGTGTGGTTAACGACCGAGAGGAGGAGGGGGGAAAACAACCTGTCAGCCTCTTACTCAGCCTCTGCGGGCAGAGCCGCGAGTCCTACCTGCGGCGGTCGCACTCACCTGGCCCAGCCCGGAGCCCTGGCCCGAGTCCGCGCCTCGCCCGCGGTGAGTCCTGTTCGTCGCTACACAGCGCCAGGGTCGGGGACCCATCAACCGTTCGACTTAGGTGGAAAGCTGGAGGGGCGGGGGGCTACTACACTTCCAGTCCTTTGGGGAACCTGCACGCGGCTGGGAATTCCTGGAAAGGGGGCCAAAGACCCAGAAAGTCGGAGTCGCTGAGCAGGTGCTCACGCTGAGCTTACCGCCCTGAGCTGGGGGAGAAGGGATCTATTTTTGGACTTCTTCTGAGACTAAAGGGTGTTTCCCCCGTTTTGTCCTGTTAGCTTATTCAGACAGGGGAGGCTGGGGCCACGGTTTGAAGAAGGCAGCTTGCTTCTAAAGGTTGGGTTTGTTAGCTCCAGATCCAACCCGGGGCTTCAGAACCCAACTTCAGCTCCAGCGCAGCCCTCTGACCAGGCACTGCGCGCTTTTCTCCCCAGTGCCCTTCGGAACCCTGTGGCCACATTCCCACCCCCTATCCCCAACCTCTGGGACGTTTTTTTCTGGGTTCTCCAGAGGAACTATGCCTCTGTGTGTGTGTGTGTGTTTGTGTGTGTGTGTGTGTGTGTGTGTGTGTGTGTGTGTGTGCCAAAGTTCCAAAGTTCACAGTGGCCGCAAGGGCTCATTTTGAAGCTGCTTTCCCCATGTTACTCAAGGGTTAAGTTCTGGGCTGCTGTTCCTGCTGCCAGGCTGTGCGTGGGCAAAGCTTTGGGTGGGTGAACAGTGAGCATATGGGTGATGTTCTGAGGCCCACCAAGCCCTGCCACCTGCCCTCACCCTCAGCCATATGACACCAGCATCTCCCATCACCCCCAAACTGGAAGCAAGATTCAATTGGGCTCTTTGAAGGAACGAAGCTGGGAACTGGAGGGTAGGGGAATGGCATTAGCAAGGAGGACTTGAAAGCAAGAGGGAGAAGACCCTTAAAGATCTTGAGCCAGACTGGAGCCCGCTGAGACAATGTGGATGGCATAGAAAGGGTAGGGGTGCCAGGCAGCCCGTGTGCTCAGGTTGACAAGCCCTTGCCTTTCACAACTGCTGGGGGGGGGGCAGCGGTGCAAGAAGGATGCAGAGAAGGAAAAAAAAAGTGACTCACGGCACTTGGGAGGAAGGAAGGAGTCACATTCATAAGAAAGACCTAACTTCGGCAGGACAGTCTGCCTACCTTCACCCTCTTACGAGCTTCCCACCCGCATCCAGGTGCAGCTGTCAGGTGAGGGGAGACTTGGAGCAGCCTGTCATGGCTCCAGTTGGCTAGGACAGAGGCAGGAGAGGCGGGGCTGCCGTGGGAAGAGGCAGAGTTCCACCAATACAGAGCCAGAGGGTGGGCAGGACTGGTCAGGGACAGATCCCGAATCTTTAGGGCAGAAACCACTGTGAGAACTGAATATCAATAGGGATTAACCAAGCAAGGGGCAGAAAGGAAGCCAGAGCCCGAGAAGTACAAACCCAAGGCTAAGGGCAGCTAGAGACATCGGGAAACTGAAAGCAGCCAAGTAGCAGAGCGTATTGGGAGCCTAGAGTGCAAGGGGGAGGGGGAACTGCAACAGTAAGTAGAGGATGCTCTCCCCCCCCAACCCCCCCACCCCCGGCGCGCCACCCCAGGCTTGGGAAGGCGTGCTCAGGCTGCCATGGCAACTCCTCTGGGAGCAAAGCTTGGAACCTGGAGCTGCTTGAAACTTCCCAGCGTGCTTCCCCTCCAAGACGGAGGTGCCAGATTTAGCAGATGAAAACAAGGGGCATTCAAATTTGAATTTTAAATGAGCAAATTTGTTGAAGATTTTGTTCTCTGTGTTAAGTACGTTTCATACAGTATTTGGGAGATACCTAACACTCAGACATTACTCACAGTTTATCTCAAACTTAATTGGACGTCCTGAGTCTGTCTGGGAAGTGGAGGTTGGTGCTTTACCGAGCAGTCTAGACTGAGAAATAACTCAGTGCCCGAGAAAAGGCTCAGGGTGTGTTTCTTTTGTGACAAATCATGATAGACCCAGTTGGAGGCTCCTTCCGTGATTGGTCATCGAGGAAAGAAAATCAGCACCTTGCTCCGTTTATTGATCTGCAGAGCTGAATGTGTGTGTGTGTGTGTGTGTGTGTGTGTGTGTGTAGAAACTGTGAAACTTGGTAGTACCTTGGAAAGAAATTGGACCAATGGTTCTAGGAACAGACTTGTGTAAAGCTGCTGGATCCTCTGGGCCTCGGGTTTTAGGGTAGGATCCTTGATACTATGTGGAAATCTGCCCTCGAGTGCTATGCAAAAAGTACTACATATTAATTTTAAATAACACATTCACAGACAGTTAACAAAAGAGCACCCACAAACTGCTTGAGATGTGTCTATTTCTGTTTGCATTTATAGAATGCCTAGAGGTCTCAGGGAAAATATGTGGTAGAGTTGGTTCCTGCTTCTAGTGGAAAAAGTTAGCCTCTAGACAGGGCTGGAGATGATGAGTGGAGGGTGGACACAAAGTTATTTCCTCGGGGTTCCTTGCCCATCCACTAGCCTGCTCTAAAGACAGATGAGACCAATAGCACTCCTTCTGGCAGGTGGGAAGAGAGGAGTTGTTCAAGAGAAATCTGAATGGATGAAAGGAGAAGCTGCGAGAAACACCCAGCGCAGCCCCACACCCACAAATGCACCATAAAATCAGATCTTCGTTATTCTTCAGCTTATAATAGGTTCCTTATTAGAAAGTTCAAGCTGGGGCTAGAAGAAGGAAGGGCGCCTTGTGAAATGAGTCCCGACTTTAATGAGAATATTCCTAAGGAGTTAGAGACCTCCTAAAAGGAAAGTTGGGGGAAGTTGGGAATTTGTTGAGAGAGAGAGAGAGAATGGGAAATATGTTTTCTTGTGGACTGCTGGGTTATAAATGGTCCTCCTCTCCAGTGGTGAATCTCTCTGTCTCCCAGTCCAGCCCATTTTGTCCCCAGCCAGTCCCTTAGTGTGCCACTTGAGACAGAGATAATTAGAGCTATTCTGTGGTATGCTGTGCATATTTGCGTGGCCTCGGCTGTGGTAAGTCCTGCAGAAAAGGCAAGCATGGCTCTGACTTAACTTAGCATTCCCTGAATGTGGCTATTCAAGAGAAGTTAGCATTTCACACACAGAGAACATGGATGCTGATATGGGGTGCAGACCACACAGATCTATCAGAAGTCATTGTTCCCCCTCCCCATAATTCTAACAGGATGGATATAATTCATCCTGTAGTTGGCGAGTCCAACTCAGAGATGTTCAGGAAATGAGCTCTTGTGTGCAACATTCCAGCCTCACCGTTCTTCAGGGATAGAAATCTCCCTTAGGAGCTGCCTAGCCTTTCCCCTTACCGACCCTGGGGAGAAGTCGGGCACTTTGCCCCATGCAGAGGTGACAATAGTTCCATGTGGCCAAACACTGCTAGGGTAAGCACAGCTGCTAGAGAGGAGAGGGGAAGGGCCAGAGGCTCCTCCGAGGTGGACCCTGCTTAGTGGGGTCCTCAGTCTCTAGTTTCCTCACAGCCCAGGATCTACTAGTTTCAGACTACCTGACCTCCCAGGGGAATGGTAGCTTAAAGCAGTTAGCCAAGGGGCAGTGAAGGGCACAGCTGAGATGATTTGGAAGCCCAAGCAAAGTTAAAAAAAAATAGGCATGTGATTCTCATATATTTCATGCCAGTCCCAAGGCAAGGGAAGAAGAGCAAGGCCCTGGTAACCCTAACAGGCAATTTCTATGCAAGCAGTTGAATGGTCAGGAGTTCAGACTTATAATGATTCTAAGTGGACCTTCTCTGGGACCTTGAGAAAGACATTCTGCTGCGGCTTCCTATCTGTAAGATGGGGGTGGTAGCAGGCCTTTTGAGGGTGAAGTGAGGTGCTCTACGTTAGCCAGGATACAGATAAAATAGAAATGGTAGTGGCTATCACCCATAGCAGGGTAGGAGAGTCCCTACCCCCACCTCTGTGCTGGGTCGCCCTGTGAGTGCCAGAGCGCTGGTAGTCTGGTGGAGTCGGGCCTTCAGAGCACCGGGGATATAGATATGTACCAAGGCTGGTACATGGGCTGTTGTTTCAATATTAGCATCCTGTGGGGGCGTGCTCACATACAAACTTAATAACCTCTGTGGTGCATAAAACATAATAGACCCAGTAGATACTCAGAACTGCAAACTCTCCCATGTCTTGATACTTATGAGCTGCACCTGAGCCTATGGGGCAGTACTGGGTTTTTATTATTATTATTATTATTATTATTATTATTATTTTGCTTGACTGTGTACTATGCATGTTTGCAGCCAGGAGTGGGGGGGCGGGCAGGGGGTGCAGTGCGATTACAGGTGTGTCCATGGTTTAGGCCAGCGGTCAGCCTCAGGCATCCTTCCCCTTTCCAGAGGGGTGTGTCTTCGTTTCTTTTCCTATTGCTCTGAACCAATACTCTGACAAAAACAGCTTAGAGGAAAAAGTCCAGCCAGTTATGCAGGGCAGTCAAGGCGGCAGGAGCTTGAAGCAGCTGGGCCACATTAGATCCTCAGTCCATAAATGGTGCCACCCACAGTAGGTGTGTCTTCACGCCTCAATCAATGCAACCAATCACCACACTCCTCCACAGGTGATCCCAGGATCTAGATTCTGTCAAGCTGGCAATGAACACTAGCTACCACAGGGTCTCACCATTAGCTTGCTGATTCTGCTTGGTCAGTGGCTGGCTAGCAAGCCCCAGGGGTATGCCTGCTTAAGTCTCCCCAGATCGAGCACTTTCTCAGCTGAGCTGTCTCTCCTGCCTGCTTTTATTTTGTTTAAGGTTTTGGGGCTGGCTATGCAGCCCAGCTTGGCTTCAAACCTTGCTCTCCTGCCCCCAACCTTCCCAGTGTTGAGATCTCAGGAATGTCCTGCCGTGCCCAGAAATCTTTCTTTCTTTCTTTCTTTCTTTCTTTCTTTCTTTCTTTCTTTCTTTCTTTCTTTCTTTCCTTCTTTCTTTCTTTCTTTTTCTGGTGCTGGGGAGGGAACTCGGGGTCTCACAAATGGCAGGCACTACCCCTCTACCAGAGTAGCTTTTCTTTTTTCCTATCCCTGAGGTCACGAACTGCCTTCTGACACAGAAGAACGGTCCCCCAAGTGCCAACTCAGAGGTGCCAGAGGCAAAAACTCAACAGTTTTTTACTGTAGCTACTCCACTCCCAATCCAGTGTGCTTTGAGTACAGCCAGGCTGAATTAGCTCTTGGGCCAGGAAAGATGATGTCCCCTGATACAATCAGGCTCTGGAGCCGGAAGGCCCATTTAATTGTGTAGGCAAGCAGAACATGGTGGCTATTCTTTCTAGGCCTTCTCATTTAGCTGCAAAACTCTAGCTGTGTGAGGGGGTGGTGGGGGAAGGGGCAGTCTTTTGAGTCACTCTGCTGTTTCTCAAGGTATAATTATTACTCATGATGACAGTTTGATTAAGAGAGCAGACTCCAGGCTGCACATTTTGATGCAGGTCTACCTAGATGCAATGGGCAGAATGATACAGTATAGAGCTTGGTTTTTGAGAGACAGACCCGATAGACTTCGGCGGTCTTGCTGGTGGGCACCTCTCTGTGCTCTGGGTCTCTCCAGCTTTTCCTTTTGTCCAGTGCTAATGGGACCAGGACTCTTACAAGTTCTCTATCAAAGTGATTAAGGCCAAGAGAACCAGCACCAAGCCCCAGGAAGGTCGGGTACCTCCATAGCTCACTTGATGTTTTCTCCCTCCCCACTCCCCTGACGTCTTAGCTACAGTTCACTAACGCCCCCAACACACACACACACACACACACACACACACACACACACACACGCCCTCTCTTTCCTTTTGTGCTCTAAAATCCACCCACAGAAATTCTGAGAAGACCACTTGGGAAAGACAGGGGGCCCACAGGAAACCACCCAGTCCAGACTGAAGCATGGGTGGGCTTAACTCTTACCTCAGAAAGCAATCAAAGTGGTTTGCTTCTTCCACAAATGCTAAGGGTAGCCTTCCCTTTGTCTGTGTGTCTGAGATTACACACACACACCCTACACCCCCCACCCCCAAATCCCCTGGCCTCCCGGCCCTGGTGGGTCCATCTCTCTTTTACCCATGGGGCTCAGTGGTTCCCTTCAGGGAAGCTGGGAGTTTGAATCTGACTCCTCTGCCAGTTTCCTTTTTGCAGCTGAGGTCCTGGTGACTTGAAGCGGGCACACTGTGTCCTGATTTCTAAAGTAGCTTTGCCCTCTTTCCACCTGCTCCAGCACCCAAGACTCTTTGTTCCTTAGCGGCAGCCTGTGGTGAGGGCGCGTTTTAGGTCAGTCTTCTCAGGTCACCTCCACACCTTCCTACTAGGGAGTTGTCCCTTCAGGCAGGCTCCCCCAGCATCGGTGACCACATCTGGCTCAGGCTTTTCCACTCATGGCGCAGATGCTGGCTGGCTTCTGACTTTCAGAGTCATCAGCTGAGGTAGTTGTAAGAAGGTGTAAACCCTGATTCTCAATTCTATCTTAGCGCAGGCGAGCCTCAGCCTAGCCAGCCCTTCAGTGAAGGGAAGACCTGGACTCTGGAGCCTGGGCCCTGGACTCTTCCATGACTGGCTGTACAGTTTTGAGAGTCTTTCTCCACTTTTTTTTCTTATTTGAGAAAGAAGTGGTACCATGTGTGTGACAGAATCCTTGGGAGAAATGCTTGACGCCTGTCACCATGTCCCTTAAAATATCACAGGCACCACGCCAGGGAAGAAAGATGATTTGGGGTCAGAAAGATTGTGGATCTGAGTCTTAACTCATTTCCTATCTGCACGGGCTTTACTGAGCCTCGGTTTCTCCGCTGTAATTCCATCCCCACCTTTGTTGAGCATTTCTCTGCTCCTCAGCCCTCTGCACGTCGGGGTGGCAGTTCTACTCCCGCAATCCGAGACTCCTATCTACCTCAGCAAATTCACAGTCTGTCAGCACAGAAGATACCACATAGGGAGACATATCTGTAAGAAAAGATGGGGACTTGTGGCTCTGTGAGAAAGGCATGGCGTGCATTAGACTAGAGGAGAGGGACGTTACTTCTGGCTAGGATGTCCCACAGAGCTTCCCAGGATGGTGGTATTGGGAAACACTCTGAAGGACAAACATCTGTGGGAACTTGGCATCTCGGTCGTGTCCAAAGAAAAGCTTAAATAGAAGCCTGGAGGTGGGTGGAAAGGTGGAGTTTGGGTGAGTCACTCTGGGTGGAGCCAAGGATAGCACAAAAAAACAAGAGTCAATACAGGTGAGGAGTGAGATCAGGCCTGGCCGTGGAATCTGCAGACTGTGGACGTTGTTGAGAGAACTAGGGGACTCTATTGGGAAGGCTGCAGCTGGGAGCTGTTGGGTAAAGGGGATATGATCAGATTAGGGAGTGGGATACAAAGCAGATGGGCTAGCAGAAAACTTGGACTCACATGGGGACTACACTTTTAACAGTCCAGACCTTAAGAGTCAGAACAAAACTGTGGGGTGCAGGGTGGTCTCAGGAGGTAAGAGGGGCATCCAGGAGAGTATCCAGGCATCGATTTTCTCAGTGCTGCAGTTGGTTCTTTGGTGAATCTGAAAGCTGCAATGAAGGCTTCAGGGAGCATTTGCGTTCATAGGCTGTATAAGTTACTTGCACTCTTTTTGATCCTTTTTTGGGGTTGTTTCTGTTGCTGATAGGCGTTCTCTCTCTATATATATTTTCTACAAGTAGTCCACAATCCCCTTTGGAAACCTGTGCTTCCCCCATCATAGCCTCCCAGTTTCTTGGCTGCTGTAATCTGCAATTTATTTACACAGCTTCAGGGTCAATTCTTTCAAGGCAGAGAAGTGATTTTCCTTGCTCAGTCCTTCATACATCCACAGATTCCATAGTCATGAGACTTCATGTCCCCATCTCTCCTTCCCTGCACTCTCATGCCTGTCTGAACCTGGCTACACAGACTAGCTCTTCCTCATTCCTAGCTCTAGGTGCCATACCAGCTGGTTGAGACACAGAAGACATTATCAAGCCTCTTGAATTCTTCAAGGCCAGGGTGCTTTCCTTCAAGGCAGAGAGTTTCCAAAGCCTAAAGAGGAGTCATGGATCAAGAGGAGGAGCCCCCAAATCCCTTTACAAATACACTCTTGAGTCTCCAAAATGCTCTAGACAGTGCCTTATTGACCGTCTTCTTCATCCCTGCTCTGAGCTTGCCTGAATGAGGAAAGCCAGAAAATGGGAATTGATGTTGCCTTAGTGAAGAATTAAAAGTGCACAAGAGAGACCCACAAGACAGGGTTGGCAGGGATCCCAGGGAACAGCAGAGATCATCAGCGTATGTACAGTCACTTGGACTTCACCCTCACAGTGGGCATAAGCCTATCTCTTATGCTCATGGACTCTGAGCTTCTGGCTCCTGTGGTTTTTAGAGGTGAGGACACCTTGCCTATGTTAACTGTTTATTTGCGGTGTAATCTATCATCATTTAGTGGAGACCTGACTATATAGAAAGATGCTGTTCTGTACGTTTGTACTGAGAGCTCAGCTCCTAACCTATGTCTACACCTAGAGATGCCTGAAGGATTGAAGAGTCTTGCCCTGGGTTGGGGAGCTTGGGTCAGTGGTATGCATAGTTGGAGGCTGTTCACACAAACTCCCAGAAAGGTGTGTAATTTTCACCTCTGAACTCACACATACACTTAGGGAAAGACAGTTCATGGCTTTACTTGATTCTTCAACATTGCACTAAAAACATTAGGACACTGGCTTAGTGGGTAAGAGTATTTGCTGTACAAGCAAGTGGATCTTAGTTGGAACCTCTGGTACCCACAGAAACAGCTGGGCGTGGCTGAAGATGCCTGTATGTAACTGCAGTTCTGTGGTTGGGGTAGAGAGAGGTGGATCACGGAGTTTGATGGCCAACCAACCTAGCAGAAATGAGACCTTCTGGTTCAGTGAGACCCTGTATGAAAGAGTAAGATAGAGAGCAATTGAGGAGGACATGTGAGGCCTTCGTCCAGCCTCCCCATGGACCCTATACATAGATATGCAAGCACCGCACACACAGACCATGTACCATACGTGAACACACATGCAGCCCCTAAATAATTTTTAGCTAAGATCAAGGCATATTCTTACTAGGCATTATTGTCAGTTTTATAGACTTCTCATAAACATGACCTCGTGGCTGAGCTCTTGTTTAATTTAGATGGGAGGCCCCAGGGAGCACACAATACACTGTTCTGAGAGGCACTGCTGCATTCCAAAGACATGACATGGCACTAATATATGGTGGGCATTCATGCATGAGCTGTGTGTACATATATATGCACCTGAGAAATTTATGATCCCAGTGAAGAGGACCATTTTAGTAAAGCTAATTTGAATATATCAGATTTTAGGATAATAGTTCATATATTATTTTGATGACACATTTTATGTCACATACTATGTGAAATAATATGCCAACTTAAAAATGCAGCTTTCCCCCAGCTCTTTCATCCATTCAATCAGTAGGACCTCCTTTCATAAGCTGTGGCCTGTAATTGTCACCATCCCACTGGCTAGGGGAGGTTGCTACTCTTTATTACATCACAATGTTTTATATTTTACAATAATGACTTTTTGAGCTATAGCTTAAATATCATAAAATGTACCCTTTTATTTTATTTTTAAAATTATTTTATCTATCCATTTTTTAAAATTTATTTTTATTTTATGTGTACTGGTGTTTCACCTGCATATGTGTCTATGTAAGGGTATCAGATCTCCTGGAATTGGAGATACAGACAGCTGTGAACTGCCATGTGGGTGCTGGGAATTGAATCTGGGTCCTCTAGAAGAGCAACCAGTGCTCCTAACTGCTGAGTCATCTCTCCAGCCCCAGCTGTACCCTTGTAAATCAATAGTTCAATGGGTTTCTAAAATTTTATTTTCACGTGTCTGTGTAGACGCTGCCACTGCCAATCACAGGTGTTTTCGTTATTCCAGAAGGAAGCCCTGAACCATTAGCCGTAATTCTCCACCATTTCCCTCGCATTGCTAGCATGCTTTCTACCTGTGTGGACTTCGTCTTCCAGACAGAATGCAAGTGGAATTACAGCCTCTGTGATTTGCTTCCTTCTTTTAGCAAAATGTTCTGAAGGTCTGTGTGTGTTGTCACATCTCTAGCTCTTTGTTCGATTTTCACTGATGTATACCCTATTGTATGGATATACCACATTAAAAATGTGTTTGAGAATTCCATACATAGGTACACTGTAGTTACATCATTTCTATCCATACCTCAAACCTCTCTCACTCCTCCTGAGTACCCCCAAACCCCTTCTATAGTGCACACACATGCACGCAGACACACACACACACACACACAAAGAGAGAGAGAAAGAGAGAGAGAGAGAGAGAGAGAGAGAGAGAGAGAGAGAGTCCAGTTAGTATGTCTTCTATTTACATGTGTATAGGGCTGATCTCAGGGCTTGGGTATCTATCAGGTCTATTGACTGACTTTAGTTCTTTTAGTTAGGGGTGGAGCCTTGCGACCTTCTTCCGCTTTGCATTGGCGTGTTAGCTCGTGGGACAACCGTATTGTGTCTAGGAGACACTATCTCACAGCAATCCTCCTGGTTCTCCGGCTCTTGCAATCCTTTTGGCCTCTCTTCCGCAGTGCTCCCTGAGTCGTGGGTTTAGATTCTGTCTTATAGATGTCCCATTTGGGTCTGAGCACTCCACTGTCACTTAATCTCTGCACTCTGCCCAGTTGTGGTTCTCTGTAAAATCTCCAAAAGAAACTGGAAAAAGAAGCTTCATTAACAAAGGAGTGAGAGCTGCATTATCTACGAATATAAGGATAAGCATTTAAAAGGCCATTGAATACTACATCAATCTGGTAAAGTGGTATTAGCAGGTTCTAGTCTATGGTCTATGACATCTTAAGCCATGGACTCTTAATTGTTTATATCACCAGGTCTGAGTTCCTGCCCATTGAGTGGGACTTGATGCCAACCAGACGGCTGTTGGTTAACCCCAAGATAGTAGTACTACAACTACACAGTTGAATCTTGCCAGGCTAGACACTATTGCAACAGTCAGAGAATCCCTGAGTCCTTGAATGCCTTTGTTGTCGGTTGTTTTCTTGATCTTAGCTGTGAAATATCAAAGTAGTCTTAATTTGAGTCTCCATAATTGCTAAGGATATTTAAATATTTAAGGATTTTTAATATTTTAAAAGATATTTTAGAGTTATTTTTAATTTCTTCTTTTGAGAACTCTCTGTTCAAATATGTGGTGGTTTGTTTAAGAGGCCCCCCCCCCATAGGTTTAGATCTGAATGCTTAGTCATCAGAGAATGACACTATCTGAAAGGATTAGAAGGATTGGGAGGAAAGTTCTTGTTGGAGGAAGTGTGACACTGGAAATGGGCTTTGACCTTTCAAAAGCCCACACCAGGCTCAGTTTCTCTCTCTCTCTCTCTCTCTCTCTCTCTCTCTTTCTTTCCCTCCCTCCCTCCTTCCCTTCCTCCTGCCTGTGGATCAGAGAGTAAGCTCTCAGACACTGTTTCAGCATCTGCCTGCTACCATGCTCCTTGGCATGATGCTGATGTAGTCACCCTCTGAAGCTGTAAACCAGATCTCAATTAAATACTTTATAAGTTGTCTTGGTCGTAGTTTTGTCATAGCAAAAGAACAGTAATTAAAACAATTTCTCCATGTTCTTGTCTGTACTTGTTACTGTTTGTAATTTTGACTTTAACCATCTTGGTGTGGATGGAGTGTCTTATTGCTAATTTCAGTTTAATTTATTTGATGACTAATGATATTGTGTACCTTTTCACATCCTTGTGGACACTCAAGATGTTTCCTTTGAAGAAATAGCTATTTAAATCCTCTGAAAAGCACATCTAGGAGTCCACAGTATAACCATACAATTCATTGCTCTTCGAAAGACTTCCTAAAGCACTTAGTTTATGAAACTGTGCCTATAATAAAAATTACTGTTCTAAATCACTGATTGAAAAAGAAATCAGTTCTGTTAAATGACCTTTAGAAGCATGCCCAGCTAACACAACCACTCAGGTGGCTTCAGACTCATCTCTTTCCCAGTTGACATTTATTTGAAATATGGTAATTTGGAGAGAAATTCATGACTTGAAAGATATGGAAAGGGTTGGATATTAAATTTTTCTTTTCTGATTTAGTTTGGGGGAGGAGAAATCTCACTTAGAGTTCTGCAGATGTGATATTAAAAATAGGTCAGTGAACAGCAGGATGAGTGGATGGTGGAGAGATGATGGGTGAGTAGATAAAAAACAGTAGATGGAGAGATGATTGATGGATGAATGGATGATGGATGCATAGGTGGAGAGGTGGATAAATGATGCATGGCTAGATGGATGGGAAGAAGGACAGGTGTATCAATGGATTAATGGATGAATAAACCAGAGAAGGAATGCAGTCTAGTGACCCAGTCAATCAAGCAGCCAGAACAGTCTTTCCAACTTCATTTAGGATCGTCTCCTCCCACTCAGAACAGTGGCGCTGCTTTCAGTTTACACTTCAGAAAGCTATATAAAAGCAGGTTTTGATTACAAATTTGAAATGGGATACTATATTTCCTGTTGCTTGGGATATCTTTTCCACATTCTTTGAAAAGAGGAAGTAGTCTTGCTTGCTTGGTTCATAGATGTGATTGAGATACTCCGGATTTTATGTCACCACCCAGGCTCTTGAGGGACAGGACACAGTACAGGGGCTTCTCATCTTTCGTCATGTTCAGGACCCTCTGTCACCACTTTCCCTATAAGTGTGAAGACTTGTGGGTCACTGTCACTCTCAAGGTCCTGTCCCTTCTCTGGTGTCCAGTTGGGACAGGCTACCCAGAGACCACAAGCCCTATGACTCACCACCAGCTTCCACAGACAAAAAACACATGTGAGTTAGTGACCGAAGCCCTGGTGTCTGGGGACAGTATAGGCAAAGGAAAGAGGAAGCATGTCAAACAAGAGGGTATGAAAGGAAGCTGTGGCCAGTTACATGAAGAAGTGGCAGACGTGTCCCAAAACTGCAGAGATGACTTTGAAAGCCTCAGACCCTGGAGAGGGAAAGGTAGCAGGTAACAGCAGGAAGGGTGGGTGTCTGGAAGATTCGCTCAAGAAGTTGTACAGTGGCAATTGGGTTCTGGGAGCAAGACTTGGTAGAGAGCATTGTGGGTGGGGCTGGGGCTTCTTTTCTCTTCTCCCCTCCTGCCCCCTATTCCCTCCCCTCCTCTATCTTTTATTCCCCCATTTTCTTTCCCATCCTCCGCTCTTCCCTTTCCACCGTTTCCCTTTTCTCAAGACCCAGTGTCATACGCTCACTCTGAAGCCAAGAATGACCATGCTCGTCTCATCTTCCTGCCTCTACCTCCTGATTGCTGGGATCACACCCATAAGCCACAACACCCAGCTTATGTGACATTAGGGATCAGTTCCAGACCAAGGCTTTGCATGCTAGGCACTCTACCAACTGAGCCCAAGCCCCAGGCCTGACTCCTTCCTTCGTTGATGGTGATCAGTGGCTTTGGGATTAGGAGTTCATATATGTACCACTCAGGACAGGCTCCAGATCCACCCCATAGGCTCTTAGTAGTCACTGCGTGTGTATGGTGTTGACTGTATTTACTGTGTGTGTGTGTGTGGGGGGGGGTGATGTAGTTATTGTGGCCAGGTGCTGTGTTAACTGTGGATATAGAGGTGAACCGGAAACTACCCTCCAGACAAGGATAGCTTCAATGTACACCACATGAGTTGCCAGAGATTGGTACAAATGTCACTGAGTCTCTAAGGCCAGAGTACCAATGCTCCTAAGGGGAGGCTACAAAGACTTCACAGGTGACGTAGCTCAAGGATAGGGTTTCAAGAGTAGCTGGGATCAAGCCAACAGAAGATCGGTGAGATACTGCCCACGCACAAGACATGGAAGACTGGCTGGTATGGGGAAATGAACAGCTCAAGGAATCAAGATTTAGCACAACTGTGGTATGAGCAATGCAAACAGGGTGCATGCAGAGCGGTCCTCTGTCATGGTGGCTTGGCATTCAGCATTATTTTTATGCAACCAGAAGTCACTGAAAGTGTAGGAGCAGCATGTTCAGCCGCATGGGTTTTCATGCTGGGAACAGAGTCAGCATTTTGTTTTGGAGAGAGGAATTCTGATCCCAGGCCAGAAGAACTCTAGCGCCAATCACAGAAAGGCTCCAGCTGCAAGATTTGCAGACAGGCATTCTGGGTGTGGTCAAGGGCTATGAGCCAGACTGTGGCACTGCTGATATACATCAGGGCACTGTGGAAGCCCCCCAGGGACACAGACCTCAGTGCCTGCTATCTTTGGGCATCTACCATGTCACAGCTACCCATACTGCTGGCTGCCAGAGAAGCTGGTGTCATGGAGTGGTCCCCCAAGGGCTGTTCTACAGGAGCCCACTTCCTGCTTTCTGTCTTAGTACTGGTATAGGCTGTGGGGGAGTGGGGCAGAGGCAACAGAGGACCTGGCCAGGTAAGCAAGAACTAACCTGTTTCTAGCGGAGGTGCAGAGGATGAAGACGGGTTATTCACCAGGAATGGGGAACTCAGGAAGAGCATGCCTACGTGAAATGCATGGGTGGGCAGACAGATGTGTGGTTTTGCCCTACAGTTGGAACAGGATCCCCAGAGTGTCTGGGATACACAGAATGAGAGGACTCTGGCATAGGGAATGGTCTGGGTACTGAGAGACGCTCACACCCCTCCTTCTCCCAGAGGCCTCTCCTAGAGCACGTGACTGCTCCACTCCGCTTTGCCTGGCCCATTTTTTCTAGAGACAAAATTATTTTTCACAAGTACACGCTTTGCTAAATGAAACGGTGGGAAGGCCGAGGTCTTGTTTTGTGTCCTCTGTCTCCCAGTCCTAATCCAGCAAATGTCAGGATTCATAGTTCTTAGTCAGTGGGGAGGGTGAGTATTTGGTCAGGCACGGGGCGGCTTTAGAAAGAAGATCTGCAGGAAAGAGCAAGTACAGAGATGGTCTCTGACCGCTCTGGTGATGATGGGCAGCAGAGGGACTCAGACTAAAACAAGACACACGGAACCTCGCTGGCTGCTGTTAAAGGTCAGGTCACAGACGGCTTCCCAGCCCAGAGTTATGCCTGTTCCAGGGGAGAATAGGCCCAAGGAAATATTGTGTGAGGACTCAGGGAAGCTGGTGGCTGCAATGGTACTTCACTGACTACATAGCGACCTCAGAGCCTCCAGCATAGCATGGAGTCATGCTTCCTAAGGCCTCACTCCGAATTTCTCAGACTCACTGAGGCTTGGACTCCTGGCTCCAGAGCCATGGATTTTACACTTGTCCTGGATGCAGCCCGAATACCACACTTCTGGCAGCTTTGCAGGTTGAACAGGGACAGCGTTTTGAAAGACTCTGGAGTGAGGGGCTGAAGAACAGATCCCCAAACTGGGATTGTGCTTCTTCGGGGTACATCTTAGAAACCCTTACCCGAAGCTGGTGAACATTCCTGCATCTGTCCGCCCAGACAACAGTTGTTTCCTTTTTCTTGGTTTTGCTTTGGTTTGTTCTCAGTGCTTCCTCTACCCAAAATGGTTCCCATGAACCCTGCTCGAAACAACACCATGCTATCAAGATGACTCGCTATCGGCTCAGGATACTCTGACTTCAAGGCTGGTTTTGCCAGGCTTTCCCCTTGATCCACCACACTGTCTTTCTCAGGACCACATCTCCTGACTCCCCACCTGTCTCCCAAAAGCATTCGTCTCTGCGCTGTTGGTCACACAGGCCTCTCCTTCTGCTTTATGGTCTCCTTCATTGAGTGTACAGCTTCCTCAATGAGCTCATGAATCCAGAGGAAGGCTTGGTGCCTATGTCCTACTTGATGGGTTATAAGGAACCTGTGGCTTGTGTCTGCTGTAGTACAGGAAGGGACTAGAAAGAAACTAAGACCAATCTGAGCCATCCCCACAATCCCAAGCAGCCCGTGATGAGGAGATTTATCTACAAAGGCCTGGACATTGGGGAAAAGGGGACAGCTGCTGGACCCATTGGAAGCTGAGCTGACTGGGAACCAGAGTCAGTGGGTTCCTCAGCCTTGAGAATAGTTTGATTTACCAATCTCATCTAGGGAATTGCCACCCCCACAGATGTATCAGGAATTTTTTTTTCAGGCCAAAAAAAAAAAAAAAGTGCTGCCTTTGGCAACTAAACCCGTGTCAGGAATTTCACCTATGATCAATCCCTCTTGGTTAATTATTAATTTGGGGGGTCTCATCTATTCCAGATCTTTTCTTTCTATGGTGCCGAGCCTCCCCTCGTGCCCTGCCGCTCTCTCCCAGCTCCCTATTGGAGCTCCCTCCTCCAACAGTGTCTGAGTCTTGTTCTTTGACTTGGTCCACACTAACAAAGCCCCTGGTGTCCCCTAGGATTATAGTGCCTCCATGACCTCTGGATAAATTCCAGAAGCTCTGGAAGGTTTCAAACTTGTCTCTGTGAAGTTTTTCTCTTTGCTGCTTATTTATATTTGTCTGATGACAGTGTCACTCCAGACACTCCAGAATATACCTTACCAGAACCCAGCTAAACTTCTTGCTGCACACGACTGGTAACTACTCTTAAGTCTTCTATAAGTCATTAACAATTACCATGCACACTGATTTCCAGAAAATGCTTGGAGAAAGAAGTCCTCCCCTAAAGCCCAGGTCTTTGCTCCATTCCTTTTCAAGACAGTGGTGAGCATGCTCGCTAACTTCCCCGCCCCAGACACCATGATCCTGAGGGACCCAAGGTTTTATTAGCAAGGGCCAAAACAAAGAGCAAGACTCAGACAGGGCTGGGGAAAGAGCTCCAGTAGGGAGTTGGGGGAGAGCCGCAGGGCTGAAGCTGATGTTCTCCAATGTCCCCCACCCTAGGGGGAGCCTTGTCTGCATACAGGCACGAGGATGAACACTGGGGTCTCTGTTTCTACGCATGCTCTCTCTGCCTCCCAACCACAAACTCTTTGTAAATCCTCCGGCTCAGTCTTTCTACACATTGCACCATGCCCAACATGACAGCCAGTGGTCCCCTTACTAGGCCACCGCAAAGACTCAAAAAAGATAGATCTGTATGTATTTAATGCACTCTGCTTGGTGCATTGTATGTCATAGATAATTGGTCTGTTTGGTTCTTCTGTGTATCAGTGGAACCACTTATAGAAGACACAAGTGAGTGGAGTTGAAGGGACAGCTGAGCCCCATTCCTGGTCAATCTGGCTGCACTGAGCCCAATTTCAGTTCTGCAACTCAGGG
>JAQHUG010000204.1:1262946-1285289 GCA_028555095.1 Dicrostonyx torquatus
AGGGCACCAGATATCATTACAGATGGTTGTGAGCCTCCATGTGGTTGCTGGGAATCAAACTCAGGACCTCTGAAAAGCAGCCAGTGATCTTAACCTCTGAGCCTCCTCTCCACCCCCTTCCTGTGCTTCTTACCACCTCTACATGGTTGCTTCATCTTGGCTACGTCACTTCAAGACACATCAGAGAACTTGGTCCCCCAAGGACCTCAAGATGTCACAGACTACAGGAAACAATGAGGATTTTGCATTTTGCATGGAGACATGGAGGGAGAAAGGAAAGGGAAGCTCTAGGATTGCTCCATTGACTTTCTCATCAACCAAAGAGACAGGTGAAGACAGCTAGATTCTGTTATGGACAGGTGATTCCTAGCCTGGAAAAGAAAGGAAACCTTCAACAGAGCTGAAAATTTTCAGGGAGAGGTGAGTCAGGGAGGCACTTACATGATGCCTGCCACAGAGAAGGCCAAGAAGCCAAGGCCCTGATGGTCACACAAGGAGTGCAGGAAACAGGACATGCCACCGGTTACAAGAGACACTGTGGTCTCCAAAGTCTTATTCGAGTCTTGTTCCTTGACCAGGGAGCTAGGTTTTCATCTTAATGGTCTTCATTGCCTCTTCCTTCTTCTCCACCTGTTGGTAGCCTCATCGGCTTGCTACCATCCATCTTCAGGAAGCCCTCCTAGATCTTCTCTCGCCTGGGTCAGATAAGTGTCCTGTACCAACTCGAGAGGCCATACTACCTGTCCCCATGGAGCAAGGATTTTAGAAGAGATTGGGGTGGACTACCCTCAACTCTTGAGTGCAAACTCTGTCTTTTCGGAGAACGATTTCCTCTACCTCAGCAACTGTTGATATTGTCTCTTCCCAATGACACTATCCATTATTGGATATCTCTTTTTGCTGGAGGGTTTGTCCCCATTCTGTGCTGAATTCTCAGACACATGGCATAGAACTGCCATGAAGCATACAGTGGCTCTCAGTAACAGGGGACCTCCCCTCCCAGAGATTTTCTAATCTAAGTGTAACACAAAGAGTCACTTCCTTTCCTCTTTTCATAAAGGGAGTCTTCAAACGCATGGCCTCTCTTATTCTCTGTGTTGGAGAAATGATTCTGTCACTATCTTGAAAGTCATGGCCAGCAGGAAACAAAACACTGTATGTATGACATCACCTTCTTCCCTGAAGACAAGGTCTCACTATGTAGCCTTTGCTTGGCTGGAACTCACTCTGTAGACCAGGCTGGCCTTGAACTCAGAGATCTGCTTCTGCCTCCCAAGCTCCGGTGAGCCACCATACACAGGATCTTTTGCCAAGGCCGCCCCATCAAAGCAAAACCAACAGGCCTACTTCCCACTTCACCTTCCACATCTTTCTCAGCATGCAGCTCTCCAGCATGCACAGCTCCTAGAACTTGTGCATCATCTCAGTGCCGTCGCCTAGTAACAATATGCTTAGCAACCAGTAAAGGAAGTGTGATCACACCTCCCAGCATTGTACATGGAGCACTGCAGACAATACAAACAGCTCCTGATTTCTCTCTGCCCAACTACAGGAAGGTAACTTTCAAAGATGGCTAGCATTCCGCTCTTGAGATAGTGTTCATCAACCAGGGGCCCAAATTGGCTGCTGTTTGGCTTTTACTTGGCATTGGGTAATATCTTCGCGGGGGCGGCTGGGTAGGTGGTTCTTGAAGGGCCGGATCTCTCTGCTTGCACTTGTTCTCAGGATGCCTGTGATGCAGGCAGGGCAGCTTGTAGAATCCTCTCTGCTCCCACGCAGCCCTCCCTGCACCAAGCCTGCATCACCTGCTCCCAACCACAGTGCTCCCCACATCCTCTTCGATTTGGAGGTGATTCTCCACACCCTACCACCTACCTGTCAGCCATTGCTCTCCCTGTGTTTAGGGTCTCTGTCTTTCAGACACTCCTGTGCTGCTAGACGGTCTCAGTTCCCCATGATCTAAGATGTCCTTTTTCTCTCTCCCTCCCTTTCTCTCTCTCTCTCTCTCTCTCTCTCTCTCTCTCTCTCTCTCTGTCTGTCTCTTCTTCCACTTATGTGTCTCCCAACCTTCAACTTCAGGACCAGATATCACACAAGAAGGGAACAGGTTTGGAAGCTATCTGTTCAGGCTCAGACTCTGGCTGGCTATATTGTTTCCTAATGCATGACACTCAGGAGCCCCAGTGAAATCATAACAGCCCAGTTTTAATCAGGACACCAAAGAGATTATCTCTTTGTTCCAGCATCTGGTTGGAGTCTCAGGGCTCAGGGTCTTGCAGTAGCTACAGAGCCTAAATAAGCTGTACCATGTGGTACCTGGGATAGCAGGTTCAGCTCTCGACAGCCCTGCCTGCGTTCCTTTCCTTCACTTTGGAAATGGACCCTTGAGTGCAGGACTTGTCCTGTTCACAGAGGAGCTGCTTGCAATGCTCAGAGAAGATAAATGCACTGATGTCCTTTTACATGTCAAACCTTTGTTCTTTTACATGCCAAGCCTCTTTGCAGATTTTTGAGAAAAGAATTTTCTGGGACAAATCTGGTCCTGTGTTTGCTGTGAGATGGAAAGAGATTCTGAGATATCTAAGGCTACAGAGAGACACGACAGTCACCCAGTCTCGATAGACCTCGTCTGGATCATCAAATCCTTCCAAGATGCTTTGTTTCAAAGCTGGAATAAATAAATTACAGCAACACTTACATCCTTTATTCCCTGGGGCCCCGTGATTCAGGTGACTAGGTGACACCTCGTTCAAACTTTAGTCTAAGAACGTTTTATAGGCCTCTCTTCATTCTGGCTTGGGAACAGAAAACAAATGAGTCAGAGCATGACCAAGGTCTCATAGAGGTGCTGAGGGAGCAGAGCAGTCCCTGAGGTAAGCGTCTGGGGTTTATGTCACCCGTCCTTCCATGGCAATTTTGTGTGGAGTAGTAGCTGAGTGAAAGGCGATTTTGCCAATGGAGGCTTCTGGGAACAAGAGGTGCTAAAGCACACTGCATAGGTGGTTTAGAGTAGGTCAGGTAGAATTTGGGTGGTATTGAATCTTAAAGGTTGGGAGTCTGGCCAATGATGCACAGACATTCCAGAGGCATGAGCACTTTCCCCCAACACTTACCTTAGGCAATTGGAAGATTTTTGCAAAAGAAGATCCCAGCAGGTAAGGGGGAAACGCAGCAAGCATGCAAGGCTCTGTCTGTCACTGAATGACACTTTTCAAAACCCTAAGGAGGACACATGCATCTTCACGGAGAGACTTTGCTAGCCCTCACCTCTCGGAACTGTGATCCCCTTGGGGAAGTAAGCAGGGCTTCTTGCTAAAATTCCTTTTCTTAGTAAACAAACAGAAAACCAAAAGCTTCTTAGTCCCTAGAGATTAGATATAATGCAGAGATCCCCCATTGACCACATTAGAGCTAGCTCTTAACTCACATAGGTATTTGATGAGGATCCGTAGGGAGGCAGATTTATCAACCTTCTGCCCAGATAGCTAAAATCGTAACTCATAACCAAAGACAGTTAAGTCAGGAGAGACCCTAGTAACTGCCCAATCTACCAACCATTCACAGCTTAGGAAAGAGATCCCAAGATGTAAGTGGAGGTTAATTGCGATTATTATGTTTTTAAATGTTTTTTAAACACTGAAAATAAAAATACCCAAGGAACACAACAGGAAAGCATTTGCTCAAAGCTATCACATGGAGACAGAATCTGCCTGGATCCCCCAAATCTGTTGACTTCCACACCTCTTCTTATTCCAGTGAGACTCCAGGCAAGGCTGGAAACAGATCTCCAAAAAGATCTTTTACAATCCCAGCATAGTCTTTGCCACTTCAGTCATTAAATTGTCAACCCTTCACAAGACACAGGATCATTTTAGACACGTTATCTTCTGAATAAAACATAGGCAGAGCCTATGGGGAAATGTTAATCATAAAATATCAGTAGTAAGCCAATCTCTCCAAACACACCTGCTGCAATGGGGTTAAAAACCACCTGCCCAGGACTGATCTGAAAGTAGACCGTGTGTTTGGTTTCTGTAAGCCACATCCCACGTAGCAGGCAGGGAAACAGTGCTAATGGGGTGGGTAAAAGCAATTTGAACGCCATCCCCCGCACAGGCTCCTGTCTACAGCTTTTGTTCTCAGTGTCTCTTCAATAAACATGACTCAGTCTGATATTCGGGTTCCACTTCCTCTGGGCAGGGAGCTGTCTCTGTGGTGCCTATCCTGGGTGACTCAGGGGCCCACGGGCAGGGCTGCCTGCCTAGCTCCCTTCTGCCATGGGATCTCTGATCTTCTTGGCTTCTCCAGTTTTCTGTATGTTCCCTGAAGAACTAGGGTGGCCTCTTTCCCTACCCCATTGTACATAGGTCTTGGTGAGAAGCCAAGGTGCTCTTTACACCCACTCAGTCCTCTGCATGATGTATGGAAGGCCAAGTGAGGGTCACAATGGATTCCTATGAGAAACAAAAGCAAATACCAAGGGCTGGAGAAGATGGCTCAGCAGTTAAAAGCACTGACTGCTCCTCCAGGAGACTCAGGTTTGATTCCTAGCGCCCACACACACACAGCAACTCAGAATCGTCTGAAACTTCAGTTCCATAGATACCATAGATACCAGACTGTGGTGCACATATAAGCATGCAGGCATAGCACTCATGCACATAAAATAGTAATAATAAAAAGAAAGGCTGGGTGGTGGTGGCGCATACCTTTAATCCCAGCACTCGGGAGGTAGAGGCAGGCAGATCTCTGTGAGTTCGAGGCCAGCTTGGTCAACAGAGCTAGTTCCAGGACAGCTAGGGCTGTTACACAGAGAAACCCTGTCTTGAAAAACAAACAAGCAAACGAAAGGATAAAACATTATAAAGACCCCCCCCCAAACCAAGAGAAGCCTTCTAGCCTCTCTCCTCTCTTCTAAATGCCCAACAAGCAAGCAAGTACTTCATTTGGGGGGAGTCGTGGGATAGTGAGAGGTCCTACACTTACGAACCTGTGTTTTGCCATGAGTCAACCAGAGACTGGGGGAGATAGATCTGTGAGCCTTGCGAGCATGTGGACCCGAGTTCAATTCCAAGTATCTATGTAAAGAAAGCTGGGCTTTGCGAGCATGTGGACCCGAGTTCAATTCCAAGTATCTATGTAAAGAAAGCTGGGCTTGGTGGTATGTACTTGCAGTCTAAGCACTGGGGAGATGGAGAAGGGTGAATCCTTGGAGTTCACAAGTTTCAAGCTAGTGAGAAATCCTGTTTAAAAACAAAACAAAACTAAAACTAAAAAACAAACAAAACAGAAAAACAGGCAGATGGGGCCTAGGGAACAATACCTAAAGTTATCCTCTCACTTTCACATACATGTGCGTGCATGCACACACACACACACACACACACACACACACACACACACACACACACTAGCCATAACAGCAGCTTTATCTATCTGGATGCACAATTTAGTAACCTGAATGGGATGGCTTTTGTAACAAGAACAGTAACATTTTCTGTAAGAACAATAAAAGGTAATGAATGCAGAGGTGTGGGGTCTTCTCCCCAGGCCAGCTGAGGGTGTAGTCACCCCCAGGATGGAATGCAGAGTGTGGGGTCTTCTCTCCTTGGCTAGCTGAGGGTGTAGTCACCCCCAGGATCGAATGCAGAGGTGTGGGGTCTCTCTCCAGGCCAGCTGAGGGTATAGTCACCACCAGAATGGAATGCAGAGGTGTGGGGTCTCTCTCCAGGTCAGCTGAGGGTATAGTCACCACCAGAATAGAATGCAGAGGTGTGGGGTCTCTCTCCAGGTCAGCTGAGGGTGTAGTCACCTCCAGGATGTACAGAAGTGGAGAAATGCACGTTCACAAGACTGCCTGCTAGCCTGGCCTCAGAATTAAAGAAGCTATAATTAAAAATATTTATTTAGCCTATTAAACATTTTTTGCTACATTATTTAAAGGATTTATTTAGCATTTACTATGAGGGAGCACTAGAAATTGATAGTACAAGGGTTTCTTTGGTAGGGCCTGTGATAGGTTGAATAAGATGTCCCCCATAGTCTTGGGCATTGGAACATTTGTTTCCCAGTTGGTGATGCTGTCTGGGAGGGTTAGGAGGTGTGGTCTTATTGATGAAAGATGTCACTAGAGACGGGCTTTGAGAATTTAAAGACACAAGCTACTTCTAGCTTGCGGTCTTTACTTTGTGCTTAGGGTTCAAGATGTGAGCCCCCATTTTCCTGCTCTTAATACCATGCTTTCACTTTGCATCATGGACTCTATCCCTATGGAACTGTAAGTCCACATAAACTCTTCTCTAAGTTGTCTTGGTCAACAGAAAAATAACCAGTACAGGGCTATTAGTGTTGGAGGCTGTGGATCATGAGAGTCTTTAGATAAGGGCAGAATGACAGAAAGGAATGACTGGCAAACTGTGCAGCGCTCTTGACTTTGAGGGAAGGTGCACCCTCTCTATGAGAGCAACCCTATTTTCCCGGGCAGTACTTGTAGCCTGACAGTCCTAGACATCTCTTGCATTTAATTTGCTATCATGAGGTAGGAAGGGCTTGGCTTCCTAATCATTCCCTCACAGACTGGCCTGTGTGTATGGGCTCACAGATCCCCAGCATTTTCATCCTGACATGTACTCTCTCTCATGGGTTCATATATCCTTTGTGGGCGCCTTGATCTTCTTGATCTCCTGAGTAATAGCAGATCAGTGCTTGACCAACTAGGGCACATTCTCAGGGTTGTACGAAGAGGAATCTGTGAAAAGGCAGGGTTTCCCACAGCGGAACTGCTGGGTAAACTTCTCAGCTGTGTGATTCACTGCTCAGCTGCTGGAAGGTGTTTATCCAGGGAACGCAAATGTAAGAACTCTTACTGGTCTCTTAGACCTGGCTGTGGGTGGTTGTGATTGTTAATGTTGATGCTCAGCTTGATTGAACTGAGAGTCACCTAGGAGATTAGTAAAGTATACCTCTGGGGATGTCTCTGAGCACATTTCTAAAACCATTACATCATGATGACTCTGACCTAACCAAAGGTTTAATTCAATGACAAGATTCAAAATTTGAATAGAAATTGGTAAGACTATATAAAGCGGGGCCTCATTGGAGGCAGTGGATCACTAGACATTTGCTTTTGAGGCAATATTGTGACCCTGACTCTTTCTGCTTCTTCCCTTCTGCTTCCTGAATGCTATGGAGTGAGACACCTTTCTTCACTATGCCCTTCCTTCCAGAAGTTTCTTCCTTGCCATGGTTGTAAAAGTAATGGAGTGAGATGACCATAGACTGATTCCTCTGAAGCCCTGAACCAAAATAAGTCCTCCTTCTGTGAATTGTTTCCTTGAGTACTTTGAAATGTTGATCAAAAATGGCTAAAAGCAATGGAAAATAACTTAGCAAGAAAAGGCCTACTATGGATGAAGAGAGAATAAAGGCACTACATGGCCACTTATTGTCAGATTACCTTTTAGTTACATCTTTACAGACAACAGAAACTCAAGGGGTTTTCTGGTCCCTGTACTCAAGGTGTAGAGAAGACCCAAGAAAAGACTGAATTCAAAGAAGATAAGAACAAGAGCCTCAAACATGGCCACACCACCTGTGTCTGCCCTTCTGCCTGTCTCTCATCCTGTGGCTCTTGAAAACATTGGCTTTATTCTTTCAAAATAATGTCTGCTGTGGCGACAGCCCTGCCACACATATAAGACAATTCCTTTCCTTAAGCTCAAGTTTCAAAAGCATAAGGTTTGTCTAGGATCAGGTGCTCACTTCTGAATGATCCCCACAGCCTGGAGGGGGAAGGAAGATGTTGGTTTCATTTAGTTAATATGTTCCATCCTGGGGGCAGAGTGGGATGAGGAAGCTGAAGAGATGGTCTACCACAATGGGCAGCCTCCACTTCAGGTATGAAGGGCGTGCAAGAGGGGGAATTCCCATCAAGAAAGTGAGAGACATCCTCCCACCCTCTGAAGGGGTGGGAAGAGGCATGGCAGGTGAGCCCCCTGTAATATTTTGCAAGCCCTGGTGGATTGGGTAGTGGTTTAAGATTGGTAGCTACGCATCTCTGTGTCTGTGGCACGGACTATCAAATGTGGGAAATTATAGTATTGAAAATGCCTGGAAATTGGTCATGTTATGAAATTGCTGAGTACTAAAACCTTGCAGAAAGAACCAGATAGAAGGTCGAGAGGTAGCGACCAGCAAGTCTTTCATACAGGGCTGTGCAGCCCGGCACCCTTCCGGGCTGTCTCCCAGCAGCTGCTCTAGGAAGAAGGCTGGAGAGTTTGCCTTCCCAGCTGCAGAGGCCTGCTGCGGTGTTGTTCAGAGCAGCGAATGCTTTTGCTCATTGTTCTGTCTTCCTGGGCTTGAACCCAGGGTCAGCATTAGTGAGGAGCCTGTTTTCAAAGATGATATTTATATCACACAACTTATGTCTGAAATTGAAGAGCCACCTTGTCCTCCAGTCTTTGTGTAGATGGTGTTTTTAGGTGGCTATTTTTGGGTCTGCCTTTTGACTCTCCCCACTGTGCTTTGTTCTTGTTCAAAGAGTCTTCACGCTTTAACCCTCTGCTTATTGGTATAGGATAATGGCTTCCCAAAGATCTGCACACCTTAGACTCAGAATTTTGGGGTAAATTTCCTACACAGCAAAGGAAGCTGAGCACGAAGGGCTAAGTTGAGCATTTTAAGGATATGTGGGTTTCCTTACAAGGGGGAATCAGGACTGATGGTTCCAGGAAGAGAAGGCAATGTCATGGAGAGACAGAGATGGAGAGACAGCGGCAGAGGTGGGCTTGGGAGACCGTGAACTGAAGTATGCTAAGAGACTCTAAAATCTTGAAAAGGAAAACGTTCTTCCCCAGTCTGGTTCTTCCCCAAGTCTAACATCTTGGTTTTAGGACTTCCAACTCCAAGGTCTATAAGATAAACACCTGCTGTTCTAAGTTACTGGATTTCATGGTAATATCTCATAGCATCAGTAGGAAACATCCGTCCGTTTTTCTGGAAAGCAAATTGGCAGTACGGATCAGGAAATATAAGAGAATTTTAATGCCTTCTCACTGAGTCATTCAATTTGTACATAACATATATCAAGATGTTTGTGTTATTGTGTGTGACACAAAATTTTGGGACTACCAACCTGGGGGCTGTGGGTGCTCTTCCTTACCGCAGCACAGTTTGAGACTACGTTCCTTATGCTGATGGCCCGTCCCTTGGAGGATGTTTCTCTGAGCAGTGTGTTGTCATGGCACGTGGGGATGGATGACTGTATTAGAAAGTGGCTATGATGGCAAGTCCGATCTACTGATTCAGCAGATGCTGACTGGCCATGCTGTATACCAGGCCAGAGGTGGGGGATCAGATTAAGGATTTTTGTGGGATTATAGGAAGGTACACGTGGTTGATTGCAGGTATGGTAAGATTTCTCAGAAATATGGCCCTTCCACTTGAATTTTGGAGGCTCGGTAGGAGCAGAGGGTAGCTGCTGAGCTAAGTTAAAGAAGGCGTTCCTTTCCCCATCTGCACACAAGTCAATAACAGATGCAGACCCTACTTGCATCCTGATAACTCAAGGTTCTGGACACTGAAGCAAATCAACCATGCCTGAATTACAGCTAAAGAGGGAAAAAATAGACAACCCAAATATCCTCCAGTGGGTCACTGGTATATCCATACAATGAAACACTACCCGGTAATAAAAGCGTTTGAATTGTGAATGTATGTCATAACTGAGGTGAATCTCAGCAGCATTGTAGGGAGTATAAAAAGATCAATTTCCTCAGCTGGGCCATGGTGGCACATGCCTTTAATCCCAGCACTCGGGAGGCAGAAGCAGACAGATCTCTGTGAGTTCAAGGTCAGCCTGGTCTACAAGAGCTAGTTCCAGGATAGCCCCCCCCAATAAAGGTCAGTTTCAAAAGATTGCATGCTGGATGGGCCCATTTATATAAATTTCTTTAAAAGACAATTCCAGCTTGACCTAGGACAATCCCGCATAGAATGTCAGTCTAGTATGCATAGAACCTAGCCAGTTTTAACAGTCAGGTTTACCCAGACTAGAGTCATCTAAGAAGAGAATCTCAACTGAAGAATTGCCAAGACAAGATTGGCCTATGGGCAGACATGTCTGTAGGGGATTGTCTTAATTATTAATTGAAGCTGGAGGGCCTGACCCCCTGGGAGTAGCACCATTCCCTGGACAGGTGGGCCTCACTTGTATAAGACCACTAGCTAAACATGAGCCTGTGCAAACCGCCAAGCACCATCCGCCATGGTTCCTGCTGCTCTTCCGCGGCTGTGCAGTGAGTTCCCTGACATTGTGTGGAATAACAGAGAGGCCTAGCTCCAGGTTCCTGCCTCGAGTTCCTGAACTGTAACCTAGAAGCATAAATCAAATAAATCCTTTCCTAAGCTGCTTTTGGTCAGGATGTTTATCGCTCATAGCAACAGAGGTGATACTAGGACATCCAGTAAGACTCCGTCTCAAGAACCGAACCTAACAAGAAAACCTTGCGCAGATACAAAACAAGCTCAAGGCTCTAGAGACAAAGACGTTCATTATGTGATTATGACTTTAAAAAGGCCACCCCACAGGGAAGTCCATTCACACGCGGTAGAAGAGTTGTCATTGTGAGAATGCACACGTAAGATGATAGACACAGGACCACACACATATGTGTAAACAAGCGAACTTGCATGGCACATGGTAAAAAACAGACTGGGGAGAAGGCTCAGCCAAGAAAGCACCTGCTGCATAAGTATGAGGACCTGAGTTTGGGTCCTCAGAATCCACATAAAAGCCAGGCACAGCAGCATATACATGCAGTGACAAGAGGAGCCTTGGGTCTGGCTGGCCAGCCAGTCGAGATAAATCAGTGAGCTTCAAGTTCAATAAGAGCCCTGCCTGAAAGAGACAGACAACTTACATCCATTTCCAGCCTCAACACACTCCTCATATGTACACACATACACACACACACACGCACGCACGCACGCACGCATATGTGTGCGCAGTGAAAATGGAGTAAAGACTGTAGTTTAGTCCCAGTTTTACACCAGTGCCAGTTTTCTGGCTTTGCTAATGTACCAGGAGATGTCATCATAGGGAAAGAGGAAAGATTGGTCACAAGTAACAGGACTCTGCTAACTGTCCATCTTCCTGTGATCTGTAAGCATTTCAAAAGAAAAAGAAAAGCTACAGGCTAAAATTTCTCCAACGCTTCTTTTGCTTCTAAAAATATTTTCAAACCCTGATTATATCCAGGTCCATTTGAGTTAGTGTTTGAACGCCTCGTGGTCCTCCTGTGGCTTCCAGATGTTTGCTTGTGGCCACATGGGACAGGGAGCACCTAGCAGCAGAGGGAAGTGGGAGCTTACTTCCCCTGACTTCGCAGTGTGTTGGACTACCTCATGCCCACCAACCCCATCACCTACACCCGGGGTATCATTGTTGACTAAGGGAACAAGGAGATTGGATGTGCTTTGAGACATTGTCGATGCTGTCAAGTGGTGTGAACCTTGCTTTCTGTCTTACCAACTCTTGACTAGTAAAGAGACACAGCTAGAGAGAGACTCACTGGAGGGGACATCTGGGCAAGGAGATAGATGGCTCAGATTGAGGTAACAGAACAGGTAGTTGGTGTAGACAGAGTTTTATGTATTGAACGAGGAATCCCGGGTGAGATTATAGCACTCTAGTGTCATGTGACTTCCGAAAAGCTACTCAGCGTCTTTGGGGTTTGGTTTCCTTTCTGTATGTTAGTAGCGCTCATAGCAACCAGGCTGAGTAATTTCTTTTGATATTTGCTGCTTGTTTTGTATTTCAACTCTATGTCTGCGTGTGTATACATTTATGATCATAACTTCTTAATCGGATTTCCTGCTTTAACATTACAGTTCCTCCGCACAGCCTCCGAGGAGCCCAAGAGATTGTTCCACTAGGGTTTATCACGATGCTTTCAGCAGCACACGTTCTGTTGTCTCTGTTAGTTCAGGGCATCCTTTCACTTAGACCACTTGAGTTCCACCAAGGTGGCTCAGGGATCAGGGTGCAGCTCAAGATAGAGGGTTTAGCTGGCTGATCGTTGCGCAGTTCTATAGTGCTTGGGTCAAATGAAGCTGTGAAGGAGAAAAATAGAAATTATTCTAATATTTCTGCTAGTGTTTGCTTTGTATTTTTTGCATGTGTGTGTGTGCTGGGTGTGCATGTGTGCATGCGTGCTCAATTGTGAACCTAGAGGGGTTTGAAATCTGGTACTTAAATGTGAGTTTAAGAGTTTTAAAGCCTGAGCCATCTCCTTGACCCAAATTCTAATATATTTGGTGTATTTTTATTTTTATTTATTTATTGCATGTATGAGTGCTTTGCCTGTATTTATGTATGTACACCAAATGCCTACAAAGCTTAGAAGAGGGAATCTGATCCCCTGGAATTGGAGTTACAGATGGTAGCAAACCAACATGCCAGTGCATGTTCCAGGTCCTCTGGAAGAGCAACTAGTGCTCTTGACCTCAGAGCCATCTGCCCCGTCCTAATTTAGCATATTTCTATTATGTCATCCTATATGGGCGTTAGTCATACTTGGTGTTTGCTTTTTTCACACAGTGTCCTTTCATTGAATCAGTTTTGTCTGTTGGAGCTCTAATATTTCAATGGTCTCTGTAACTTTGAACATGTATTTGAATTAAGATCAACATTCGTTAGCATGACAGTCTGTTCCTCAAAGCAGAAGGTGTCTATGACAAGCTGTCCCTAAACCATCATCAACTAGAGTTTCAGTGAGACATTTCTTTACAAACCATCATCAACTAGAGTTTCAGTGAAACATTTCTTTACATATCCTCACGCCCCTGCTGAGCCATTAGGACTATTATCTTGAGCCTTGTGTACTTCCCCCTCTATGTAAATAGTTACAGATACACTGTTATTATGTAGTTTGAAAGACTGACTCCTGGCCTTGCACAATTAGTAAAAACTCTACTGTTGAGCCCCTCAGCTCTTCTTCTTTCTTCTCTTCTTTTTTTGAGACAGAGTCTCACTGTGTAACCCTGTCTGTTCTGGAACTCACTGTTTAGACCAGACTGGCCTTGAGCGCACAGAGATCCATCTACCTCTGCCTCCCAAGTATTGGGATTAAAGATGTGAGTCATGGCCAACATCCTAGTTGGCTGTTGATATCTCAAGGTTGGCTCTTGCCCATGTGGATCATAATTGCAAACCAAGACCCGGCACAGTATTTGTTGCGTGTGTGTTTTGATTGTGGAATCACCCTATGGTGTTTTGAGCCTCCCCACCCCCACCGTGACATTTCTAGATTCCATTATAATTTAGTTATTTGGATTAGAATTTCCACTGCAAGGCTTTGGGCTTCCAGTTTTCTTTCTTTTCACAGTTGGGTCCTAGCCAGAGATCTGGTCTCCCCACATCAGCGGGCTGGTGAACAGTGCTGTTGGGCTGGATCTCCAGGCTAACACAGCTCTTTATTCTCTGAATCTAAGGTCAGACAACGTCACTCTGTTTCGACACTGGTCACCAGTCCTGCTCCACGTAGCTTCACCTGGTTCCCTGTGACCCCAGCAGCCTTGGTGCTCACTCACTGCTCTGAATTTGAGTCCTTTGGTTCCTGATACCTGGGAGTTTCCACTTTCTACTTGGGCATGATGGAGACTTCTGGTTTCGTTTTACCCAGCATTTCACGCATGTTGGGGAGAGGAGCATGACCTACATACACATCAAGTCCCTTCCCTGGAGCCACTGAAAATCCCACGCACCTACTCTTGTGAGCAAGTGCTCACTTTTGCTAACTCAGGCAGAAGTTGCCAGTGAATCCACTCCATCAGGGGCTTCCTACCCTCCCAGCTCCTCATACACAGCAGGGCACTCACACCAGTATCTATCCCTCCGGGGCAGCAGTTCTCAACCTTCCTATGCTGTAACCCTTTAATGCAGTTTCTCATGAAAATAATTTCATTGCTGCTTCATGACTGTAACTTCACTACTCTTATGAATGGTAATGTAAATATCTGATACGCAGGGCATCTGATATGTATGTGATCCTCCAAGACTGAGAACTGCTCCTCTAAGGACTACACATGAATTCACTGGTAAGGCTACAAAGGAAGGCAGTGGATGCTCTCAGGAAAGCCCAGCTCTGTCAGATGCCTATAGGACCCAAATCAACCAACATCTCTCCATCAGGAAGCAGGACCCGAGGTGGTGAAAGGCAGGAGTTCCCCTAGCACAATGCTCAAACTGCCATCAACTCTCTAGTGACACCATATATACTGAGAAGGGGGTGTGGGGGGAGGAAGAGAGGAGGGGAGAAAGATGGGGGGAGGATAAAGAGAATAGAAGAAGAAAAAGAAGAAAGGGAGGAGGAGGAGTCTCCAGAGAGCACTGTTCCTGATGTTTTTGGATGAATGAAATGAAGTGTAAGGAAGTAAAAGTACCTTTTTCCTGTCCTTTGGTCTAGATTTGGGGATTTTTTCCCCTCCCACCAGGATGGCAGCCAGGAAGAAGGGCTTTCAGCTATTCTCTAAACAAAATGTATTGGTCCTAGTCAGATTGGGTGGTCCACACCTGTAATCCCAGCACTCAGGAGGCCAGACAATGAGGAGTTCAAGATCACCTTCTGCTACATAATGTAGCTGAGTTGGAAGCCAGCCTGAGCTCCATAAGATTTTGCCTCTCACAAAAGTAAAAACAACAACAAAGATCCCATTGGTTCAGAGATAAAGATCCCTGAACTGGGGGAGACATAGCTCTAGCTTTCCTTCTGGTGTGTGTGTGTGTGTGTGTGTGTGTGTGTGTGTGTGCGCACACACACACACACAGAGTCATCTATAATCTTGGTCATCTAAACACCCTCCTTTGGAACTTTTCTCATCCTTAAATTTATTTCACCACTGCCTCAGCTCAGTATGTGAAGAGCACGCAATCTTCATGTTCTGAAGGGACAGCCTGGGTTTCTGTAGTGATAGGATGAGCAAATGGAGTTTCACTTGAGACTTCTTTCTGTTGATGTACATGGCTGTAAATACCCAGCAGGCTGGTATGAATACAGGTCTCACCTTCATCCTCTGATGACTCTGATAACTTATTTGTCACTCTGAAGGCAGGGCTAAGTTGAAGTCAGAGCCGCTGTCTGCACCTCCTGGGTCTACCTCTTCCCCTTGAGCTAACCTGCTCCGTCTCCACTTCCCAGGTGTGACTCACAGGTAGCTCCTGTCAGCAGAGCAGGTGTGTGTCATTTCCTCACTCTGAGAAGACCCAATGTTGGATTATTTCCCACCCCCGCTAACCTTACCCTTATAGGGCTTGGATGGTTGCCACAGACATCCTTCCAGGCATGTGTGAACTGTTTTGGGGGGCTGGCATTTGCATCCTCACTTGAGAAGTTTGAGGGATGCAGGAGTCAAGGTCAGGCTGCTCATCTTTCCCCATCACTCTGCATGCCCATCCCTCTTCCCTTTAGCAAACCAACCCCCTACTTACACTAGTCCCCTAGAACTGGTTGCCACCCTCATCATGCTCCCCAGTGTCCCCCCTACAGTAGCCTGGCCTTCACCGGAGAAGGGAGCCCAATCCCCCATCATTACTGACTTCCCGTCGAAAGACCTTCCCAGGATGAGAGGGTGTTGATGCCCTCCTCAGGAGACGTCCAGAACCACTTGGTGAAAGGGAAGTGCTGCCCTGTCACTTTTCTGGGACTTTGTCTTTTAAGTCTTTGTGACAAAGGACTCCTGAGACAACTATATGGCCAGAGTAGGCTAAGAATGTCCCGCATAAAACTGGCTCCCCAGTGGGTCAGGTTACTGTTCTGCTCAGGTGGAAAACTGGAAAAAGCCCGACTTCACTAGTCAAGCGAGGCCTCCTTAGGGCAAGGTGAAGGGGAGGGCCAGTTCACCGTGTGAGGCCGTGGCACTCCTGTGGTCTTGGGTCTGGTGTTGAAGGAGCTTCCTGAGCCAACTGCAAAGGCTCAGGTGTTGTAGCTGAAGGAAAAGGCCCTGAAGACGCCATATTGTGAGATTCCATTGAAGGAGTTGACCCATTTAGGTCAAGGGCAGCTGAAGGAGCCATAAACTGTTCTTCAACCATGAAAGGAGCCAATAGGTGGTGGTGAGATGGGTTTTGCTCCACATGTGTCCCCTAAGGCAAACGTAAGAAATGATAGAAAATTTATTTGGGGCTTTTCTTTTCTCTTTCCTTCCTCTTTTCTCTCCTTTCCTCTCTTCCCCTCCTTCCTTCCCTCCCTCCTCCCCCCCTCCTCTCCTTTCTTTGTGGAGTGTTTATTTGTGTTTGCATGTATGAATGTGATCATGTATGCACAAGTGTGTGGGGACCAGATATAGGAAGCCTTCCTCAATTTCCCTCCACCTTATTCTTTGAGACAGCATCTCTCACTGAACACAGGGCTTACCAACTCAGCTAGATGGACTGGCCAGTGAGCTTGGGGGAATCCTCCCATTACCTTCTCATACCACTGACGTTACAGGCACATGCTGCCATGTCCAGTTTTTACATGGGTGCTGGGGGGCTGGACTTGTAAAGCGGTGTCCCACTGAGGCAACACTCTAGGTCTGCGCTGAACTAAGGAAGCTTTTCTCATTCTTCGAGCAATGGGACAGGCTGCAAAGATGTAGAGGTAAGGAGTGTCTTATCTCTAAAAGAGTTCAAACAGAGGGCGACCTGGGCTGGGCTGGGCCGTTCGTTGTTCCAGTGACCTGTACAGCTCTTTTCTGAGAGCCTCTGTGACTTGGATTGGAGTCTATCCTGGTCTCTTTCATCTCTGATTGTTTCTGTAGCCAATCCCTACTCTGCCTATCATAGGCCTTCTCCTTTGAGTGATATAGACTCTGTTATATCCCTGGGCCTGCATCTGGTAGGAGGCTATCTGATGCCTTGGCTGAAGCCCCAGAAGTGTCTGCCCTGGACTGAGTGGATTCAGGTGCTCCATGTTGTGAGTGTGTGTGTGTGTGTGTGTGTGTGTGTGTGTGTGTATTCTCATGGGTCACTTTACCACCCCCAGATCTGTGGGTTACAATTGCTCTCTCTAGAGCTGCAGAAGAGGAAGTGAGGAAACAGCTAGCTCCCTGCAGGGTGGATTAGAGATCCTGGCGACCAGCCCCCAACATGCTTGTGCATGTAGGGCAGCCCTTGATTGCATGTCTGCATTCTCCCAAAAGGGCTCTGGGCCTGGATCTTCACACATTCTCCACCCCACGTACATCCACCTTGGCTTTGCATTCTCACTACAACCCTGCAACATCTGTATCATGTTTGTGCCAGGACAGTTGGCAGTGCCCTTGTGACATAGCTAAGAACGGGTAGCTAGAGCTTGCCCCAAGGTCTTTCTGTCCATGCTGTAAGATGCCACCAAGAGATGAAACAAGAAGGGTCCTTCACCTGCAGAGGATGTCTCAGGAATAGAGTCATTCAGTACTACACTCCTGGGTGAATGATGGCCTACTCCTTGTATCCCAGGTCCCATGCTAAATACAACTTCAGAAAAGGAGTGTTCCGTTCTTTCTTAGCTTGCAAAAGTCCCATAGGCTGGGGCTGGGGAGATCATTCTACCAGTAAAGTCCTACCCTGCAAACGTGAGAACCTGGATTTGGTCTCCAGAACCCAAATAAAAGAGCAGGGCTTGGCCTGTGTGCTTGTATTCCTAGCACTGGGGAGATGGAGACAGATGGATCCCCACGGTTTGCTGTCCAGCCAGCCCAACCTACTTGGAGTGCTGCAGACCAGTGAGATACTCTGTCTCCCAAACCAAACAAATGTGGATGGCTCCTGAGAATCAACACTTAAGATTGACCTCTGGCCTCCACACATATGTTCAAGACGTGTAAGCACACTTACGACACCCAGGCACACACAAGAGCTTGTAGCCAGAAAAGGGGACGTAACAGGTTTATAGTAAACAAAAGGTGCCACAAATGTAGAGAGAGCTCATCTTATTGGGGGCATAAAAAAAGTTGCACGACCAAAATGGCATCTGGGGTAGCTGTGTGCAAAGGGGATTTGTATCGACAGAGACAAAGGGTACAAGCTGGTAAGATTGCATTCTGTGCTAGAGGGGTCAAGCAGAGAGTTACCATGAACTCTCCGGCTGTTGCAAAACAAGCCTTAGTGACTTTCTCTTTCTCTACTCTCCCACGATGGTCCCACACCCAGGCAGATTCCAGCCCAGACTCGATGAAGCGCTTCATGATTCCTCCCATTGGCTGGTGTAGACAGCATCAACTCTTCCTCCAGTTGGCTCTGGCTCCTTTGGATTCTGCCTTGGGATAACTCTCTTCACCCACGTCTTCTTTATCTTTAGTGTTGCCCTTACCCTGGGTAAAATTATTCTCACCAACAACAGTGAACAGGCCACCAAATTGTTGCCCTCAGGGTCTGTTCCTACAAATCTAACTATCCCCTGGCTAGCTATGGGCACAGCCACCTTTGTAAGCCTTGGGGCTTCTTTTGCACCTTGTCACAAACCCCAGGCTTTTTCCTGTCCTTTCACTTCTCAGCCACCTCCTCCTCTCCACAAACCTTAAAGCCCCAGCCCAGGCCTCACCCTTCCCGTGAGACAAGATTAACTCTGCTGCTTGCATTCTTCATGGTGTGTGATTCTGTTTGTACCTCTCTTGCAGAAAGCACACTGTGCCCTGTGGCATTATTTAGTGTGCGTGTTCCTCTCTCTAAGTTCCTGATTCCTCCCCGGACTGTAATGTTTGTATCCTCTCCCTTGTTCTCCTACTGCGTGGGAACTTAGCTGTCTGTTAAGTTTATGGCAACCACAATCCTAGCAGTAAACTCAAGTACAGCTGAGAAAAGACTGGAGACAGGGAGACCCATAACATGTAGTTTAACCTTGATATCTTCTCTGTAGGATATCCTTCCTTCCTTCTTTCCTTCTTTCCTTCCTTCCTTCTTTCCTCCCTCCCTCCCTCTCTCTCTCTCTCTCTCTCTCCCTTCCTTCTTTCCTCCCTCCCTCTCTCTCTCTCTCTCTCTCTCTCTCTCTCTCTCTCTCTCTCTCTCTCTCTCCCTCTCTCTCTTCCTTCCTTTCTTTCTTTTCTTTCTTTTTTCCCAGAAGAACTTATTCAAGCCCTGCTTCTTTCCTAACAACATAAATTGGTCATATATTTTGCCTGGGTGAGGATGTGGAATAGCAGATAAGAATAGAAAATCCAACTCTGTCATTTCTTAGTTCTGAGGTACTGAGTTGCTTTAATCTCCCCATGCCTCTCTTTCTCCATCTGCACCGTGGCAGAAGAATAGTAGTAGCAGCATCTTCATTTCGTTTTGAGAGTTAAAAAGTAACATCTATGACAGAGACATTGAAAGTATCCAGTAGATGCTCGTTATCCAACTCCTGGCTGTTCTCCCTCCTAGAAATCAAAATGTACACATCCAGGAAGGCTCCAGATAACCCTAATAATGAAGACTTGTTGCTCAAAACTTGTTAGTAATTTACCTTCCGGCCACCTCCGAGGTCCTTAGCAGATGGAGACAGCAGATAACAAGGGACATCACACTAGCAGATCCAAGGCAGGATCCAGACACCAAGGATCAGACTTCATCTCTTACCTTGGTGGAACTATCCACATTGAGACCTGAGAGGACTTTAGTCAGCCCTGGCTTGGCTATCTTCTTCCCCAGTCATGTTAAATGGGGCAGTAACTCCACTTCCTCTGATCGCCAGGAAGCCAGAAACCCAAAGAAATGAACCATGGCTCTTTGGTCTTGTCTTGTAGCACAAGTCACAGCCTAGAAGACAACAGGGCTTCCATCCTATGCCAGACACAATAACTAGTTCGGTTTTCTGAGAACAGACTCAATCCTCAGCACCTCCAACTCCTTAGTGTCTTTGTCCCCTGGGAGGAGGGTACGGCTTAACTGTCCAGGTCCTGGGTTTTGAGTTGACCTAGTTTGTCTCCTGTGTACACAGCAGAATCTGAGCATACTGTTCTTGTGATGGCCCTGACTTTGCCTAACTAACTTGATGAGGTCTTTCCAGATCCTTGTCAGCTCCAAATCCAACCTGTCCCGCATGGCCTTGGGAGCACTTTCAGCAAAGAGGTGGTCAGACTCCCTGGGGCAGACCACACCCTCTTCCCTGCAACCTTGGAGAATGAAACCGGCTAACTTAGACAGGAGGAGAGAATGTCAGCCAATGCTCAGAAGTGTCCCCTTCTTTGGTGTTCCTGTCCCTCGCAAAGGGCAGTTCTGAGCTAGGATCCTGCAGAAGCCTCCTCTCTCATTAGAGGCGTTTTTCAGCATGTCTATTTTGGAGCTTCAGCTGGGTGCTTCTCAGAATAAATAGAGCTGTGATATGGGGCTAAAAGGAGAAAGAGATCCTACTGTCTCTTCAGATTCCCGCACTCCCCAGTGTTTTCCAGTCTTTCATTCCCCAAAGCCTTTCCCTGAGACCCCTTCCTCTACCGACACCTCTTGCCTCGGGTCTCTCCTATAAGCACAGGCAATGTTGTGTATTCTGTTCTGGCCAAGCTCTGTGCTGGGCACAGGAGTCCTACAAGTTTCAAACTGCACAGATTTAATGTCGAGGGTTAATGTCAAGAGTTCATATGAAGGTTGAATCTCCCTTATCTAAAATGTTTGGAACCAGAAAGGCCTTAGAATTTCGCAATATTTTGGACTTGGGAATATTTACATAATGAGATATCTTGAAGGCAGGCCCCGTGTCAAGTCTAAACATTATTTATGCCTCATGCACAACTCATACACATAGCCTCCAGGTGGTTTCATACCATATTGTAGGGCGCCTGAGTTCTAGAGGTGTCAGATGTGGAATTTCCTATCTGTGTGTCATTCGTCTGAGCCAGCATTGCAGGCTTTGGCTTTTCAGATTGGGGATACTCGGCATGTGTTAAGGGCTTTCTCAATAAAGGGTACAAGTGCTGGTCTAGCTTCTTCCTGATGAAATGAATGTCACAACTAAGATGACATCCCTGGGGATTGTTGTGTTCTGGCTCTTGGGTCTTCTAGCACTCTGACCATCAGTGTTTTTCTGCCCTTACATTGTTTATCCCCAAACCATGTTGTATTGAAACCCTTGGGAAGGGATCTAATGCTGGAGGGAACAGAAAGATAAATCTGATTTGTTTGAACAAAGCAGATTTTTGTCATCCAGTAAGGGATTGATATGGCCCCCATAGTAAGGCACCTAGGAGAAGATATGACTACTGAAGGACAAATAGGCAGAATGGTGTGTGGCCTCACTTGAGGCCAAGCCATCAGGGATCCCCTTGCGGGCCTCCCACTCATGTGGTAAGTGGGTTTGATGGTGCCTGGGAATCATGTAAGCCTCTGGATCAACTTTGACTGCAAGCCCTTGCTTCCTCTTCTCTCTCCGGCTGAGACGTACAGAGGTGCACTCAACCCTTGTGAGCCTCTGGATCAGCTTTACTGCAAGCCCTTACTTCCTCCTTTTCCCTCTCCTGATGAGACGTGCACCCCTTGTCCCTTCGCTGCCGCCTGACCTTGCAACTCAGCCCACAGGATCCTTAGGAGACATGTAGAGTGCAATCAGATGATAATCCCGAGAGATGGAGATACCACCACCTCAAAGCCTTCCTGCTCTGTGATCTCACGTCTCTTCCGGGAAGGGGGGTCAGAACCACATAGCTCTTCTGCTGCCTGGAAGCATCTCTGAGAAGTGTTGGGGGTGATGAGATGCCTGTGCTGGGTTTCCTCTCTTGGCTTGGTCACAGTCATGAAGACGGACCCATCCTTGGTTATGGTCCCGAATTAGTCTATAGAAACCTCTGTGGGCAGTTGATAGCACAGCTGTCAGTATGGAGGAAGGCAGGGATTACTGAGCTCTGAGTGGCAGTTCTGGTTCTCCCCACTTGTTGAGAGACTTAAGTGTGAATGCCAAGATCACACCTGGGAGACGCAAGAGTCGAAAGTGTGGGTTTTGAACTCAGCTGGACTTGGGAGTATATCTCATTTCTCCTGTCTTAGCCCTGTGACTTTGGGCTTGTTTTTTAGTGTTCCTTAAAGTCCATTTCTCTATTATAGGAGAATGTGAACTCTATCAAAAAAATTCTCATCTTCTTATTGCTTTTATTGTGCTATACATTTTTTCTGCTCTCCTCCCTTCCTCCCCTTTTCCCTTCTACCCTTTCTTGTGACCCCCATACATTTTGTATTTTTCTCCTTCCTATTTAGATCCATGTACATCTCTCTCTGGGGCTTTTTTGATGTCTAGGTTTTTTTTAGGTTGTGGATTATAGGCTAATTTTTCTTTGTTTTATGTCTAAAATCTACTTATGAATGAGTACATATTATGTTTGTCTTTCTGGGTCTGGGTTACCTCACTCAGTATGTTTTTTTT
>JAQHUG010000204.1:1285399-1300255 GCA_028555095.1 Dicrostonyx torquatus
TACATTTTCTTTATCCATTCTTTGGTCGAGGGGCATGTAGGTTGTTTCCAGGTTTTGACTATTCCGAGCAATGCTGCTATGAACACAGCTGAGCACATGTCCTTGTGGTATGATTGAGCATCCTTTGGGAATATACCCAAAAGTGGTATTGCTGGGTCTTGAGATAGATGACACGCAAATGCATAAAATTCTTATTCCTTAATTCAACACAACATTTAGCTATGACCCCAGCTCTGTAGTCAGTATGCTGGAGACCCAGGAGGGCTGGTAGGTAAACTCCAGTCTGAAAATGCCAGACTTAAGACCGAGGGAAAACCCACACTTTAGCTTGGCTTAAAAGACAGGAAAATCCGGAGTTGCATTTGGGTTGGGGGATTTCCTCGGGGAGGATTCTCTCTTACTCTGGAAAGACTCACTATTTTGTTCCCTTCGTGTCTTCAGCATTTTTCATGAGCCCACCCACCTTGAAGAGGGCTATCTGCTTTATTCACTTTGCCATTCAAATTCCAGTGCCATCAAGAAATGTGCTGATAGATCCACTCAGAATAACGTTTAACTAGACGGCTGATACCTCATGGTTGATTTGCTCAAGTGGAAAAGAAAAAACAAAAAGACCATCATGAAGAACAGTGGTCAGGGAGGTAGTAGCTGAAGCTGAGACTGTAGGACAACTGGAGACCTCTGGACTGCGCTGGACAGCAACCGGGTCCTGAAAGGGAGGGGACCCCACCCATGGTTCAGACAGGAGCCCTTCACTTCTGATTTAGAGCTTGGTCTAATACAAAGGGCAATCCTTTTTTTTTTCTTGTCTGTCTGTGATTGGTTTAATTAGTTTAATATGATTTATTTACAATTGTATTCGTTTCCTGCAAATGATATAACTTTGTTCTTTTTTGTTTTGTTTTATTTTTATTGAGCTATATATATTTCTCTGCTCCTCTCACTTTCCCCTCTCCCTGCCCCTTCTACCCTCTCCCATGACCCCCATGCTCCCAATTTACTCAGGAGATCTTGCCTTTTTCTACTTCAAGGGGCATCCTTTGATTCCTTTATGTTTTGTTCATTTATGCCAACATCAAAACAGTTCACATTAAAATCTGAATGTGTAGTTTCTCATGAAAAGCAAGAAGTCAATTCTGTGAATGCAGATGTCTGGGAGCACACGGACAACACATGTTGAATCGGAGCCCAGGTTGCCTACTTCAGTCTGTGTATCTGATGACCTGCTGCCTTGATCTCTTCTCGCTCTGAACTTCTCTCAAGCTTCTCTGACCAGCTGCTGTCACCACCACAGTCCTCCCCTAGCTCTCTCTCTACAAGGGAAGGGGCTTGGCAAGAAAACTGTCCTCTCTCTAGGGAGTACTCAAACAGCTAGAGAGACCTGGCGGTGGCCAAGCAGCAGGATGGGTCAGCAGTTCCCCCTTGGCTTATCATGTTTTGGAAACTTGGGACAACATTTAATATTTTATATATTATTATTGTGATTTGAACTGTCAGTAGAGACTACCAGGAGAGGCCGGATGGAGGTCAGATGCCCTTTCCTCCTTAGTAAGACTTTTAGAGGGTGAGACCTGGAGAGATGGACCTTTGCATGGACTCTTCAAGAATCACAGAATGGCAAAAATAAGATTGCTCCATTTCCGAGCACAGCAAGCAAAATAGACACGCTTAGAGCAGAGAAAGAAGCACTCTAGGGAACCTAGAACTCCCGTCTTTACAGAACTGAAGGGGTAACAAACCCAAGAAGGTTTGAGGCAATTCTGTATGTTGCTATTGGGGCACACAACCCCATGCAGGGACTGCCACTTGTGACGAGGAAGGTTATGCTTGGAAGACTATTCAAAGGTAGAATGGTCTGGTCATAGGGTAGTGAGGCCCTGATTGAGAGCTCCCAGGGGTTGCACAGACCCCCATTCTTAAACTGCAGGTTTTTCACTTGGGCATTTTTGTTGATGTTTTTTGTGCACACATAAGCACCCAAACCTTTTACATAACACATATGACACAGGCCATAAGGAATTTGGAGCTTTAAAGCAGACTTGGCTTAAATCCAAAGGTTCAGACCATGGTAGGCCCATTTTGAAGGCTCTTGGGATTTGTTGGAATCAGGTGTGATCCTTTAGGCTTGTGCAGCAATGGCTGTGCTGAAGGAAGAAGTTTGTCTGGTAGATCCTCAGGAACGGGAGCCAGGCAGGTCATGCAGTGCCAGTCAGGGAAGCGCTTGGGTAGACCAGGAGCATTTTTAGTGTGGTTTCCATGGGAAAAGCAGAGAGCATCAGCTGCTGTGAATTGTCTCTGCAGATGCTGAGGAGCCAGGGCTGCGTAGGGCAGACAGGGATGGCGCAGTGTCTGAGAGATCCTTAGAAGAGCTGTTTGGAGCTTGGCATCCACTCGGTTGTTTCACTGATGAAAAGCATGCTTTTAGGCTCTGCCTGAACCCAAAAGCAGCTTCTCCTAGGGGCCTAACAAAGCCCCGAGAGTTAGAATATCAAATACAGGGACTAACCAGTGACTCCCACCTTTCCTCACGCTGTGACCCTGCAATAAAGTTTCTCATGTTGCGGTGATCCCAACCATAAAATTATTTTCACTGCTGCTTCATAACTGTAATTTTGTTGCTGTTATGAATTGTAATGTAAATATTTGACATACAGGGTATCTGATATGTGACCCCTACAAAAGGGTCATTTGACCCCCACCAAAGGGGTCATGACCCACAGGTTGAGAACCACTGAACTACAACCATGGCCCTGACAAGGCCCTCACTATATCCTCTTAAGGCTTGAAAAGATCAATTTCTCCAAGTGCCCCAGGAAGAATGCACCAGGTTAGTTGATGCTTGTTTTCTTCTAGTCCAGAGGTATTGTGAACAGGCCCAGAAGTGGCCTAGTACTCCCCCTTTGTAAAAAGGGGACCTGAACCCAATGAATTGAGCCCCTTTTATCAAAGTCCTGTGGTTGGTCTAGGTGTGCAGTTCATTTGCTAGAGTGTTTACCCACTAAAAGAAAACCTGACTTCAATTGTCAGCACCGTGTAAACAGGACACTGTAGCCCATTCTTGTAATTCCAGAACCTGAGAGCCTGAGACAAAATGTGAGAATCTCAACTATAGGCCCTAGATGGTATCTGACAGAATTTTTTGCCCTCCTATTGATGGAAGTTAGGGTTTTTGTTAATAAATTCCAGAGGCTTTTAATCTGTTCCTCAGGATATTAGGTCTCACACAGAGGTGGTGTCTGACTCTCTGTGGGGCTCTGAAGCTAGCCAAAGAGAATTTGTCATCGACTCTGCTGCTTAAACATTCTGAATGCTCCACAGTGGTCGACATTCTATCAGCTTCTGTAGATGCGGCTGCTTTTCAGGACTTCTCATTCAAAAGTCCAAGGCCATCCTTTGCTACACAATACATTAGAGGTTAGCCTGGTCTACGTAAGACCCTGTCTCAAAAAACAAATGAACAAGCAAACAAAGAAAACCAAAACAAAATCGAAAATGTGGTTAGTTGTGAGCGGAACCTAGAACTCAAGGCTTTACCCATATTCCTTGCAGTTGGGTAAAGCTAGAGGGAGCAGGCCCACTGCCTCTGTCTGTAAGAATCCTTGAACATTAAGAGTATGAGCTCAGAAATGCTCCCAGCAGCAGCAGCACAGACTGTTCTCCGGGACAGCAGGAAGGTGGCAGCCTTAGCGGGATCCCTGCCAGTCCTCCCAGTTCTAAGCTTAGCCAAGAACCTGAGATGTCAGAGCCAGGATGCAGGTTGGGATGAGGAAACCTCAGTCCAGTCCCAACCTTGGTCTGAACCAACTGGTGAGTGACTAATCTCCCCTCTCTGGCATTGGCCTACTGTCACCCAGTCAGGCTCAAATAGCCAAGTCGTTGTTCCTGTTGCAAGAGAAGGGTAAGGAGGTGTCAGAAACAGAGACCAGATCGAGACCTTTAAAGAGAAAGAATTCAGAGATGAAGCAAAGGAAGGAAACCAGAGGGGGTTTAAGAGCAAATGAGAGGTGGGCTTCCCCAGAGAGCTGCAAACCCCAGGTTTCTGGACAGTCTGATATGAAAACTTTAATGGAAGAAGAGTTATTCATAGGAGGAAAAATATTCATGAGGAGGTGGTAGGCATGCGTAAAGGCAAAGGAAGGAAATCCCAGGAAAGGGTTGGGATTTTCCTCCCACTTTGTGTCCTTCTGCGGGAGTTTTTGGCTGTGTCATGACATCAGGTGCATGATGGGTACAGAGGATTCTGCAGGATGAAACAGCCAGTCCATGACCGTTCCAGCTGGCTTTGGATGGTCTTGTGTCTTTATTGTTTGAGAGGTCACACAATGTCCTGCTGTGACACAGTGCTGAGGTCCTATCAACCTCTAAGTACTTTGAATTTATCTTCTCCCCTTGGTCTCTCTCTCTCTCTCTCTCTCTCTCTCTCTCTCTCTCTCTCTCTCTCTCTCTCCACACACACATGCGCGCGCGCGCACACACACACACACACACACACACACACACACACACACACACGTTCATAACATGCTTCAAAACCCTTTGCTCTGATTGGAAGGTGAAGGGTAGGTCACCTACGTGTTTTTAATGATGTTTCCCAAGGATCACACACGTTCTAGAAGGCAGCAGATTAAATGATCTCTGAGACCCCTTCTAAGTCAGAATTCTATCGTGTTCTAACTTAGTCAGGTCTGGTCCAAGGGTAAATTGTCATCACTGCTCCACAGAGTCTGAGAAGGGCAGGGGCAGATAACAAAAGGAATGTTTGAAGTCATTAGGTGTTCAAGAATGGAGGGCTGAAAGCCAGGGCCCCTGCAGGTATCCTGTCTCCTGGGGCTATGCTCTTTCTTCTGCCCCACAGGCTCCTCCCTCAGCAGGCCCTCCTTCCTCCACACACCACCTGATTGAAAGTCTTCCTTTCCTTACTTGGCACGCAGCCATGCAATGAGACACTTGACAAGTGATGGCAATGTTGACAGCTGAGAATAGAACCCGAGAGTGGGAGGGGCATCTGCTCAGCTAGTGCTCTGGAGGTGAAGGGGTTTGGGGTTACCACCTTAGCTGAAGGATGAACATGGAACAGAGTTCAGAATGTGCTCAGCATCTCACAGGAGCACAGTGAGTGAGCTGCAAGGCCACGGGGAAGCTTGTATGGCAATCAGAGCCCCCTGTGCTCCAAAATTCTAAGTACCGAAGACCCAAACCAGAGAGCAGGGACCGGATGGCAGGGTTCACACCCAGCAAATATGGGCTGGGCCACTGACTTGGCCTTCTTTGGGGTAGTTTTCAAAGTTCCTGGTTATCACACCTGGCTCTGACAGACCTTGCTCATTTTGAGAACTACAGAGTTCTGGAGATGGGAGGCAAATGTATAGGAATAGGAGGTGACCTTGGCATGGAAAGCTTGATGAAGAGCCCAGACCTTCCCTGCAATGCTAGGCTATAGCCATAGACTGCTGACTGCAAAGCCAGAGTGAGGCTCATGGCTGGACTCCCGCAGGAAGATCTAGAATCTGAAGGCAGATGTAGTAAAACTTCAACATGTCCTAAGGAAGAACCGTTGATACCAAAAATGGTCCAGCAGTGAACTGGGCGGGTTGTAGGTTTCTTGACAAGATAGAGAGACCTTATCACGAAAATGTTCATGGAGTTCCTCGAAGGAAGGATCTGTTGTCATGACCATGACCAATACTCCATATCAGAGACATCTGCTTGATACTTTCAGAGAAAGAGTTCAGGGCTGAGACAAAGGAAGGAACGCGGAGGGTGTTTCATTACAGAGACAGCCTGTGCTCCACAGGTGCGCCGGGCCTGCCTCCCAAGAAAGCAGAACACCCTGGGATTTTGAAGAAATCTTAGAGGCAGCTTTAATGGCAGGAGGATGGTTAATGAATAATAAGTGGATTATAAATATTAGTTTAGCTAATCTTCACAACAGTTTTGGGTTCGGTTTTGTTTTCTAATAACTGGGATCTTGGCCTGGGTTTTTGGAAGTTGTTTAATGTCTTTGTCCTCAGTTTTACTTTCTTCTGAAAAAAAAAACAGAGGAAGTGAAAAATCCAGCTGGGATTCTCCGCGGCAATCCTTCGCTCGCCCAGTTCACACATTGGTTGATTTCCCCCAACTGATGTCCCCAGTATCTGTCATCCTTTTCTGGAATAGGACACATGACTGCATGTCCTCCTGTAAAAGGCCTTCCCTCCCCTCTGTCTTTTTCTCTCCTCTCACCTTCTACCCCCTCAGCTGTCACATTTCCCTTCCCACAAAGGACACTTGCAGGGGCCATGATTTTAACTCCCAGGGTTCATTTGGGAAAGCTTCCGGCCTAGACTAGGGAACTTCCCCTTAGATTTCATCAAGTTGGAACCACCTCACTGGGGATTCTTAGGACCTCTGCAAATGGCTTAGAAAAGAGTGGTGCCTTCCGTTCTTTGAGGAACTTGACTGTTGCTTTAACTACTGTGAAATTCATGCCCAAGAGATTGCTGGGAAATCATTCTTCTTAGCTAATCTTCTGGGGTTTTATATGAAACAGAAGATGTGCTGTCCTACACAAGTGATCTTGGTCTCTTTCTGGATGTCAACTGCAGTTGCAGAGTATAAAATCTTCGTGTGTGTGTGTGTGTGTGTGTGTGTGTGTGTGTGTGTGTGTATGTGCACTAGCAAGCTCTCAGTCATCAAGGGAGAACTAGAGCGTGGTCCCTTTAGAGGCCCTGAGCTCCTGGCTAGGGTCAGAACCTCACACTAGCTCCCGTGTGTCAGCCCTCCCCCACATACACACACCTTGTGTGCCAGAGGAGGTGGCCCACACCAGTCCCCTGAGCCCTCTGCTACATTCTTGTCCCTTCCTGCCTCATGTCTGCGGTGAGCTGTAGAGACGTGAGTTGCTTTTCTTTTTCTAACTTCCTGTGCTCTTCAGAAACCTTAATGAAGAAGAGCTGAAGGCCCTGTAGGCCAAACACAGCCTTCTGTTCTACACAGGGAAGCTGGAGTCACGGTTTTTTACAGGTAAAACCCAGGATTGTGACTTTTTCCCCTAGCATGGCTGAACAGGGAGTGTGAAAGCTTAAGAGGGGGCTGGAAGTAGGGGCCGGACCTTCATTATTTTCCTATTTGGGTCAGTGTGTCTTAAGAGGCGGCCAAAGCAATCCTAGAGAAGTAGCCACTGTTGAATCAATCCAACACAGAACAGGAAAACTTCTGAGTTCATTGCTGCTTTTCTTCTGTTCACACCCTAGCTGTAAACGTGGAAATGCATTTGTACCACAGCTATGCATAACTTTGAGACCTTGTATTGATTTAACTGAGTATGCCTATATTGTTGCTTGCTGGTTCCTTTTTAGGATGAACAAGAGTTGAGTAGGAATGAGGATCTGTGTGCTGGTGGGATGGAGGCACAATGGAAACACCTCATCGGTTTTCTTATCATTTTCTCTTTTCCCTTTTCTTCTTCCTTCCTCCTCCCCTCCCCTCCATTTTCCTTTTTTTCCCTCCCTTTCTCTTCTCTCCTCTCCACTGTTCTTTTCTTTTCTTTCTTTCTTTCTTTCTTTCTTTCTTTCTTTCTTCCTTCCTTCCTTCCTTCCTTTCTTCCTTTCTTCCTTCCTTTCTTTCCTTCCTTCCTTCTTTCCTTTCTTTTTTTCCTTCTTTTTTTCTGCATTTGCATATGGTCCCTCCCTGCTTTGAATTCTCATAGCTGGAGTTTTAGAAGACCAAATTTCCCCCAAAGTTTCTGAGCTCTGAATAACCGAAACTACCTGTTTCTTTTCTTGGTGCCCATTTCCCAATAGAAGGCTTGAGTAACAGGACACTAAAATAGAAAGCCACAAGGGCACTGGGAAATGAGGCCCTGAGACACCCAGGGAGGTCAGCATTTATGAGCTATAACCTGCTGGGATCTGTCACATCTCAGCTGCAATGAATAGCACACTGGCAAGAGGAGGCCAATGGCCTGGGAACTGGGGGTTCTGGGACCCCACTGATTGGCACACCATTTAGTCGCCTAAACTCAATTCTCACCAGGGAGACAAGGGCCATAACTGTGGCTCCTTACCCTTCCTGGGAAGGTGTTAGAATTACCTAGGGTGTCAAGGACTTGGAAACAGGCAGATGCTGGGCCCAGGGGACAAAGTTTCATTAGTACAGAGTGAATAAAGTCTAGAGATCTCACAAGCTATGACTAGTCTTGCATCTTCTACTTGATAGTTGCCGGGCGGGTATTTCACCTGCCACCCCTCATGCCTAAATAGTAACCACGTAAAGAAATGAATATACCAGTTAGCTCAGCCATAATAAAAAAATAAATAAGAAGAATCAAAGCTGTGAACAGTGGCACATGCCTTCAGTTCCAGCTAGTCAAGAGGTAGACAGGGAGGAGGATCACTTATAGCTAAGAGTTTGAGGTCTGCTGAGACATGACAGCAACTCTGTCTTAAAGCAATTGTCTTTTACAATCCCTAGAATATTACTGAAACATACAGATGGCTGAGCCCCACTGCCACAGTCTTCATTAAGGAGTGCAGGGTGAAGGCATGAGAGACGTGTCCTTGTGGTATCTGTGTGCACAGGGACAGGGTGAAGAACAAGGACCCAGACATTATTTGAGGGTATTGTACTGATCTAATGGGAACCAAGCTCACCATTAGAATACAGAGTCCCAGGAGGCACTACCCTGGATGTGTCTGGGAGTGGAGCCTCCTCACTGAAAGACCAGACTCTGGCTTATTGCCATCTTTGCAGGGTTTGGTGGCAAAGAAACAGGGTTCAGGCCCAGTCCAACTCCATTGGAATCCTGGCCGTTTCTCCATCTGCATGAGATCCTTGGATAGTTAATTGTTCAGTGTGTGGCTCCATGCATGAGTGGTGGTAGTGTATGTGTCTGTGTCTGTGTGTTCCTGTGTGGGGTGTGCCAGGTAACAGTACCGTTGGGTTTTATTAGGATATAATGGGCCAGTCCTCTAAATGCATTGCTTGCCCGTGGGGGAGTACACTGAGATGATTGTGTTAGCCATGCTGTTTTCAAAAATAACTCTTTCGGGAAGGACAGAGGAGTAGAAGGAGGGGATGGGTGAGTGTTCAACATCTCAGGGCTGGAGGAAAGAGAAGGCCCAGGAGAGCAAAGCACTCCAGAGACCAGACACTGATCTTCCAGGAGAGTGTTGAGAGTCCAGTATGACATTCCAGGGTTCCGGTCTATCTTGCCGGTCTGCATCCATTGCCTGCCGACACTGTTTACCCCAAGCTTCAGTTTAGATCAAATCCAGATGCTGTTTGCTGCTTAGCTGGGCTTTGGGCTAAGGAGACTGGCCACTCTGCGCGGTCTGTGTGGAGAAGGCAGGAAGTCGGACTGTAAGGAAAGGGGCTCGAGGCAGAGGCACAGCTTTATGCATGTGGGACAGACGGTACGTATCTTTAAATACATCGATCTAATATAGCAGCCAGAGAGCTTAAAATCGTGTAGCTGCAAGGGCTTCTAAATGTGGGTGTGTTTATATGTAGTTACAAATCAGTATGCAAATTCCATTCTCTGTGGCTTAACATTTTTATATACATCCTTCCATGTACTACTACTCTTGTATTTTTAAGATGCTTCGTCTCTATGGTATTGATACAGCCGAGATTTCCTTGTGAGCCTTTTGTTCTGATTCTCACCATTTCCCTGTGGTAAAGAGCGCAGCAGCGAACATCCTTGTACAAATGATCCACTTCCCTCACCTTAAACCCAGGGGTTGTCCTGGTTAGCTTTGTCAACTAGACACAACCTAGAATGATCTGGGAAGCAACCCTCATTTGAGGAATTGCCTAGATCAGACTGGCCTGGGGGGGGGTTGTTTTAATGGATAATTGATGTAGGAGGGGCCAGCACACTGTGAGCAGCACCATTCCATAGGCAGGTGGTCCTAAGCTTTATAAAAAAAGCTAGCTGAGTATGAGCCTACCTACCAGCCAGCAAGCAACATCCCCCATGGTGCCTGCCACACTTCTCTGACAGTGACATTAGTTCCTTGGCTGGAGGTAATGCTGTGTGGAACAGCAAGCTCTGCCTTCAAATGCCTGCCTTAACTTTCCATAATGATGGGTAGTGACCTGGAAAGTGTAAGTCGAATAAACCCCTCTGCCCCTGAAGTCGATGTTTTGGTCAGCGTTCTTATCACAGCTATAGAAATACAACTAGAACATGGGGTATGTTGCCCAAACCAGGTTAACAGGTGTGAGTTGTTTAGTATTCAAAAAGCTTGCTCACCAGAAAGACAGTTCTGGGTAACTCACCCCAACAACACGAGTTGCTTTCTTCCTTCCTTCCTTCCTTCCTTCCTTCCTTCCTTCCTTCCTTCCTTCCTTCCTTCTTTCCTTTCTCCCTGTAGCAGCAGGGCACTTAGCCATGAAATAATCACACATAAACTGTATTAATTAAATCACTGCTTGGCCCATTAGCTCTAGCTTCTTATTGGCTAACTCTTACATATTAATTTAACCCATTTCTATTAATCTGTATATCACCATGTGACTGTGGCTTACCAGCTAAAGTTTTGGCATGTCTGACTCTGGTGGTGTTCATGGCTTCTCTCTGACTCTGCCTCCTTTCTCCCAGCATTCTGTTTAGTTTTCCCCACCTAGCTCTGCTCCCCTATAGCTCTGCATAGGCCCAAAGCAGTTCCTTTATTAACCAATGATATTCACAGCATACAGAGGGGAATCCCATATCACCTCTCTCTCCCTCCCTCCCTCTCTCTTTCTCTCTCTCTCTTTTTTTTTTTCCTACGGGTCTCTTGGCTCCTTTTGAGGAGCTTGCAGTTGTTTTCTTAACGTTGTTTCCATTCGTGTTTTTAACCACGAGGGTTTCTCCATCTATTTTTAATTTCCTAGGTCTTTTCACACACAGGTGCCATCCTGTTTGCTTGATGGGCATCTAGATTGCTGTTTCTATTCCACTCACATTGGAATGAAGGCTGATTGCTGTAGCGTACAGATGGGGACATCATGCTGTTTGATGGTTTTGGTCTGTTTATTTGATGTAGAGCTTTGGTGAGACAGGCAGGTGGGAGCTTGTTCAAGAGGATGTTTTTTGTTGTTTTTAAGGTGGTAAGGGATGGGGAGGCCAATGTCTGTGCTGAAAGTCTTGTGTTTATACTTTCCAGTCTTTTTTTTTTAAGTACTTGGATTCTTTTTTTTTTTATTACCATGTTTTGTTCATTAAATGCTCACATAAGACCCCTTAAGTAAAACTCTTTGTGTTCCTCTTGCTGCACACCCCACTCTGCTGAAAGCCTGCGTTCCTTTCAGGGATACATAGCTAGCAAGAGATGAACTTATGGGGAGGAATTTTTTAAACAGCATTCTAGGAGCCATGTCAGAAAAGCAATGGGCAACTGAGCTACTCTTTGACACACAGACCCAGTCCAGAGGTGCAGACCCAGAGGGGCATTTAGGCTGTGTACGGACTATGTGTGCTGGGTTAAGAAGGGAAAACGAGTTCTCATCTAGATTCTGCCTCGTAAGAAAGGGGATTCTAGGGTGGCTGGCTCAATCAGTTCTCCTTATCCTCAAAGTGGCAGAGACATCTGCCTTGGGAGACCTTTGCAAAGCAGCGAGATTACAGACATCAAAAAAGGGAACCATGTGCAGCCTAGGAGGCACCTCATCTAAGTATTTACCAACCAATGAGGGAAGATATTTGAAAAATATGCCATTTGTTCTGAATATTTAGTTTCATTTTATTCTCTAACATAATAGGATAAAATAAGCACTGTGTATTGATTGAGTGCATTAATTGTCTTGCATTAAGTATAGTCACCTAGAGAGGATTCAAAGTCTACAGGGAGATACGCATAGGTTAGGCGCAGGTGCCATGCCCTTTATAGGAGGGGTAAGAACATCCTTAGATGTCGACATCTGCAATGTCTTAGAATGAGTTCCTTGAGGACACTGAATGCCTGCAGGCAAAGATAAATATCCTTCCCCTCCCTCCTCCCGCCACTGTTTTAAATCTTGGCTGAAGGATTGGTTTACCTTTTACATGCAGTCCTATAACCACCTGAAACCGACACTCCATCTTGTCTTCCTGACTCTTCTCTCCTGGGCTTCAGGGATCTAGACCTTTGTCCCCTGTGTCAGAGGCTCCCTCACTCTAGAACACAGCCTTGTGGCCCTTAGTGGACAGAACCCAGCTATAGCCGCATGGGTACAAAGCCGGGGGGCGGGGGGAGACTTTTAGAGGTTTCTACTTTAGTGCAACTGTGCACTAACTTCTGATAGACAATTACATCACAGGGAGTTTTAGCTTGCATTTCTAATCCATGGAGCTGCTAAGGCCAGTCTTCCCTATGTAGCATAGGCTAGCCTCAACTTGATAATCCTCTTGCATCTGTTCTTGAGTGCTGGGATTATAGCTGTGTGCTACTATGCCCAACTTAATTTTTTATTTTTTAAATCAGTAAGAAGGGTTTATCCTGTTTCACAAGTTAAACTTGCCTTGTCCTGCAAGTCTGTGGGGATTATAAGAGTCCTTTTGTGTGTGCTTGTGAGTGTATAGGTGTGTGTAGGTGTGCGCGCGCGCACACACACACACACACACACACACACACACCTGCACACACACCTAGGAAGATGGGGTCTGAGATGGAAACTCGTCCACCTCAGGTGTCATTTTCTGAGTGTTGTCTACCTTGTGTTTTGAGGCAGAATCTCTCATTGGTTGGAACTCACCAACTAGGCCAGAATATCTGGTTTGTCTATCTATACCTTCTCAGCAATGGGAACACAGACCATGTCATCACATACCTGGATTGTGTTTTCGTTGTCGTTGTTGTTTTTAACACAGGCTCTGGGCATCAAACTCTGATCCTCATGCATGCAAGGCAAGTACTGTATTGACTGATTTACCCTGCTCCCCCACCCCGCAAGAATCCTTTTTGGTGTGTCATTAAATTCATCTCTCTCGATCTCAACTTGATGCTTCTCCTTTGATAGCCATAAGCTCTCTGTGTGGAGTTCAAAGGCATGGATGGGCGGGGACGGCTAGAACACCAGATTCTTGTGGGCATTTGGTCAACAAGAGCTGTTTGAAAACCTGTAAATTCCACACACACCTCCCGTCCTCCCCAGTCCCCGTTATCATCTGGCCTGCTCATTACCCTCTCAAGAAGATGGGGTGAGAACTCAGTCAAATGTCCAGACAAAACCCTGGTCGGTTACAGCTCCAGGCTTGTCTACCCAAGAACTTATTTATTTATTTATTATTTATTCATTTTTTTATTCCACCTGTTTGAAAGTGGAGCAGTCAGGGAAGAGTTAAGTCTGGGCCAGAAGACGACAGAGAGTGTGGTTTCTGAACCACCTTACAGTGCAGAGAGCAGCAAGCTCCTCTGAGGGTCTGCGGCTTGCCCTGTGTTTCCATGCCCTTGTCTCTCCTGCAGTGCTGCGTGGAGAAACCACTGCATGAACAAGGCTGGGTGTCAAAGGTCAGAGGTGGGCTGGAAGCCAGGAACCCTGAAAACTGTCCTCCTCACCCCAACTCTTATACTCTCCAGACAGGGAAGGTTGAACTGCACTCCCATGAGCCAGCGGCACCAATTTCTCCTCAGTTCCGCTTTCAGAGGGATCATACCAGTAGTTGAGATTGGCCATGGTGGAAATGGTCACACCAGAGAAATTGAAATATGCTGTGAAACAAGGCCTCTCCATGCCCAGCAAGTACCTTCGCGCTCAACCAGGCTTTATCCTAGCTGCTCCTGTTACCTCTGAGGTCATCCTATGAGGGAAGAAGCCCCCCACCCCCACCCCAGGCCCACAGCAGGGGCTCTCTCCTGGACCCTGGACTAGACACAAACCACACCCAAACACCTGTTTTCCCGGGGAGATCCTTTATTAGGCGGGGAAGAGAAGTTAAAGTGGCTGCTTCAGCAGATGACTTTTCAGGGGTCAATTTCTTCCCCGGGGCCCCAGAGAAGGTTTCTCTGTAGCTTTTGGAGCCTGCGCTGGAACTAGCTCTTGTTGACCAGACTGGGCTTGAACTCACAGAGATCCACCTGCCCCTGCCTCCAGAGTGCTGGGATTAAAGGCGTGCGCCACCACCACCCTGCTGCAGATGTAATTTTTAAGAGGCAAAGAAGGGGAGGTCTGTATGAGAATGAGCTAGGGTGTGGTGGTAAAGGAGCTAGAGGGTGAGGAAGAAGGGAAGGGGGAAGGGGTATTTTCCCTGGGGGATAAAGGACTGCCTCTGGGTAGAGAGGAGAAAGACATGACGCATAGGAAAATGGCAGTTTATGAAGGTAAAGGGGGAAACCCTGTGTTAGGATGAGGTGTCTAATTTTAATTGGGCATCTTAATTAGGTGAACCAAAAGGGGCGTCTGGTTGCTGGATCGTGATAGCCTCAGGAGGAAGAAGAGGCTAAATACTGGAATAGACCCCGGTGGCTAGCTTTAGGAATGTAATCTAATGGTTTTTAGCATGGCAGGGGAAAAGGGGGAAGGGAAAGACCTGCCACAACCAAATGCTGGAGTGGGCTAGTATCCCTTCAGTGAGTGACCCTATTACCAGGCATGTGCTTATTAAAGATAAAGCCTTCCCCCACCATATGAAGCTCAAATTCTTTAATAACATCTTGTCATCTCCTGGACTTGTTTCTCAGTGATCCTTCTCCCACTCTTATCCCCAGTTCGGTGCATCATTTTGTTTCCTTATCTTCTGGGTCATACTTTCCAGACTCCCAAAGTCCAGACTCCCAAAGTGGGCAGGTCTTGCTCAGGCTTTGTACAACAGAACACTTAGGGATGCTTTGGGGCCCGTATCATGCTGTGACCGGTGTGTGTGTGTGTGTGTGTGTGTGTGTGTGTGTGTGTGTGTCTGTCTGTCTGTCTGTCTGT
>JAQHUG010000204.1:1300295-1312167 GCA_028555095.1 Dicrostonyx torquatus
GTGTGTCTGTGTGTGTGTATCTGTGTGTGAGTCTGTGTCTGTCTGTGTGTATATGTCTGTGTCTGTGTGTCTAAGTGTGTCTGTGTGTCTATGTGTGTGTGTATCTTTGTGTGTGTCTGTGTGTGTATGTCTGTGTCTGTGTGTGTACGTCTGTGTGTATGTATCTGTGTGTGAGTCTGTGTTTGTCTGTGTGTCTATGTGTGTGTGTCTGTATCTCTGTGTGTGTGTCTATGTGTGTGTGTCTGTGTGTGTATGCCTGTGTCTGTGTGTGTATGTCTGTGTGTGTGTCTGTGTGTGTGAGTCTGTGTCTGTCTCTGTGTATAAGTCTGTGTCTGTGTGTGTCTGTGTGTGTGTCTATGTGTGTGTCTGTATCTGTGTGTGTTTTTGTGTGTCTATGTCTGTGTCTGTGTGTGTGTCACACATGCTAAATTCTCTCTTTTCTTTTCTGCTAGTCTCCATATCATCAGGCCCTAGTAAGGCTCCAGAGATACAGAAAAGTGGAGAGGAGGGAGAAGAGGGAGAGAGAAGAGGGAAGGAGGGGAAAGAAAAGATGGTGAATAAAGAAGAGTAGAAGGAGGGAAGGAGAGAAGGAAGGATAAATGCCAGCCACATATCACTCATGAACTGGCAAATAAATAGATTGTGATTCTCAAACTTCATTATCCTTATTGCTATTATTATTTTGGTGTTTGTGTTTGTGTGTTTCTGAGCATGTGTGCAGCTGCATGTGCTCATGTGGGAACACCCATGTAGAAGCCAGAGGTCACCTCAGATGCCATTCTACAGGACCCTTGGTATTTCTGAGGAAGGGTCTCTCACTGAAGCTGGAGCTTGCTGACCAGGTTAGGCTGTGAGCCTCAGGGTCTTCCTATCTCTGCCTTCTTGGTGCTGGAATTTTAACTGTGTGTCCAGTATTGTATGTGGGTGTCCGGGATTGAACTCAGATCCTCATGTTTGTGCTGCAAGCACCAACTGGGCTCTCTCCAGTCCCTGCGTGGCTGGAGGGGAGGTCTCATTCCACACTTCGCACTTTTCCCTCCTCTCTCTGGGTGCTGCACCACCATGAGTGCTAGGGATTGTGGGACGCAGCAGAACCCACAGGTTAAAAGGGAAGGAGAGGAATCTAGTCAGCAACAAGAACCAAGCATTGAACTAATGGGGAGACCAGAAGTTCCCTTAACAGAAAAGTAAGGTGCTGTCTCTGCTGCTCTCCCTGCCCTCCAGAGAGCCAGCCCAAGCCATCTGACCCTCAGGGGCGGGGGGCAGGTGCTGGTAACAGAAGACTCCAAGTGGGTAATGGATGTGGGAGTGGGGAGCTGAAAATGTGGTGGAGCTGAAAATGTGGTGGAGCTGAAAATGCTTTTTGAATTGCCCTGAATTATAGCTGCTAGTAATCACAGCCTTCTTGGTTCATTCGCTGAAAAGAAGGGAAGAGATTAACCAAATGACAAGCCAGGGGTCCTAGATCTGTAGAACTCTGGCCCCACAGGAACCCGGGGTCTGAAAGGACCAAAGTTAGTGTGTGCAGCATGGAGCCCATGGGGCCCAGCCATGCCCAGGAGCTCAAGAATGGCTCCCCAAGACTGCAAGGTCATTGCAATTAGTTAAGTGCCTGTGCCCAGCAGGCCCCAAGATAGGAAAGGCCTGCCTTCCCCATTTTGTTGATGTGGAAAGAGCCAGGGGAAGTGACTCAGAGACAGAGTGGAAACAAAGTGTGTCTCTCGTGACATTCTGACTTCTGCTGGTCTGAGTGGTTGGTGCTTGGTCTGTCTCCCGTGGGGTTTCCTTCCACGGAACATGCTTCTTCTGTGTTCTCAGGTCAGGCAGGGGAACTTGTGTGGGCAGAGCGGGAACTGGGGGTTGGGGAGGCTTTCCAGGTAGACAGATGGGCAGAAGAAGGCAATGCTGGTTATGAAGGCAGTCTTTGCGCTGCAGAAACTGAGAGAGCTGTGGAGGCCACCTCATTTACCACTGGGCTGAGTTTTGAAAACTGGGCCTTGCTGTTAAGTTAGGTTTCCAGTCCTTTCTTTAGCTAATTCCCAGGCAGAGAAAGAGAGGAGACGGAGAGAGAGAGAGGGAGAGAGAGAGAGAGAATGAGAATGAGAATGAATATATGTGTGCCAAGGACTGTACTGCAATGCTTCTGATTCTTCAGAAAGATTCTGTAGATAGAAAGCATTAGCTTCATGTCCCAGTAGAGGAAACCAGGGGCTAGAAACATCACCTGGTTCAGATAGCGTAGCTGTAAGTGCAGAGATCTGGCATTTCATAAATAAATGACCATTATAAATTACAGGGGAGAATGTACAATGTAAGAATTAGAGGCTATTTTTCAAACTGAATACATTAAACACCGGGAGTAGTAGCCAATTCCTGTGACCCCTAAACTCAGAAAGCCAAGCCGGAGACTGTGCAAGTTTAAGACTACACTGGGCCATGTATAAGTTCCAGGACATGTCTGAAACAAAGAAACAAACAAAAACATGGTGATACACACCTGTACTCCCAGCTCTAGAGAGGTGAGGCTAGGAGGATCAAGAGTCTGAGGTTGGAAGCTTGGTGATGGAGTTGGAGTCCCCAGCATCCTTGGGAAAAACTAAGCACGGCCGCATGTGTCTGTGATCACAGTACGGCGGGACCAGAGACAAGTGTCCCGGGAGCTCACTAGACAGCTAACCTGTTTTTACAATGTTCACCAGGCAGAGGACTTTCTTTCCCTGTGATGTGTGTCCCTGGATTCCCTAGAACCTTCCCTGGGCTGGGAACACAGAGCTTGGTACTATGGTAAGTCATCTGAAAGGAATTTAAATCCCACTTCAGTCCCACCTCCTTTGCGCAGGTAGCTGGCTTGCCATTTGGAAAGAACATAATTGAGTTTCTTCCAGAAGATTATCAGGAACTCGGAGACTGAATAGCCCCTGGAGTACCCTTTGAAAGTTTGGACCAAAAAGTCCTTATGGCCAATCAAAATGTTTCCTGTTTTAATCTGGGCCCATTTCCTTGTGTTTGTTTTTCTTTGCCTGTGGTCTGGGCAGTTCTGGGGGCTGGGAGGTGTGCTGAAGCCTAGGGTGGCTCAGAGCCAAGATTTCACTGGTGCCATGGTACAGACATGCCTTAGACAGCACTTGGAGGGCTGGGGTGGAGTGGTCACCAGGGCTGGGAGAGTCAAGAGGTCTGGAGAAAGGGGTGGGACGTTGGCCCAAAAGCTGAGGGTCAGAGGACTTGGCCATCATTGAAAGCCAGGAACAGGCTAAGGCTACAGACGAGAAATTGGAGCCATCAGGAGGCTCAGCAAGTTTCATCGCCCGCGATGGGAGCCTCTGGCGGGATGTGCTCATCTTGTGCTGACTTGGAATTCAGTGATACACACTTGAAATCAGTCATGGTGGGAATAGTTACACCATGGGGGTGGTAGACGGAAGATGAAAACTTTCCCCTGTAGAAAGAAAGCTTCGGGGGGGGGGAATGAATAAAATACAGAAATGCAGTAGTCACGTAAGATTTTGGAATGTCCCTATATGGGACAGCTTCGATTTGTGTCCTCTTGCTAACAATGAGCTTTCACTTATTTCTCTTCCTTCACTTTCCTGGGTCTTTTAGAAGGGACACAGGGTATTATTATCTCCATGTTGGAGCTGGAGTAAAGTTACGTTGTTTCATAGGATCTTGGAAACTGGGACAGGGACACGGGCAGAGTGAGCAGGGGAGACTGAAGAAGCGAGGATGAATCTCAGACCATGAGGACTGGCTTTCCTAAATTATACCTTTCAGTCACTCTGCTTCAGAAGAGTAATTCATTGGGTAATTCGCTGCAGTTTTCTGTCTGCTGAGGGGAGTCCGGGCTACAGTCGTGTGTTAAGAGAGATATGGGCACCGCCTTGCGGGTTGGAGCCTTTGGACTCATATCCTATGTTTTCATTCTTGGTTCTAATAGGACCAGTAGAGACAACATCTCACAGAGAGGCTCAGGATTGTTTCTGGGCTGGTAAATGCTTGCTGGCACATTTGTGCTTGGAGAGTTTCTGTCACCCTTGGGGTGGTACTGCCTCTGTGAGTGTGTGTGTGCACACATGTATATGTGTGTGATGTGTATATGTGTGTGATGTTAGGGATTGAATCCAGATCCTTGGACATGCTGGGCAAGAACTCCAGCCCTCAAGTGCACTTCTTAACAGGCATGAATTCTTTTTTTTTTTTATTTTTTGTGGGATTTTTTTCTTTATGATTTTATATTTTTTTTGTATGTTTTTTGTGCTGTTCTCTCTCTTTTTTTTTTTTGTTTGGTTTTTTTGAGACAGAGTTTCTCTGTAGCTTTGGAGCCTGTCCTGGAACTAACTCTTGTAGACCTGGCTGGGAACTCACAGAGATCCGCCTGCCTCTGCCTCCCGAGTGCTGGGATTAAAGGCATGCACCACCACTGCCTGGCTCTTTTTTTTTTTAATATTTATTTATTTATTATGTATACAATATTCTGTCTGTGTGTATGTCTGCAGGCCAGAAGAGGGCACCAGACCTCATTACAGATGGCTGTGAGCCACCATGTGGGTGCTGGGAATTGAACTCAGGACCTTTGGAAGAACAGGCAATGCTCTTAACCACTGAGCCATCTCTCCAGCCCCAGGCATGAATTCTTGACTACCATCTTAAACCTTCTCAGACATATTTTCCCACCTGTCAAATGGGCTTCTTTGTTCCTGTGATCTGTCAGGATTGATAGACAAAGTGTGTGTGAGTGAGTGTGTGTGTGTGTGTGTGTGTGTTTTACGATTTCTCTAGAATCCATAGCCATTTTGGCAGTCCCTACTGCAAATGTACTTTCTCAGGGACAAAATGCAGAACTGAGAGACCCACAGAAGCCTAAAGGTAAAAGCAGATTGTGGGTGACCAGAATGACTTTGCTAAAATATTTCTGTCAGAGCCTTGTGGGCCACAAGCCTGCTGGGCCAGGGGAAGCTGCTCAAGATCAGATAGCCACATCCTCTGGGCTTACAGGCAATGTATGACTCGTCAGCTGGGGTGCGTACTGGTCGGTAAGAGGTAAACTATTCATATTTAGTCACAGTCAGGATGGGGGACAAGATGTTCACTGAGCTAGACACTGTTTGGTCAAGTTGGGAGATGGGTGTGGCTCTCAGGTTCATCACGCTGTGGTTTCCCATTGGTATATATATATATATATATATATAAACTTGAATTTTAAGAGTAGTTTTAGGCTTATAGCAAAATTGCAGGAAGTGTAAAGAATTCCCATAATGCTGCCCATTGCCACATGCACAGCTTCTCCCATTACCAGAATCTCACACCAAGGTGGGACGGTCGTTATGGCCGGTGAAGATCCACTGGTGCCACTGTGGCCTTCTCTGCAGTTTAACTTCACATGCCTCCCGTGAGAGAGACAGGTGTGGGAAGGTCCTTGCCTGCCATTATGGAATCACAGTGAACATTTCCATTGGCCTGGCATCCTCTGAGCTGTCTGTTCATCCCTCCTCCTCTCCTAATGCCCCCAACTGCCTGTCTTAGAGCTCTCTCCAGACTTTTGCTTTTCCACAATTGGAGCCACAGAGGATGTATGTAGAGTCTTCTCCCACTTAAAAAAAATCCATTTAGCTGGGTATGGAACCAGCTTGGATCCCAGCACTCAGGAGGCTGGAGCAGGCGGATCTCTGTGAGTCTGTGGTCAGGTTGGCACGCATACTGAGACCCCGTCTCAAAGAAAAGTAAAAAGACTTAAGGTTCTTCCATGTATCTCATGGCTTGACAACTCTTCTCTCTTTGTGTGTGCTTGTGTAGGTGTGTGCACATATGTTCATATAAAGGAGGGCGGCACATATGTGTGGGAGTACGTATGTACCAGTGTGCATGTGCATATAGAGACTTGATCCTAACAATGGAGTATCATCTACCTTCTTTGAAAGAAGATCTCTCATTGGCCTGGAACTCACCAAGTAGGCTAGTCTGCCTGGCCAGTAAACCCCAGGGATCTTCTGGCACATCCATACATCTTGGCTAGGTCCACATTTTGGCAATTATGGATGAGTGTTACATGAGGGCCTGCTTGTTGGGGTTTCTGTCCTGCCCGGTTCCCACAATCATTAAGTCCCAAAGAATCACACAGAAGTTCTATATAAGTTATAAAACTGATTGTCCCATTAGCTCAGGCTTCTTATTAATTCTTATAACGTATATTAACCCATTATTCTAGTATATGTTAGCCACATGGCTCAGTACCTTTTTCAGCAGGGCAGGTCACATCCTGCTTCTTCAGTGTCTGGACAGGACTGCAGGAAGAGCTTCCTTCTTCCCAGAATACTCCTGTTCTCATTGCCCCGCCTCTTGTCTGGTTGTCCTGCCTATACTTCCTGCCTGGCTACTGGCCAATCAGTGTTTATTTAAAATATAATTGACAGAATACAGAATTATTCCCACACCAGATGAGACTGCCATCACCTCCACGAGCAGGTGTTATGTGTAGCTGCTGGGTTTTCTACTTCTTTGAATAAATACCGAGGGGCTCAGTCCCTTGATGGTGTGGTAAGAACATGTTTCCTTCTATAAGAAATGGCAAGACTGTCTCCTAAAACTGGCTGCCACATTCAGGGTCCCCACATTCCCACCCTCTTGGCTAGCTCTTGCTATATGAGTGGCTGTCGTAGCTTGGGCTCAGAAACATCTGAAGGTGTCATTCCTATGTCCCTGCCACTTGGCCCTGGTACTGCCTAGGCTCAGGCTTCAACCTTCCCTGCTTTATCTTCAAGCAGGGATTGTTTCTTCCACTCTTCTCATCAGTCAGAGATACACATGTATAGTGGCATTTCAATGGTATTTTGATAAACAAAGACTGCCTGAAGATTTGATTCACACAGGACACGTGGATGTGGAGGGGTCCCCAGTTCTCACCATTAGCTCTTGAATCTTACCTATACCTTAAGCCTTTTAAAGTGGTCTCTCATACTGTTCCCCAGCATTCCAGGGGCATTTGGGGTATCTAGGACAGCCCTTCTGAAGTTGTGGCCCTTTGGATGAGGATGCTACTTAGATTGAAAAGACACCCCGTGGGATTACCAAAGACTCGGACATGCCCTGCTCTCTTCATTATGGGTGCAGGGGGCTGTCAGTTGTGTGCCAGGTCTCCTGATGGTCTCATGAGGATCCAGCCGGTGGCATTTACCATTAGCACTAGGATTTCTGTCTCTATTGGCTCATGTTGCTCTAACGAGACAGGCTGGCTTCCAAACACAAAACGTTTGGGGCTAAAAGGCAAGGTTGAGGTGCCAGCATGGTCAGGTTTGGGTGAGGCCCTCTTTCTGGGTACACATCGTTGACCTCTTGTTGTGGCAGAAAGAGGGTGACAAAGCTCCCTTAGGTTCCTTTTGAAAGAACCCTAATCCTACTCACTGGGGCTCTACAGCTCAACATCCATACCTCCTCATAGCAGCATCTTGGGGGTTAGAATTTGAGCATATGAGCATAAAAGTTGCAAGCATTCAGTGCCCTGCAGTAAGGTCAAGTCCCTGGGGTCAAGTGTCATAGGTGACTCCACTTTCCCGCTCAGATGCCTGTCTCAGAATCTTCCTCGTGACAGCCTTGTACAAATTATAACCTACAAATAGAAGTCTTCCGACCTAACAGATCCTGAAGCTGGCAGGCCCACACCACTTGCTGAACTCTAGGCAGATGCTTCTTTGCGTTCCTGACTAGGACTGTACTGATGAGGGACAAAGCGTGTTCCTCATCTCAGTCCTAAAGTAGCGTTGCCACCATCCCTTCTGGATCCCCCTAGGCCTTGCCTCTTCAGTATTCCCCCTCATCTCCCAGCTGCCAGCTCTGCATCATTGCTGAGAGGCTTTCTGACATCTCCCTTGTGCAGAACTGAGTGCAAATGCCGGGGATACTGAGCATAAGAAGTGGGAATAAATGCTTCCAGATACCCCTCTTTCCGAGTGAGATATGTTCCACCCGGGTCCTTCCATTCCGAGCAGGTTGAAACTGGGCTTCCTCAAATGCACCCTCAGTGCCCAGCTCTCTCTTTGTCTGTCCTCCCTTCCATGTTACATTGTTCTCATACTCCCAGCGGTGCTTCCTGCAGAAACGTCTCAAATAACTTCTGGATTCCTTCTAGATCAAGGAGAATTCAGATAGATTGTTACTGCAGAGCAGGGTCCAGAATGCACAGATAGAAAGGGGTGTGCAAATACAGATCGACTTCTAGAACATATACACATGTTCTCCTCTCTGTCAGTATCGTCCCAAGCTGTAGCTGCCCTTGTGAGCGCTGAGCCTTCTGCTCCCCCTTTCTGCCTGCCCTGACCTAAGAGGCATGTCTTGTGTCTTCCCGCATCCTATGACACCTCCTTTGTCCCTTCCTAAACAAATCTCCTTTTTTGTTGTTGTCGTGTGTATGAATGTTATATGTATACTGTGGGGGTCTGTACACATGTACATGTGGTGTGTGTGCATGCACAAGTAGAGGTCAGAGGTAAACTTTGAATGTCTTCCTCATTCACTCTCCATCTTATTCCTGGAGACAAGATCTCTTGTTGAACAGAGAACTCATGGGTTCAAGTAGACGACCAGCAAGCTCTAGGGCCCCACCTGCTTCCCCTCCCCCCACTTCCCCCACTGCTGGGGTTATAAGAGCACACCACCATGCCTGGCTTTTACAAGGGTGCTGGGACTCTTAACTCAGGTGCTCATATTTGCACAGAAACCATCTGATTGACAGAACCATCTTCCCAGTCTCTGTCGTTTTGTTTTAAAGGTGTAGTTTCTTAGAGTTAATGACTGATCAACTCTTCCCTGATACCAGGCTCAATATAAATACATAAATAACCATAGGCCATGTTCTGCTTCTAAAATACTTGATTCTGTATTTGTAATACTGCCAGCTCTATCATGTGTCATCCCTCGCCCCTCGCCCCTCGCCCCCAGCCCCAATTCCTGGTTTAGGCAATTCCCCCTAAAACCACACTCATGTGAGAAGGCACACCTTTTGTCTCTATGTCTTAGTACTAGGGTCTAGCTCTGGAACAAGCTGGATGGTTTTTGTTTTGAGACAAGGCTCTGTAGCCCAGGCTGGCCTCACATTCATGGCAATCTCTCTTCCTTGGCTTCCCAAATGCCGAAATGACAGGTGGGAGCCATCATGCCCAACTTGCAAGTGATTGTTTTAGAAAAATTATTGGAAATTAAGAATACCAAGTTCTCATCACAGGCACACTCAATGCCAGCACTGGAGACAGAGCTTGGAAGTATGTAGGGGACCCCTGGATGAGCCTCAGTGAATGTCGCCGATGCAGTTACAACTTTCCTCCCTTTCTTCGGAGACTTCCTGGTTTAAAATCTAACTGATGTCATTTTTAGTGTGTGTGTGTGTGTGTGTGTGTGTGGTCATGCCCATGTGCATATGCAGGCTCACATGTTAGAGTATGGACTGCTTTCTGGAGTAAGTTCTCTCATGCTGCCTTGTGGGATTGAGGAGGAGCATGTGGCATGGCTTCCAGTCAGCAGAGAAAGTCCTTGATAGTTCTGTGGCATGCAGAGGGTAAGTGCAGCTGAGATTTGGGGTGAATTACTGTTTTGAAGGATTCTTACAGTTTACAAGGATTCATAGTTTACTTCTGTGGCAAGCCAGGCTGCCACCCGTACTAGCTGCATCGTGCAGAAGCCCAGGCTATCCCCGTCTGTCATGCAAAATAACTTTCCACACTAAACAGTGGGGAATGGGGGCTTCCCTCCCCACTGGACCTTCCTGTGATGCTGGATACTCTACATGATGAGTTCATGTAGGATCCAAGCATCCTACATGAAAATCCTGGCTCGTACTGAGGTTGTGGGCAGACGAGGCAGCTAATGGCCTGGTCGTGATCTGGGCACTCTGCCATCTTCTTTGCTCAATCCCTTGGGGCCACCTAGTCCCAAGTTCTGTTTATTCTCATACTTTCCTCCCGCTCCTGTTCCTCTCCTCCTATTCGTCAGCGTCTCCATCCCTGTCTTTTCTACTGTGCTGTGTCATGCTGCAGCCGCCTCCTCTGACAGCTGCTGCATGTGCTAAGTGTGGGCCTCTTGCCTGGAAGCCAGTGTCAGAGCATAACAGGGCGGGAGATAGGTCCTCTAGAAGACAGAGCCTCAAGTCTGGATTTTATACCTAGATATTTGGCAACTGATTCCTCCACTCCACAGCCTCCCCAGTCGAGGCAGCTGGGGGCCTTTTCAGGGAATTTTCAGGAGCAAGAGAACAGGCTGTTGCATCAGTCATGGAGTTTAGGGGTGTGCCAGCCTGGGGGTTGAGGCCTGTGGCTTTCAGGAGCTCATTCTGGGGCTGTCTCTGTTGTCTCTGCAGGACTGCAATGTGCCGGTCCTAGCTGCTGCCTGAGAGGATGTCCGGGGTGTCTGAGCCCCTGAGTCGAGTAAAAGTGGGCACTTTACGCCGGCCCGAGGGCCCCCCGGAGCCCATGGTGGTGGTCCCAGTAGATGTAGAGAAGGAAGACGTGCGCATCCTCAAGGTCTGCTTCTACAGCAACAGCTTCAATCCAGGGAAAAACTTCAAGCTGGTCAAATGTACAGTGCAGACGGAGATCCAGGTAAGTGTGGAGGATGCTCTTTCCTGAACTGGTCTGGCTCTCCTTCCTGGGCAGAGAAGCAGACTTTCTTGAGCCCGGCAGGCTCTTCTAGCACTCCGTAGGCAGGGGGCAGATTGGCATCAGGAGAGATGTTTTCAGCTTGCTGTGCCAGCCTTCTCCAGCTGTGTACGCGCCACTTTTCTAGGCAGGATCACAAGGTACTGGCTGATTTTAACCTATACTTATTGAACACTTACTGTGTGAGTCCGTGTTGTCAGCCTCTCAATATACATGATAGTGAATTCTCCCATGAGTGAACACAGTGAGAACACACCAGGTCTCTTCCAGAACATTCCTTCATCATAATGAGAAGGGAAGACAAATTGATTCCCCCAGAGGGCTCACAGTTTGAACAAAGGAACTTGGGAACCTTGGGGGAAGTCTCCCCGGATCCAAGGGAGCTAAATTGGTTCTATGTCACCAGCTCTTCTAAAGTCTCAAAAGTCAGTCTCCATGAACTTCACCTGTGGCTTCTTTCGTTAGTGCTGTGCTGGTCCTGGCTGCTGGGGTCACTGTGCTGCTGTCTCTCACAGAGCACACCGCGCTTCACACACCACAGCGGAATGCACTGATGAGCGTGCCGTCCCTTCCAGTGAGCCCCGTTGCTGGGGTTCCGTGGACTCCTGTGTCCTCTAGCTCATCTGAGTAGGGTCTTCTTTTCTCACCTCATGGTTTCTGATGCGAAAGTGTGAGCTCATACGAGAGGAAGCCCTGCCCACCTTACGGGAGGGACTTTTCCTCCCTCCTCGGCTGACACTAGAGTCTCACTCGGGAGTACCATTTCTGTACATAGCTGATGCCAGCCACTGCTAGCTCAACTCATTTATTTATCATCCAAAAGTTAATATGATTTCCAAGGGGAGGAAATGGTGGATGATGGCAAGAAGGCTGTCTCAGTGACTAAAGGGGCATCACATGCAGCATGAGCCATATTTATAGATGGCCAAAGGAAAGGTGGCCCCAGTAATGGGAGGTATAGAACACTCACCTGGGCAACCTGGAGCTGGTCAGGAGCTAGGGAGTAGCATAGAGTTGTTGTTGGCTTGGTTTCTAGGCAGGGTCTCACTGCATAGCCCAGGTTGGCTTCACACTCACTCTGTAGCTCAGACTAATGTTGACCTCATAACCCCTGTACCTCAGCCTCTCAGGTGCTAGTCTTGCACATGTGCAGGATCCCACTTGTAGTTCTGAAGCAGGGGAGTTCTTCCTGGGGGTTGTGTGATGACTCTGCAGCTACTTATTTATTGATTTTT
>JAQHUG010000204.1:1313708-1340690 GCA_028555095.1 Dicrostonyx torquatus
AGGAGTACCTAGCACATAGTAGGTCCCTGGACCCAGAACTGTTGGTTGTATGATAGGTGAGGAGTACCTAGCACATAGTAGGTCCCTGGACCCAGAACTGTTGGTTGTCTGTCCTGTCATTGTTCTGCACAACTATCTTTGAGAGCTGCTAGTTTCCCAGAGGGGAAAAAAACATTTGTTTTTTATTTATCCACTCATGTGTTTTATTTTCAAATTGAGATAATGACTACATTTGTATTTTAAAACAGCACACGGTGTTCTGCAAGGAGTATGCCCCAGGGTTGGGGGTGTGACATAAGAGATTACTTACTTGGCATAAGAGATATCTCTAGTACTACAAAATGAAGGAAGGGAGGGAAGGAGGAAGAGAGGAGGGAGAGAGGGAAGAAGGGAAGACAGAGGAAAGAGGGGATAGAAGCAAAGGGCATGGAAAAGCAGGTGGACTTGGAGAAGAGATTTGTGCTCAAAAATGCTTGGGAAATGCTTGGTTAAACAATGTCCAGGACTGGATTGTGGCTCAGTGGTAGGGCACTTTCCTATAACGGGGAGACCCTAGGTTCTATCCTAGGGTATATCCGCCCCCAGCCCCACCCTGCACATCACAAGCCCATTCTTCTACAGCAAGACTTCTCAGAACCCTCAGTGGGCTGTTTTGTCTGATGAATTACTATGACAGGGCCACCATGTGGCGTTTTTCATTTGCCTAAAGATATCTTCCTTTTGTTGTAGGGCCTGTTAATTTTGTGGCAAATCTAAGGCATGTTCCCCCCGCACCGTGACCCCTAGACTCTGTGCCAGAGCAGACGAGACTGAGAGAGGAAGAGTGTGGGAGATGGGCTGTGGGGGTGGGTAGCTATGGTGGGAGGGAAATGTGGACTTGGAAGAACGGAGTGTTCTTAGGAACAGATAAGTCAATAGATACGTGTCCATCAGGAAGGTGGAGTAACAGAAACTGATCGCTAATTAAATGTGGGGAGGGAGTGAAAGGAAGGAGACAAAGATGACTCAAACTTTGGCTTGGGCAGCAGAATGGGTGCTGGCATCATGCACTGGGATGAGAGAGGAAGCACATCCTGAGATTTCAGCCTCACGTGCTGTGTTTGGAATCCTTTGGAAGCACCCCTATGGAGGAAGGTGGGCCTGCAGCTCAGAAAGACAGCACCTAGACAAGAGGATCTGGGTACCGCCATGCAATGGATGGCATGCCAGAACACCGGGCCATCTATGAAGAATGGGCAGAGCAAGAGAAGGGTTCCAGTTGGGCTTCCAGAAGCCAAATTTTAAAGAGCTGAGGAAGAAAAGGTAGCAAAAGAAAAGAGAAATCAACAGAGGCAGGGGAGCCCAAGACTGGAGTGCTTGGCAGTGTGGGATGATACTAAAGAAAGTCTTCAGATAAAGCCACTAATCGACTCACTGTCTTCAGGACTGCATATCATTGATGACGTTTTTTTTTCTGGGCAGTTTAAGCACAGGAGGCCTTTGCTATGGGTTGGCACATGGAGAGAGAATTAGCCAATATAGCAGAGCACTTTTGAACATGAAAGGAAGGAAAGAGGGAAGACAATAACACCGTTACCAGCAAAGGGTTATCATACAGTCTTAAACTGAGAAGGCACATGGAAGGTTTGAGGCCCTGAGTGCCCCAAAATTGACGATTAAACCCATGTCAATAAATTTATTTTAACCCCATCTCGTGGGAAACATTGATATAATGTATGATGTGAAATTACTTTTTTTAAAGGATGATATAGGTTACAGAGTGCAGATGGGAGGAGGTCTGTGGAGAGATGGTAATGGCGTAGATTAGTATAGCCGTGGATATGATAATACTGATGATGTCACTAATGATTGGTGGTGGGGAGGTGGTGGTGATGGATGATGATGATGGTGATGATGGGGTGGTGGTCCTGGTAACTGTGGTATTGGTTATGCTAGTGATGGTGATAATGGTGACGGTAGTAACAATAGTAGTGATAGCAGTGACTGTGATGGTGACGATGGCGAAGATGATGGTGGTGACATCGGTAGCGTGATGAATGCGGTAATGATAGAAGCTAACCCCCACATACATGTTATCTCACTGACTTCTCAAAAGGCCCTTCTGAAGCACATACTGTTATTATCTCGACTTTCTATTTAAGGCAACTCAGCGCAGAGGAGTTAAGCAAATTGTTAGCTAAGTGGTGGGTTTTGTTTTCAAACCCAGATAATCCACCTCCAGAGTGTACACTCTTAACCAGTTCAGTCTACAGAAAGAACTGACTGCAACTCAGAGAACAAAGGAGTTGGAAGGGAAAGGCTCCGGTGATGGATCAGAAATGCTAGAACACGGAGGAAGCATGAAGAGCTGCAGCCATCCTCAGGTCCTCAGGACTCCATTCCCTAAGATGAACGCTGCAGGAAACTGGCTGGGGAGCGGGGCATCCTCCACCCAGCTTTGTCTCTTTGAGTATAGTGGAGGGACCTTCCTACTTTCAAGTGACAACAGTGAAAATGCCATTGGTAGCTGATTCTGGAAAGAGATTCTTGGTAAAGAATTTGGACTGGTCGGGTCATAGATGGTAACTGAGTGGGACCCTGACCATGGATCAGACCACACAGAAAAACATCCTGCATATTCTCTCTTCCATCCCACAAATATAGTTGGGTGCCTCCAGTGATTGGCACCTGCATGGGACACTGGCACTCTCCAAACCCGAGGTGAATTTCCTGTTCTTGTAGGACTTCCTGACCCAGGCTATGATATTGACTCACACCCATGAATGAATCTTTAAAACACAATGCAAGTGATAGATAGAAACAGAACCTGGGCAAGCGTGCAATGCAGAGGACATGCTAAGGTACCGCCTTGGTCCAGGTACCAAGAACCAGGTTTGCTCAGTGCCTATTTGAGTACATAGTCCCCAGGGTGTGTGGGGATGGGGCCCAGGCCCAGCATCCTTGCCTTGGATCCTCCTGATTTCTAGCCCTGTGCTCTCCTCCCCCGTTATGTGGTCTTGACTCAGAGAATTTTTCTGTTTCACTCTGTATCTTATCACCATCCTCTCAGTGCTCAAAATGCTGCCAGCCCTTTAAGACTTGCCAAGCACATCTCCCTCTGTAAGAACAGTGCCGCAGCTCCAGCCCTCTCTCTTAGCTCTGTGCGATGGAACAGAAGCAGCAGAGACTTGCTCCGCACACTGCAAGCTGGTGTTGTGGCTCCACAGAATCCTTACTGCAGCAGACTGCAAATTTAAAGGTTTTTAATTTTAGTTATATTTTACGTACATTGACTTTTTGCCTGCACATTTGTGAGAGGGAGTCGGGTCTGCTGGAACTGGAGTCACAGCTGTGAGCTGCCATTTGGGTGCTGGGAAATGAACCCCGGTCTTGTGAGAGAATAGTCAGTGTTCTTAGCTACTGGGCCATCTCCAGCCCCAGCGATTTCAAGTTTTTAATCTAGATTCTCAACTTTCTTCTGTATAAATGTGACTGTCTCATCATCTTTTCTCTGTGCGGAAACAAAGCTATGGCAAAGCAGGCTTGGCAGCACTTATCTGCGGAGGCAGAAGGATGGTGAGTTCCAGGCTAGCCTGGGCTACACAATGAGACCCTATCTTTAGAACAGAACAGGTCTGAAAATAATCACAGGCCTTGGTGCCTAAGACTTTGCAGAGAGCAGGCAGCTGCTAAAGAGACCTTCAGTGCTTGGATGAGAAGTGTGTTCTACCCTTCCCCAAAGGGAAACCCCACTTCCCTTTGTTTTGATAGTCACAGAAAATTGTGTTCATTGGGAGCTGACTCTCTGTGGCAGGTGGAGGTCATGAAGGCTTATGTCACTATATTTTCCTTTAACATGCTAATTTGTTAATCTGAGGAAGGGATAAAGACAACAAACAAGTAGCAAGGATGTCAGCTGCTGGGAACCTCTTTTCTCTCCTCCCTCTCAGACTTCTTGCCTTTCTTTCTTCTCTTACCCCATCCCCAACTCATTTGCAGATGGGGTGACCATAGGTCCTGGGTTGTATCTCAGTGTGTATGCACTGTTCAGGGTTGACTAGCAGGGCCAGCTAATGCCAATCCAACCATGAACTAGAGGATAAATTTTATGATCACCCAGGTCTAAGTGTCATATTCCTCTCTGATCAGCACACTGAAAGGCTAGCTTAACCTGTCTTCTCTTTCTGGCTGACGCCTGCTGATCCATTTTGTGCCCAACTCTGCCCATCCTTTGAACTTCTCATATGGGAATGCATTAAGGAAAGGATAGGCTTCTGTCTGGGATACCATGTATCTCAAGAATTGCCAGAGCCCATGTGTTGATATAATGTATCTCAAGAGTTACCAGATCCTGGCCCCATCTCCATCCTAGATCCATTTTTCAGCCCCTCCCAAGTACAAATGGTCAAGATTTGTTCTTACCGGGTTTAGATGCTGATAACTGTAATCTCAGCATTTGCAAAGCTGAGGCAGGAGGATTACTGTGAATATGATACCAATCTGAGTTACATAATAAGTTCTGGGCTAGCCAGGGCTACAAAGCTAAACTCTGCCTTAAAATGGGGCAGGGCTGGAGAGATGGCGCAGTGGTTAGAGCAGTTCTTCTCGCAGAGGACCAGGTTCTATTCCCAGAACCTACATGGCGCCTCACAAGTCTGCAACACAATGTATAAGGGATCTGACTCTCTCTTCTACCTCTGTGGGCACCAGCCACTCCTGTGGTGCACATCCATGTGTTCAAGAGAAGCATTCAGACAACATAAAATAAATACATCTCTTAAAAAAGTTAAAAAGTAGAGAAGGAAAGAATTTGTCTTGGCTCTGTCTTGAACTGGAGCTTTCTGGAATCTTCCCCACCCTGTCCAGGTGTATCCTTTCCACCCACAGTGAGCTCTCCAGGTGGCAGGGGTCCTTTGGGTGCTGCTTGCCTGGCAGGTAAGGAGGGCAGAGTCAGTTCCCCGAAGCAGCCTGCTCTGCACCCACTTCCGCTCACTACCATCACCTGTGAAGCCTCACAAGCCTCCCAGAATCCCCAGACAGAGGAGATTCGGGTATCATGACACACAGTCCTGATCTATACTTATGAAGACACTTATCCCAGGGCTTCAAGTTAGACCTGTTACCTAGCTAAACACAGGGTGCTATGGGTGAATGCTTATGCATCCCTTGATTTATATCTTTAAGGTCTAATCCCTAATATAACCGACATGAAGGCAAGAACCTTTAGGAAATGCTAGCACTGAATGCTGGTGTGTGTCTCCAAAATACCTATGCTGAAACCTAATGCTTAATCTGACAACATGGAACAGAGAGGCTTCTGGGAAGGTGGTTAAATCGTGAATGGCATTAGAAGTGCTTAAGAGGAAGCTGAGGGCCGAGTGACCTGGTTCAGCAGTGAAGGTTGCATACTGATCTTGCTGAACATAAAAATTTGGTTCCTAGAACCCATACCAGGTGAGTCACAACCACCTCTACTCCAGGACCAGGGTATCTGACAACCTCTTCTGGCCTCCACGGGCACTATACCCAGGTACACATCCCCTCCTCTCGCATACACATAATTAAAAATAAAACTTTAAACATCATTTTAAAAAAGATACTGAAGAGACTACTCTGCTGTGTGAAGACTGAGCACAGGCCCTATTTTGGCTGAGGTTCTTTGTCACCTAAGCGTTCCCCTCTTCCCTTCTTCAGAGGCTACAAGGGCAATGCCTTAAAGAGAAGGCACGGCAGGAAGAAGGGGGAAGCTATTCCTAGAGAAGACTTGGCTCATGTCAGGCTAGCCCCCAACATAAGAGCAGCCCATGAAACATGCAGGAAAGGGCCAGTCAGGAAACCACAGAACAGTACCACACTGTGGCATAAAAAGAGGCACGTTCACACACACTTCCTCTTTCTCTGCACCCCTTCTCATTTCCTGTGTGTGTTACCAGCCCCTCGCACATGCGGGCACTCACTGCAGTGAGGACAAAGAAGATGGGAGGCCTAACGGGTAGAGACCAGTTAGAGCTCATCTGTGTGCATAGACTCATGACGTCTGCAAATGAGGAGTCAGGTGTCTGTGCGGTTGTTCTATTTTTGATCTGATGGTTTCATGGTTGAATGCCCTCCTTAGAGCTCTTGTCACCTTGGAAGGAATGCTTTTGGGGTGATAAGTTATGCAAACTTTAGTATTTTGCTCTGTAGTGACTCTTTGAAAATTAGCTGTTGTATGAACCAAGGACTTGGAACTTACATAGCTCTTGTCTTTGTTTCCTAACCCTGCCTTAACAGACTACTAAGAACCAACGATTAAAGTGATAGAAATGGTTCTCTTATGAGAACCATCTCTAAGGGCTGGAAGTCCCAAGTGCAGGTGTCAGAGCCTCATGTCCTCTTCTCTTCCAGTGTCTGATGACTCTTGGTTTCCTGCACTTTGGTAGCATCTCCCTGATTCCACATCTCTTTCATAGCTTTTATAAAGATATCATTGATCAAGAGACACACAGAGAGTCCAGAATGACTGTTAACTGAGTTGCTTAACTTAATTATATCTAAATAGACCCCTTTTTTCAAGTGATCTAGGTTTGAGAACATGGGCATGTCTTCCTGGAATGTTCATTGTCCTATTAGCATTCTGTTTGGATCACTGATGTTATATTCAGGTATGTGCAGCAAAGACACACAGACGTGCAGATATTAATGTAAGCATTTTTTATATACATATGACCGTGATACTCAGCTGGGATCAGGGAACCAAGCCTGGATGATACGTTTACCATTTCACCCCACTGCCAAGAGTCTCAAGTGCCAAGGAGTCTGTGGACTGTGTACCCTGGCATGAAGTTTCCTGTGAGGCTGTCAGTATACATGGTATCTTGTCCCTTTTTAAAGATTTATTTTTATTTATGTGTGCGTATTTGTATGTGAATGTGTATGTGAGGGTACCAGCAGAACCAGAAGAAAGCATTGGATCCCCTGGAGGTGGAGTTACAGGTGGATGTGAGTCACCTGATATGAGTGTTAGAAACCTAACTCTGGTCCCTTGGGAAAACAAGACATACTCTTAAACACTGAGCCATTCCTCCAGAATAAACTTGTCATTTCTTGGATAACCTCATCCCATCCCCTAGCTTGTGATGCTGAGTTCAGTGGTACCCAAATTTTCAATGTGGTTTGCAGTCTTCCATAATGTTCTCTTGCTCACCTGCCTACTCTCCATCTTCATGGGCTGTCCAGATCTTAGGCAGATACTCAAAGCTCATCATCATCTCTTGAATCTCTTCTTCTAGAAACTAGTTAGAATTCTACTGTGTCATTGTCACCATGACTAGGAAATGAAACTTAGATTCCAGTGGGGATGTGGCCATTGGTGTTAAACAGCCACACACAGCAAACAATCGTTTGCCCTGTTCTAGTTAGGGTTGCTATTGCTATGATGAAACACCATGAGCAGAAGCAAAGTTGAGAAGGAAAGAGTTTGTTTGGCTAATACTTTCATTCACATCACAGTCCATCACCAAAGGAAGTCAGGGCAGGAACTCACACAGGGCGGAAACCTGGAGGCAGGAGCTGATGCAGAGGCTGTGGAGGGGTGCTGCTTATTGGTTTGCTCCTCATAGCTTGCTCAGTCTGCTTTCTTACAGAATCCAGGACCACCAGCCCAGGGATGGGCCCTCCCACATCAATCACTAGTTTAACCATGCTCTACTGGCTTGCCTACAGTCCAATTTTATGGAGGATATTCTCTGAATTTAAGCTCCTTCCTTTCCGATGACTCTGGCTTGTGTCGAGTTGACATAGAACTAGCCAGCACATACCCCAAATGTCAACTATTGACACTCAGTGATACAGATCATTAAGCACTATAGCAAAAGTGAATACTCTAGGAACATCCTCCATAGCAAACAGCTCTCTTCACCCCTTAATTCTGAAGCAATTCATGTGACCCATCACCCGGGCCAATTTCACAATGATTTATAAAATCATAACTTTAAAAGATATCTTAGTAGGGGAAATATTTTTTGTAAAAAAAATATTAACCTGCCTGGTACTTTCCTGTCTGTCTTTTTTTTATTCTTTCTTCCTCCTGAAGCTCACCTCAGCATTAAGAGCTCTTCCTTGTGACATATTAACTTATCAGAAGTTGAATAGACAGGGTCTATATTTAACAGAGTATTTTTATTTTTGAAGACAACCCTTATGTTCTAAGTCTATTAAAGAAAAGATAAGTCTCTTGTTACTGTTTCAGCCTCTTAACTCTCTTTTTCTTGGCCTTCTACCTTTCATCTCCATGTAGAGCAAAAGAGAAAAGGAAGACACTGCAGTGTTGAACTTGAGTCTTAGACCCTAAAACTCTTCCAGGACTTTGCTCCAAGCAGAATGAAGTCATTTTCCTGCGCACTCTTTCTTCTAGAGGGCAGGTGCAGCCAGATCAACTCTGGGTGTGGCCTAATCATCCTGGGGCTGATTTTATTATCCATCATCTTCCTTCTGTCTGTGCTAACATCCACATCTGCTCATACTATCTTATCATTGCTTGTTGTCCCATTATGCTAATCACTATTTATTGGGTGCCTAATGTATCCTAAGCATTGTCTGAGATCTTTATGTACCTGGAATCGACATAAGGCAGGCCATATGTCAGAAACATTAGTCTGTCATCTAAAAAGAGCTGGAAATAGATTTAAATCTGCACTCTCGTCACTTGGAGGGTTGTCACTGGAAGATTGTTTTTGAGACAGGACGCATTTCGTGGAATCCTCAACCAATTGCCAGTTAGAACTCAATGATGGTCTATGCCCATCTGATCCAAGGTCAGCCAGGGGTTTCAGTCCCAATTTGTCAGCGTCTTTATTAGATTCCGAGGAGTCTTCTCATGAAATACCACACTTAGGGTGGCTGGAGAGTACAGAAAGATGTTGTCTCATAGTTCTGAGGTCTTGAAAGTCAACATCAAGGTGTTGGTAGAGCCATTCCCCCTCTGAAGTTGGTGAAGGAATCCTTCCTTGTCTCTTCTCCAGACCTGGTGATCTGCCTTTGGTGTTCTTTGGCTTACAGATCCTTTACTCAAATCTTGTTTCTTCTGTCATTTGCATTCTTGTGTGCATGTCTCTCTTGGTGACTTAATGTCCCCCTTTATAAGAATGCCAGTCAGATGGGAGTGGGATTACCAAATGAACTCATTTTAATATGACTAGTCTCCAAAGAATCTATTTCCCAACAAGGTTGGGAAAGGAAGCAGAGGTTGTGCCTCCAGCATGTCTTTCTGAAAAACAAAATTCAATTCATAACAATATGCTGCTGGATATACATTCGAAGTTCTTTGGAGTCCATAGAGGAACCGAAAGTCCTGTCAATCCAGGGGAGTAAGGAATGACTTCCCAAAGACCCTCACCATGCTTCCTAGGAATCCAGGGGAGGAACCCCAAATTCTCTTAGCTCTGGGGAATCAGGAGCATGCAGGATAGAGGTCTGCATGGAATGACATGGACAAGGACTCTCCTCAAGAATGCAGGGAGGGAAGAACATGGAACTGAACCAAAGGAGCAGATGGGACCGGGCTATCTTGGTGGAGGATGGTGGGGACCAGGCTATCTTGGTAGAGGATGGTGGATATCAAGTTATCTTGGTGGAGGATGGTAAATACCAAGCTATCTTGGTGGAGGAAGATGTGGATCCAGTTATCTTGGTGTAGGAGGATGGGAACCAGGCTATCTTGGTGTAGGAGGGTGGGAACCAAGCTATCTTGGTGGTGGGTGGTGGGAGAGCTCCAACTATCACATTGGGTTTTGTTGTTGTTGTTTAAAATAACCTGGCCAAAAATATGAAAAAACTTAAAAGAAACTTTAGGAAAATTGTAACATGAGGGCTGGCTCATTGTGGTTACTGTCCTACCCAGTACCCCACAGCCAGCAAGCCCCAAAGAAAATCACATAGAGAGTCTACATTAGGTAATTAACTGATTGGCCCATTATCTCAGGCTTCTTACTAGCTCCCATAAGTTATATTAACCCATTGTCAGCCACATAGCCAGTACCTTCTCTCAGCTGGGCTGCTACATGTTGCCTTGTTGGAGATCTGCACAGGAATGCCAGGGACGCTTCCTGCTTCCCAATTTCTCCTGTTCTCCTTGCTCCACCTCTACTTCCTGTCTGGTTTTCCCACCTATACTTCCTGCCTGGCCAATCACCCTTTATTTAAAACATGATTGACAGAATTGTCCCACACCAGAAAATTTGAATATTCATTGAACTAACTGAGCCTGAGGACATAGGAAACCAGAGAGGTCGCTAAGATGGTTCTGCGATGTGATGGTACTGGGAAGAAGAGGGAGAGGGAGGTCTGATACTTGGACGATCTTCTTTGTGGGATTGTTTAGTAGTGGGAGGATTACATCATTCTGCAATCTCAAACTTGAGGGAATAGGGAGATGAGTCAGTAGGCCAAATGCTTGCCACACAGTTATGAGGACTGGAGTTCAGATTCCTAGCACCTACATAAAAACTGGTAGTTATGATAGCCCACCTATGATTCCTGAGCTCTAGAGGTAGAAACACAGCATCCCAGAGCAAGCTGGTGAAACAGACTAGCAAAGTCCGAGAGTTCAGGGTTCAAGCGAGAGACCTTGCCTCAACATGTGAGGTGGAGAGGGATTGTAGAAAACACCTGGCATCAACCTCTGATTGCACATATACGTACACCCATGTGGGCATGCGTACATGCATGCATGCCACACACAAACCCACGAGCACTAGAAAGCAGATATACACAAACTGTGCTAGTTTGATGTCACTGATGATGTCATCTTATGGGACCTCTCTCCTGAATGTGATCTATCACCAATGGAAAAGTCCTCATATGATGCCTGACTGTAAACCCTCTGGGGTGTGGGGACAAACTATCCAGACACATTCCTCCTTTGTTTCTGAGCTGTAAGTGGCAATGTCAGAGAACAGAGAAGGAGGGGATGGCCATCTGGAGTCTTCACACTACTTAATAATTTAATAAAGCAACATGAACCAAGAAGGAAAGAAATCTAGGAATACAGATGTTTGCAAGAAAGTACCAGAAGTCTCTTAGAATCTAGGCTGCAACCAAAGGCAGCTAGAAAGCCTGCCCTTCAGCACCTGGAAGACCTAGTATGGGAAGAAGGCAAGGTCTTCCTGGAGCAAAGGAACCCTGGATTTCTTTCTCTAAAGAGCCAGCACTTGGTAAAAGCTCAGGTTGCATATGGCAAGTGAGTGAGTAGAGAGACATCATGTACTGTTGTTTTTAAGGAATACTTTATTGGTAGAAAAAGAAATATTGACTCACTAGTGGCAGCTGATGAGCTGGGGACCTGGGACCAACACTGTTGCTCCTGCTGTTTGTGTGTGTGAGAGTACAGGGGAAGTAGGACCGGTGATGGCGCAGGGCAGATGAGCTCCCTAGCCGGAAGCCTTTTCATCCTCCAGCCTGTGCGCATATGCTTCTCCGGGGCTGAGGGTTGTGTGCTCCCTGGAGCCATTGCATTATAGCTCTTCATAGTGTACACGTGGCAGATGGCGGCTGGTGCTTTGAATGCAGAACTGGGTGCAACTTGATAGCAAGGGTAGAGGAACACAAGGGGACAGTGTGGCCCAGGGAGTTTGTCATCATGTTGGATGATATGTCCTGTTAGAACTAGATTCACAGCCTAGTTTTTGTTTGTTTGGTGTGTATGTGTGTGTATGCATATTTATATGTATGTATATTTCTGTGTATATACATATATATGTATGCATGTGCACATATATATTACTTTTAATGATAATTACATCAATTCCCTGTTCCCTTTCCTCCTCCTAAACCCTCCCATGGACCCTACCTTGCTCTCTTTCAAATTCATGACCTCTTTTTCCTTAATTGTTATTGGTGGTGGTGGTGGTGATTGTGTATATGTGTGTATGTTCCTAAATATATAAATACATCCTTACTAACTACACATAATGTTGCTTGTATGTATGTTTTCAGGACTGACTATTCTGTATTGGATAACCAGTTGGTGCACCCTTCCCTGGGGAAGACGGTTCCTGCTGCTCCTAGCATTCCTTAGTTGCCTGGAGTTTTTTTTGTCTAGAATTGAGGCTATGTGAGATTTCCCCCTTTTATTTTATCATGTCTGTTGGTGTCATCTTTGTTCAGGTTGTGTTTATGCAGCCATGTCCACGAGACTCCATGAGTGTAACCTCTGACATTCCTAGGAGACACAGTCTCAGCAAATCCCTATTCCTCTGGCCCTCACAATCTTTTCGCCCCTTCTTCCACAATGGTACTTGAGCCCTGGGTACAGGATTTGTGTTGGAAATGTATCAGTTGGGACTGGGCACCCACAACACTTCATTTTGATTGGTTGCAGTTTCTGTAGTGGTCTCCATTTGTTGCAGAGAGAATTTCCTTGATGAGGGGTGAGAGCTGCACTTACCTGTGGGCATAGGGATACATATTTAGGGTGTAGTTAGGGCTTATATAGGTTAGTAAAGTGTTGACTACAGGTTCTCCTCCAAGATCCATGACGTTACCAGCCTCAGGTAGCTGGCTAGGTTTCTAGTATCAGGTATGATTTTTCTCTTATTGCGCTGACCTTAAGTCCAATTAGAGAGCTGTTGGTTCCCACCAAGGTTTTTTGGACACCCTCAAGGTTACAGAGTCATGTTGATTGTTGCTGTGGCCCACAGGCACCAGCTGAATAAGATTATTGGTTGTTTTCCTGCTTTGAAAGTTTGCACTCTGCCTTCTGGTACCATAAAAGCTAGTCCTCGGGAAGAAGGCTTTCAGTTCGGATCCAGCTCGGGTCCTATGGGCCCTGTTTCTGAAGAGTGTGGTCACACCCTAGTTTGTGTGACACCATGTTGATGCTCTTTCTATGCAGTTATGAGCATTAATTAATTTCCTCAGGCTGTGTCTGGAGGATGGACATAGTTTGCAATGAAATTCTCACACAATGTGTTTCCACAGTTAAAAGACTTCACAGGTTAAGGGCCCCGTTCACCAGAAACCCTTCACCTCAGCTCCCGAGCCACCCACACTTTTACTATAAATTGGTGTGTTCCTACTTCCTCTTCAAGTTCAATAATTGACTAGAACAAGTCAAAGACCTGGGAAAAGGGCAATATTTAAAACTGTAGCTTTATTTATAACTGATGGATACAAATTAACCCCAGTCAATGAAGAAGCACACAGAACTTCTGAGAGAACCCCAGACAGGAAACCTCTGTGAACTTAGGATCCACCAACCACCAGGCATACCAATGTGCATGAGCAGCTCTCCCAGGTGAGCGTCCTGGATCAGAGGCATATTAGGGCTTCCCACAGAAGGCATGGTTGATGACGGGTGGGCTCTTTGGCCACACTGTTCAACTTGGCCTTCCTTTCTCCTCTCTCCCTCAAGCTCAGGCTACCTCTCAGAATCAAAGGCGCAACTTTCCAAGAACTTGGTTGGTCTTCACATTCTGAAAAGCCAGTACATGGTTGGCCAGTGCCCCGACCCCACCCCACCCACCCACCTCTGAAACTATGGGTCCTCCATATGTTAGAACCCAGCATGAATAACAAAGTCAGCCCTATCACCTGGAACCCAAAGATTCAGAACCAAAGACCAGCCAAATCCTCTTTAATTCAATCCCAGGATTCAGGCTGGTCACGTGGGTGGAAGGTGGGGATGCCATTCAATGAGGCTGGCTGTCCCCAGCAACATCCATATCCACCCTCAGGAAAGAACGCGCAGCGTGGGTTCTCTCAGCCTTGCCTCGTGTGGGCATTTCAGGATGATCGTGTGTGGTTGTTAGAAATGCCAAACATGCTCCAGACATTTTTTTTTTTCTGGTCCAAAGTGATGCTTCAGACTTACCGTGTGCGGCGTGTTTTCCTCCCAGCCCTGGAACCACCTGTTTCTACAAGCACCCTGGGCCCTTTCCCTGAAGAATGGTGCTGGGGAACTACACCTTAGGTTTGGTTTGAAATGCGACATGGCATTCATTGCTCATTAAGCCCACTTAGAAAAGACAATTCAAACCACAATCCCCCACCCACTCTAACTCACACAGGCCACCATTTCCAAACAATCCCTGATTGCACGGCCCTCCCTAGCTTTCCCCTCCCCACAGTTTGAATACTTTCCCTAAAGTAAGAAGTTCCCATTATTTTCAATGCATGTCTCCCTTTGCTCAGCTCTCCTGGAAGTGATCGATTCCATCATCCTTGAGTAGCTCTGTCCCTGGACTGCCTGTTAGGGCCAGCTCCCCAGTCTTCTGATCTAACCCTTGGCCCTACCACTACTTACAAGAGAAAGAAAGGGGTAAAAGGAGGAAGAGGGTAAAAAGATAGAATAATAAAACAAATTTTTGTTTTGTTTTGTTTTGGTTTTTTTTTTTTTTTTTGGTTTTTCGAGACAGGGTTTCTTTGTAGCTTTGGAGCCTGTCCTGGAACTAGTTCTGTAGACCAGGCTGGCCTCGAACTCACAAAGATCCGCCTGTCTCTGCCTCCCAAGTGCTGGGATTAAAGGCATGCCCCACCAATGCCCGGCCAAAATTTTGTTTTTATAATTTAGTTTAAACCAGACCCTGTAAGAGATTACTGCATTAAAATAATGTTTTTTTTTTTAAAAAAAGTGTTAACCTTGAATCAAACAATGTTCCAAAGAGTTTTAGCTCATTGTAATAAACCACTTCTTTCTGGCCCTAGCACTTCCTCCTTGTTCTAAATGCAAACATTTGAATCTGGAGACGTGTGTAGACAAAATTCTCATAGAAGTAATGTAAAAATGAAGGAAAAGAGGCAGAGACAACCAACTGTTCAAACCTGTCTCCATTATTCACTCTTAGTCACTAAGCCTCTCCACCCCTGGAAGTGTCTTATACAGCCTAAGACCCTTGGCCCAGTAACTCTACTCTTGTGGAATATTTGAAGCAAACACCAGTGTATCATTTATATACAGAAACACTTTACATTAACTTGCAAACTTTCACAATAGTAAAAGAAAATATAGAAATTTCTTAGGTTTCTAGAAATAGAGGACTAAATGAACATGTTATCGATATAAAATAAACTGTTTGTTGATACAATAGACTATCACTAATCTCCAAAAAGGAACAATGAAGCTGGGGACATAGGTCACTGATAGCTTGCCTGCCATATGCAAGGCCCTAGGTAACAAAACAAGAGAGAAAGAAACGTTGGCAGAGTGTGATGATACATACATACATGCATATCTGTAGTCCTAGCACTTAGGGGGCTGAGGCAGGCAGATTTTTAGGTCAATATCATTCTGGGCTATATAGTACCCTGTCTCAAAAAATAAATACATGAAAATTAAAAGAAACTACATACCGATATATCAACAGTGTGGGCGAATCTTAGACATTGTGGGTGAATCTTAGACATTATGCTAAGTGAAAGAAGTTTAGGCAGAAAAAATACCATACATTAATAATAATTCCATTTATATGAAATTGTAGGGTAGGCAAAACTCAATGAAACTAGGAGAGAGGATGGTGGCTGATGTGGGAGTGGGAGTTAGCCATAAGGGCTGACCCAGACAGAGAGCTGTCTAAAGACGTAGAGACGTGTATCTTAATTGGTATGTGGGTCATGTGAGTGTATTTATATGTCAGTATTGTATGGCTAAAATTTATAGGTTTATTTTAAGATTATATGTGTGTTTTTATGTATAATATATTCTATATATGTATATGCACATATATATAGAACCTTATTTGTGTGTGTGTATGTGTGTATGAATACATACACATTACCTTAAAGAAGAACTGTGGAGAAAGAACAGTCGTGGATCATGCTTGGGGAGTGAGTCACAACATCTGGTCTTTGCTGAAGCTGGGCTTGCGCTCAGGAGGGCTCTTACACTCCTGCACTTACTTTGCACGTCTTAGAGACTTTTCAGTTCCACGTTTCTCAGGGTTCCTAGCTATTACAAAACGAGGGGCTAGCTTAATAGATTTCAATTTGGTAATGGGGGGGCTTCTGGATTTCAGTACCAGAGGAGGGAACTTCAGTGGCCATATGAGGTGTTCTGGGTAAAATATCAAGGTGAGCACATGGGCAGAGATGAGCAGGAGGCCAGGAACAGAAGCGGGTGGAGATAATGGCAGCCGCCTGTTTCACAGCTTTGACCTGATGTTCTCATCCTTGCCCCGCTCTCTGGAGCCACTGGAGTTTGTGTCACTCACCGCCAGCTTTAGCTCTGATTTCAGAGCTGATGTTCAGTTGTTGGCCTGTGCTCTGCTCCCCTGTGCCCCAATCCCGTGCATCTCAGAGACCAGTAGCGAGTTTCTCTGAGAGACATTATCTTAGTAGGAAAGGAAGTTTTGTGGTTGAGGGTCTTCTAGTTCAGTCCACGGAGTTCAAGAGAATTGGAAGGAGGCAGCTGGACCAAGACTCCAGTGTGTCCAAGTCGATGCATTAATTGGACATTCTTTTAAACCAATGTTACTTAAATATTAGTCTTGACATTTTCCTAGTGGAGAGAAAAAGAAACACAGGTTTTTTTCTAATTCCAATAAAGGAATTAATTGTACTTTGCTTACTAAATTAGGCAACTCTTGGTAGGCATGTTTAAAAAAAACATGCAATCTAAACAATGAAGTGTTCTCCTCTCTCTGGACAGACTGCAGCCTCCAGGCTGGGGTAGGCTGATGTAGGCTGGTGTAGGCTTGTATAAGGTGGTATAGGATGGGATGGGATGGGTTGGCTGTTGTAGGCTGTTACAGACTGATGTAGGCTATTGTAATCTGGAGTAGGCTGATGTAGGTTGGTGTAGGCTGGGGTAGACTTGGGTGTGTTGGTGTAGGCTGGAGTAGGCTGGTGTAGGTTGGTGTAGGCTGGTTTAGGTTGGTGTAGACTGGGGTAGACTTGGGTATGTTGGTGTAGGCTGGTGTAAGCTGGTGTAGGATGGGGTGGGCTGGGTAGGCTGGTGTAGGCTGGGATAGGCTAGGATAGGCTGGGGTAGACTAGGGTATGCTGGATAATCATGCATTTCAGACTCAAGGCTGACATGGATCACCGCCTGTAAGGTTTTAAATCTGTGCCCAGGGAACTCTGCCCTGCCAGGATGGGTTCAGCTCATTCACTGGAGTGGACCTATGTGAGAGATGTGGGCACCAACACTAAGTGGGCTAGTCAGGGCCTTACTGATAGGCTTCCAGGAAGCCCTGCAATGGACCTTCATGCTCTCTGTTTGGGCCAGAAAGTGGTGGCACTGAATTGTGGGGTATGGAACCTTCTGGAACTGTGGGTAAGAGAACAAAAAGACACCCCCTCCCCAAGAAAACATAACAAGAAGGCTAGTGCTTCCTGTCAGCTTTCCTGAGATCGTGTTTTGTGTGGGCAATGTGTCACTCAGCTCCTTAAAATCGTTCTCATTCTTCTGTCTCCTCTAGCTCTGCCATGCCCCGAGTCAGCTTGGCACAGCAGAACACTTAAGTTCAAAGGTCCAGGGCTCACAATACCAGCTTAGCTCCAGCATCGGGTTTCTTTACCAGCTAAAATGCAGTGGTGACACGCACTTCCTTATGTCACGTGGACTCAGTGAAGTCATGTGTGGGAAAGACCTAGCCGAGCCTGGCCCTATACTGCATCCTGCTGGCTAGACTGGAAACCGTCCAGAAGGGGCTTGTCACGGGGCACATGCTCAGCTGCCGTTAATTGTTTTGATCTGTGCTCTCAGCCTCTGCATCTTGTCCTCACTTCTGCTATCTCCTCCCACTTCTTTCTATGTCTGTCTCACTTTGCCAAATTGTTCATTCATCGGCTAGAACACAGTGTGTACCAAGGCTTGCGCTAACTGCTACAGAACCTGAAATGAAAAATACCCGCGACAGATTGCCACACAGGGTTAGAGGATGTGCATGGGGAGCCTGTGAGGGCCCAGAGGGAGGCACACCGACTCTTAGCCCTCTTGTCTCCTCCCTAGGAGATCATCACCTCCATCCTGTTGAGTGGGCGAATAGGGCCCAACATCCAGCTGGCTGAATGCTATGGGCTGAGGCTGAAGCACATGAAATCAGATGAGATCCACTGGCTGCATCCCCAGATGACGGTGGGCGAGGTGCAGGACAAGTATGAATGTCTACACGTGGAAGCTGAGTGGAGGTAGGAATGGCACCCTCCCTTTGAGCATTCCCAAAGCTCAGAATCTAGAAAATTGGAGTGGCTTCCTAGTCTTAGTCGTCCCACAGCGTCCTGATGCGAGTGTTTTCAAGATCTAACCCGGATTCTTAGTGAATCCCCGTCCCTGGACAGTACCTAGGCATGGTCCCAGACCAGGTGCTGTTGGCGCTATGGTGAAGAGGAGCAGAGGGAAGGAAGGGAGGAGCCCAGGTCAAGGGCTGGCCTTTGAACTAAGGAAGCTAGTATCCACTGGGGAGAAGAGATGACAGCTAGCTGAGAGCCCCAGGGCCTGCTGACCATCTCCCTTGCATGGTTCTCTCCCCAATCAGAAACAGGAAAAGAAGAAACTGCTCCGGATCCATGGGCAGTGGCCTCGTGGACACCCTTGCATGCTGAGGGGTAGAGTAGTTTTGGTCCCTCTTGGGAGTCCGGCTCTTCCGTGTTTACCAGAGTCTGTGTTGTTACAGGTATGACCTTCAGATCCGCTACTTGCCAGAAGACTTCATGGAGAGCCTGAAAGAAGACAGGACCACACTGCTGTACTTTTACCAACAGGTGAAAAGCACCCTAGTGTCCCAGAACACTTTAAATGATGAACATTCTCTGCAGGGGAGATGGCAAGATGAAACCCAGCCCTGTAGAAGGCTTCCCCCTGAAGCTGTTTCTTATGCCCCCAGCTCCTCTTGAGCTTCTGTGTGACCAGGTACCTGGCTAATGAAGCAGGAAAAAGCAGGTTGGTGCATGAGCACTGAGGTGTGCCTTCCAGCCCACTTTTGCCACCAGCCACCCTGGTATTCCCAGGGCACTCATTTGCATGAGTTTGTTTTCTCCTCTTTAAGTCTAGAATAATAGCCGGTTGTGATGGAGCATGCCAGTAGGATTTGCTGAAGGAGGCAGAGGCAGAGGCAGAGGCAGAAGGATCACGAGTTCGAGAAGAAAAAAAAAGAAAAAAGTCCAGAACAATAATAATAATAATAATAATAATAATAATAATAGTAAAGACATCTGCTTTAGAGAGCTGTCGTGAGGACCAAGTGATACCCACAGCAGAATCCTGGTAAATTGGCCTGAGGAAGAACCAATGGCACTTTGCAGTTCTCACCAATTCTCACGGTGTAAATGCTCCTGTTGTGGCCTCTTTTGAGCTACCACGTGACACCCGCCAGCTCACAGGAATTTTCAAGTGTGCTAGCTGGCTCTCCTGAGCTGTCTGAGCCTCCTTCACAGGCCGTGGGACTACACAAGGGCCCAACCGAGCACCTGCACAAAGGACGGTCCGAGCAGCAGGAATGGAGCAGGCACTACCAGCTTCTTTCTGGTCTTAGCCTGCACCTCCCTTCTTGTTGGCCAGACATCAAGCCAGGCTTTTCTTGAGCTCTGAGTGACATCTTAACAACATGGGCTTAGATAAGTTACCAACTCCTCCCCCAAATCCTCCTTCTTCCCTCCCTTCCTCTCTCCCTCCCTCCTTTCCTTCTTCCCTCCTTTTCTTCCTTTGTTTATCTCTCTTACTTACTATGCACCTTCCTTCTTTTTTTTTTTTTTAACAACACTAAAGGCTTTATCTAGGACACCATACTTGCTAGGTAACTGTTCTTTTACTAAGCTGAATCCTCAGCCATTTCCACACACACACACACGACATCGTCACATCGTCTCCTTTTTATTTTATTTGGTTTTTGAGACAGGGTCTGTCTATGTAACCTGACTGTCCTGGAGCTCCCTGTGTAGACCAAACTGGCCTGGAACTCATGGAGAGTCATCTGCCTCTGTCTCCCACGTACTGGGATTGAAGACACGTGCCACCGTGCTGGTTCTTATTAAGTTGATCGAGCCGGCCTTGACAAACTCCCATAGCCCAAAGAGACCTTGAACTTGCAATCCTCCCATAGCCCAAAGAGACCTTGAACTTGCAATCCTCCTGCTTCCACATCCCGAATAGTTGAGATTACAGGCCTGAACCACTAGGCCTGGCTTCAGTTTTATTATCTCCAAACTGGCAGTGGGAGATGGGATGGAGGCTACTAGTCCATGGTAGAAAATTGTCTTAGTTGCTTTTTTACTGCTGTAAGGAGGCACCATGACCAAGGCAATTTGTAGAAAAGTTTAGCAGTCTTACAGTTTCAGAAGGTGAGGCCAAGATCATTATGGTGGGGGACATGGCAACAGGCAGTCAGACATGACGCTAGGGCAATAGCTGATACTTGGAATCTTATCTGCAGAAAAGAGGCAGAGAGGGGGATGGTCTGGGCTTTTGAAACATCAAAACCTCCCTCCAGTGACATACCTCCTCCCACTAGACTGCACCTCCTAATCCATCCCAAACAAGTCCTCCAACTGGAGATCAAGCATTCAAATTTATCAGCCTAGGGGCAGGCAGGCATTCCCATTCAAACCACCAACATATGTGTGAGAGACATAGCCCAGGAGGCATCCGTGTGTTTACCTCCCGGGGCTTGTGCTCTGGGAAGGAACACTGAGGGCCTGAGTCTGACCTGTGGCCTTTCTCCCATCAGCTCCGGAACGACTACATGCAACGCTATGCCAGCAAGGTCAGCGAAGGCATGGCTCTGCAGCTCGGCTGTCTGGAGCTCAGGTAGGTGACTGCGAGCCCTCTTCAGGGAGAGCACAGTGCCGGCTTTGGACTCGTTGGCCTGTCCCTCCTCTAGGAAGTGAAAGTGAATATGAGAAACAGGAAGGGGAGATGAGGCTAAGATTCTGAAGGCCTTACCATCTGGTCTTCATGGTAGACACGGGAGAAGGGCAACTCCTGCTTGGTCTGGTCTCCTCCCCTGTCCCTGCCTTTACCCCTGAGCTGCCTGTCTCTCCACCTGCCCATCACTGCTATCATCCAGTGATTCAGACGTGCTTCTGGGACTGTAGCCTGGGACTAGAACACCTCCCAAAGGTAGGGAATCCCAATTTGGGCAGACTACTGTTGCATCTCAAGCTCCGAGAGATAGGTACTCAATCTGCATGTATGCTAACGTGCATCCAACCACGACTTCTAATTCACAGTGTATGGAGGTGGCATATGTACATAGTTAATTATAGTCAGAGGCAGAACGAATATGCCCCAAACAGTCTTCTACCAGGAGACATTGACGAGGAAGAAGAAAGTTGAACTGTTCCTAGAAGGAAGTGAAAGATAATGGGTGGGGTTAGGGTGGGGGAACTGGGGCATTTCCAGACCCAGGCATCCGTGGACGCAAAAGCTTTGGGTGGAGAACCACAAGGTATGAGATAGTGAAAGTAATGACTATTATGATGGCAGGCTGATGACATCATTAGAATGACATCATTAGCATGAGACAAAGGGACAGTCTAAGAAGTCAGACTTTTCTCTTAGCTGTTGGGTACCATTGCTTCTTGAGGGAGAAGAGGATCCCGTGGCTAAGCCTACACTTCTAGCCTGTTCTTGACCAAGGCCACAACACCTTCAGTTTGAGCACCCATCTGTCACTCCATCTCCCTCCCCTGCTCTGCACCCCATCTGTGTAATAGTGGCTTCAACATCTGATGACATGCACACTGTGGTTACCTGGGAGATAGATACACTAGGGGGCCCCCTTGGCCCCGTGGTTTACAAGACCTGTGTGGGACCTTAGAAGATGAACTTTTAGTCAGCTTTGGAGGTGGTTTAGATGTAGTTAGCCTTGTTGGAATTGCCAGAAGACTTCGAGGACTGTTGCCAGGGAAACCCTGACCAAGTGTTACTTCCAGGTGTCTCAATTCTGGGGGAATTCTGACCCTACCCATGACTTCTAAGTTAACTGAAGATAGAACTCAGCTGTTACTTCTGTGGAACTGGGGCCTTGAAGAGAGGGTGCAAACAGAAGGTGAAGGTTCCTCATTGATTTGAGTAGCTAAGATTGCTGGCCTCTTAAGGACTTCTCATAGCCTTACAATTAGTGGCAGCTGGTACCAGCAAGCAAGGACCCATAAGCATCACCATAAGGGTCTGTTGTCTTAGGTGCTCAGAGCTGGCGCACCAGGGATGTCATGAAGTGTGTTACATGTGCCCCTGTCTATCTTCCGGGTCTGCTAAAATCCTGGAGGCTGCACCACATACTACAGGATTCCTCTTGGAAATGAGACAATTTGGAAAAGCAGTTCTATTGAACTTTGTCTTCATGGGGCCCATGCTAGACTGTGGTTCACTTTGAAATTCCAGTAAGCCTCCCTGTTCAGATCTGCTGGCAAATTATTTCATAGTCTTACTCTCTCCAACCATCTCCAAACTGGTATTGGTTATAGCCCAAATGCCAAGCATGGCCACTCAAGGGCTAGACAACCAGAGAGGTATCTGAGTTGGCCTCTGAAGACAGGCTCATCAAGAGTGCATGGTGTTCTGGAGTCTGTTCCCTTGTCACCTTAGAGTTATCCCCAAACCTTTGTTTCATGACCAACCCCCTGCCATGTGTATCCTAAGCCTCACAGAGAGTCGGGCTCTGGCTCTGAGGGCTAGGGATGTGATGTTCCAGAGTGGGTGTGGGAAGCATCCATGTAAACCTGGTAGACTTCGGGCCCAGTGATTGTCAGATGGGAAGGTAGAATACAGGGTTTCCATGGTGATGTGGCAAGTGGGTCTTTACAATCAAATTACCACCATTTCTCACTAAGAGAAGGGCACATTTTTGAAAATCAGACAATAAGGCAGAACCTTATAGAACTGTGGTTCTTTGCTGAAAATCATGAAGAGTAGTGCCTCATTCTACTAAGATCAAGGGTTGCATAAGCTGCCTACAGATAAATGACATCACCAAAAAGTAAAAGAACATATCCTTTCCTGGCTTTAAGACATATGATATGAGCATAGGACAGGAGACCGGAGACACCAAACCTCAGGGGACTGGGTTCCTGTTGAGAAGAATTGGGTTGACTGGGAAGAACAAAGACTCTGAAGTGAGGTACCTAGACAGGACTCTTGAGTTTTCACCTTGCTGTGCTGCTCTTGACAAGTTACTTAATCTCTCTGTGCCCTGATTTCTTCATCTTTAAAGCAAGAATGATGCTAGCAATAGCACCTTGGAGGGCTGTTGGGAAACCTGAGTTAGTTAATAGATAGATTTGGAGCCCTTAGAACAAACACAGGGACAGACATTCATTTGTTGACCGTATATGGGGTCTGGGATCTGGAAAGTCCTCAAGAGAGGCAGAGGGACCAGGGGGAGGTCATAGGCCCTGGCATGTTCCTGAAGGGTGAGCAGAATGGGAGAAAACTATGAGGGGGAGAAAGCAGCCTACCTCCATCTCTGAGCCAAGTGGGCAGGCTAGAGCCTTTGCTTGTTACTCTTAACTACAGTGTGGTCCAGGATCTCATGTACGCCAGGCCAGTGCTCTAGCACCGGAACGGACCCCTCAGCCCCAGTTCACTCATCTTTATTTTTATTTAGAGGAGTTTTGCTCACAGCAAAAGTGAGCAGAAGGCACAGGGATTTCTCATGGATCCCTGAACATAACATAACTTTCCCTATCACGAGTATTCCTCAAGAGCGGCACAATTCCTACAGTCGACGACCGCCCACAGATGCCCCAGGGTCACCCAAAGCCCACAGCTCACATCACGGTTCACCTCGGTATCACACATTCTGTGAATGTGGACAAGGGCATGTGCCCACTACTGAAATGACATGCAGGAGTTTCACTGCTCTGAACATCATCCATTTGCCTCTCCGTCCCTGGCCACCGCTCATCTTTTTATTGTCATCATGGTGTTGTCTTTCTCAGACTGTCACATGACTGAAATGAGAGCTAATTGACATTTGTTTCTTAATAAATGCCAAATACCTCACATTGTGTAAATATCCTACTACAAATTAAAATATGAAGTTCTTGGGCCATCTGCTAGAAATTAGTCAGAAAGACTAGATAACTTATCTTCTTTGACCCAAGGCTACCAGGAATACTTATACTTGTGCTGGGTACCTCCCAGCACAACAGAATTCTATGAGCCAAAGAATAGTGCTTGTGTCACCCAGGATTTTTTTAGGTAGTGACTGACAAGTTAAGATTAGGATTAGAGAAAGAATACTCACCTTGTTTTGATTCAGAAAGAATCTGACCTTGTGGTTAACCTATAAATATTGGTAGCAAGTTAACATTTTATTAGTGCCAAGTGGATTTTGCATGTCTTTATTTTCTTTAGTCCCGGGGATTGAGGGTGGATCTGTCATGAGTCTGCACATAGACTACTGACATCTAGTGTTTTCTTCTCGGAATTGCAGGCCCAGCCTGCGGAGAACTAGCCAGCACTAGAGGCACTCCAAGCAGGTGCAGCTTCAATTCAGTGATGGGTGTTCCTTGACAGCCACCCAAACAGAAGGATCTCAGCAGAGAGTCCCTGGGGAAAGCAGGGTCTCTGCCATCCAGGACCTCTGAATGATGTATGATGGCTCCCAAACATTGGAAACGCCGTTTGGACTGAAGCACAGTTGAGTTTACAGGGCCGTCAGGATGGAAGGAGTGAGCTGTGAAAACTCACGGCAGGAGGCCGTGGCTATCTGAGCCTCCTTTTCCTAATTCAATACTGTCCTATTCTCCACGTTCCGAAACGTTCTAAAACTTTTTCTGGTTTTGGGTTTCTTAATGTTTTCATTTTTGACACAGGGCCTTATGTAGCTCAGGTCACCTTCATACTCACTCTAAGTATCTGAGGTCAACCTTGAATTCCTGATCTTCGTCCCTCTACCTCCAAAGTGTTGGGATAACAGGGGTATAATGATGCACCGCCACACCCAGTTCAAAACTCATTAAGGATACTGTTTAAGTACTTTGTGTACATATCTCTTTCATCACGAATCTCAAATCCCATTCATTCGTCCCTCAAGGGCTGTTCCTCCAGGTGACCTTAAGGAACCATCCATACTTGTTCTGGGAGGACAGTCTCTTCAGAGAATTCACCCCACTGACTGGCATACTCTTTCATTCCCCTCTTCAGCCTGAGAAAGGCTCCATTTCTAAGTTTTGTTTTGGATTGACACAGGGATTGTATGCATTCATCAACATATATGATTTCTTTATTCAGAATGCCTCAAATCCTCTCCTGTTGCACTTGAAATATTAAATCATTATTAGCTTCAGTCACCCCACTGTACAGCAGAACACAGAGCGTATTTCTCTTCTCACACTTTAACATTACAAGGTAGTCAGGGATGGGGAGGTAAATGCTTCCATATTTGGGCACCTTCTTTAAACTGCATGAGTTGGTGCTACCTGCCTAGCTTTATCTATGAGGGAATCTTTTTTGAATATTTATTTATTATGTATACAATATTCTGTCTGTGTGTATGTCTGCAGGCCAGAAGAGGGCACCAGACCTCGTTATATATGGTTGTGAGCCACTATGTGGTTGCTGGGAATTGAACTCAGGATCTTTGGAAGAGCAGGCAATGCTCTTAACCACTGAGCCATCTTTCCAGCCCCTGCTGAGGGAATCTTAAAGCAGGTCTAGGAAGCATCTGTTTAAGAAAATGATCACCCTCACTCACTCCATGATGAGTTAGCCCAAGAGTCTCTCTCCATCCTGAAGCCTTTTCTAGCCACCTCCCTTGGCTCATACATTGTCCCACAAATTAAACTGTGACATCTGTCAGACCCTTGACTTGAGGTTGACTCTGTCTTCACTGGCAAGGAAAAGCAAGACTTGGTGTCTTGGTTTTTTTTTTTCCTTTGCAATCTCAAATCCCATCTCTAGTGGCATACCTCATCCAACAAAGCCACAGCTCCTAATCCTTCCCAAACAGTTCCATCAAGTGGAGACCATTCAAACATATGAGTCCATAGGGACCATTCTCATTCAAAACACCACACTCCTCTCCCTGGTCCCCATAGGCTTGTGGTCACACCACAGTGCAACATGCATTCAATCTAACTTCAAAAGTCCCCATATCAATCATAGTGTCGACACAGGTTTAAAAGTCCAGAGTCTTCAGAGACTCAAGGCAATCTCTTAACTGTAACCACATATAAAATGAAAAAGGAAATTATGTACTTCTGACATATAATGGAACTGAATCTACATTACCATTCCAAAAGGAAGGAAAGGGGGCACAGTGAGAAAATACTGGATCAAAGCAAGACTGAAAACCAGAAGGGAAAATTCCAAATCTTGTTGCTCTGTGTCTAATGTCAGAGGGCTTAGATAGCTTCACCCCTCCAGATTTGCTGGCCACAACATGCTCTCTTGGGTTGTTTCCACTCCCTGTGTGTCACTCTCTCCCTAAGAGAGTCTCACGGCTCTCAAATAGCTACATGTTGGGATCTCCAGAGCAATCTAGGCTTCTCTTCCACAGCTTCATGCAGTGGCCTCCATGCAGGAACTCCCATGCAACACACCTGACCTCAGTGACTTTCCTTAACCATTGGAGGGAGATTCCATGGCCTCTTTACACATGTATCCTTCATGACTCTGGATCCAGGATCATGTGGACAGCACTGCCAAGTTAGACTTCCCATGTGGATAGAGCCTGGCTCCTTGAATTACATTTGCAAAAGATTTCCTTTGTTGTTGCTTTTTAGTAGCAGAAAAGTCCTCTGATCTTTTCTTTTTATGAGTTAGAAGCTGAACTGTGTGGGGTCTTGCTGGAAAGCATCCTCTCTTTATTTTGGTTCATGTCAGGCCTCTCCTTATCTCTTTTAGGACAAGCCTTGACTCCAACATTAAATTTCCTGGTCCTCTTTTTCTCTTTAAATTATATATTATGTATTTCTTTTTGCCCTGCCTGCTCCATTTTATTGTAGACTGGTATGCAAGTGTTTACTAATAACCATGTGACAGAGTCAATATTAGGCTATCTTGAAATCTCCTCTACCAAGGAGACTAATCCAATAGTTTTCGATTTAACCTCAGGCAGATTCCTAGGACAAGGGAAGAAAGTG
>JAQHUG010000204.1:1342050-1354861 GCA_028555095.1 Dicrostonyx torquatus
GTCCAGTAAGTCACACACCTCGTGGTGACATACAGACTTTTATAATGGGTTAGTTTATGAGGTGAGGGCTAGCCGGGAAGAGGCTAGAGATAATGGGAAAGGTAGTATTTGAATTAATACAGTTCTCATGTGGTTATTTCGGGCATAAGCAAGCAACCAGCGGCTGAGGGGGCTGAGAGCTGGGTGCCGGGAACATAACCTACACCTCTCCTCTAATTACAACAGTTTGGCGCCCAACGTGGGGCGGGTATCTTAGAAGCCATTGGCTGAAAGCAAGAGGGCTTAATCTCCTGCAGCAACTTAGGCCCAGGCAACGCTGTACTCTAGGAATTTGTTTAGTAAATTAAACATATACAACACAACTGCAGATTTTAGTTTAGTTTAGTTTAGTTTTGAGGCAGGGACTCACTCTGTACCCCAGTCTCACCTGGAACACACTCTATGGTCCAGGCTAGCCTCAGACTTTCGACCCTGCAGGTACATGCTAAGATTCCAGGTAGAGCCTTATTTCTTTGGTTCATTTCCTGGCTTCCCTTCATTTGATATGATTTAAGAGTTTCTACCTCTTCTCTCTGCTTGAAAGAAGATAGGGTGGAGATTTATTTCACTATTGTTAACTAGAATTCAGTGGTATTCCCAAGGTAATCATGAATTGTCCTGGCCACACCACACCCAGCCAAATGTGCCCCTTCTTGATTGAGTAAGAAAAATAAGAGAGTTTTAATTTTCTGCTCTATCCCATTCCACCCTAGGCATTTTAAACATGGTCAGTATGAGGCTCCTGTCATACTGTTCTCTCTCACCAGGGGCTCGTTCTCCTCACTCTTTTTTACTTTGTGTCACTTTTATTCTTCTATGTCAAAAAGTGAAAACAAATAAATGCATGTAATGGCCTGTGTGTGTGTGTGTGTGTGTGTGTGTGTGTGTGTGTGTGTGGTGTGTGTAAGGTGGAGGGAACTGTAAAGGACTGTTCAGTGAAGTTCATGGAACTTCCTTCATATATCTGACATCTAAGAAAGGGGTGGATCTTAGTGCTCATCGCCCCAGGGAATCATGAAGAGGAAGGAACAGGGCAATCCATGAAGTCCGTATGTAATGGTGAGCAGACTTCCTCTGAAGACCATGACCTTGGGAGATTTACATAACCCCTGGTCTTATGATACTCACTACCTTAATTTTTTCCATGTAAACAAGTAATGCTAATTTACTATGGAATACTAAGAACATGCAGGAAAGGAAAAGAAAAAAGCTCCCTAAAAGTACCTGAAATTCACTTAACTGGGAATGGCCTCAGCAATTCTATTCAGAGCTTTCCAATGCATTTGGTTTTTTAAAATTACTATTAATATTCATCAAGAGGTAATCATTTCTATGGCTTTATAGTGTGTTTGAGAGTATATTCCAAGTTCCTGAGTCTTAAAACCTGTTAAGGATCGAGCCACCCATGTTGGACTTGGGGGTGGGGTGAATTTCTCCTATGATTTATGGTGTAGTGTTCTTTTTTTACCCAGAGTATGGGAATACATGGCGTCCTGAGTTTTTACACAGCCTTGTTTACATTTGTCTCTTAACCTACCAAGAAGAAACACTGCAGGATCTGGAGAGATGTTTCAGGAGTTAGGAGTGTTTACTGTTCTATCAAAGAACGGAAATTCAGCTCTTTGCACCCACACTGAGTCCCTCACGAAGACCTGGAACTCTAGCTCAAAGGGGTCTGGCACCCTATTCTGGTCTCCACGGGCAGCAGAGTGCATGCACGCATGTGCCCGCACACACAAAGACACAGATCTTAAATAGCCTAGATAAATAAAGTGGAAGCTAGACCATTTCTGTGTCCCAACTATCTGGGACCACTGCTTCATATTCCTGCACACCTGTCTGCTTGCAGTGTTAGTGCAGAAGGATCGGATCGTCAGGTATCTGTGACCATCTGCATTAAAGGGACCCTGAGGGACTGTAGTGGAAGATCAAGAGCAGGACAGTGTCTACAATAGCCAATGATTGATTTCTAGTCACAATGACCTTGACAGTGTAGGAAGTCTGGTGTACTTGGGGGCACTGTCTATTTCATCTCATATTAAAACCACAATTGCTACAAATAAGCTATTATTGTAATTTATACTATTTATTCCACATTATTGTTTATAGTGTAGTCCTTGTTACTTAATATAGTCATAATACATAGTATATGTAGTCATATAGCATTTATTATTATATAGATGCATGAGTTAAAGATGGGAAATTTTATATTACCTGGCAATAAAATTATTTTCACTTTTTTCTTGTGAATTGTAAACGTTTATATGTACTACCGTTAATTATCTAGATGGAAATGCAAACATACACACCCACATTGGGAAATAATGTCCCTGGGCTGAAAGCTGCTGGAGATTATTGCTTTTAGACATTTCATATGCACACATGCGTGGGCGGGGGCAGGGGTGGTAAGAGGTCAACTTATTGAAGTCAGTTCTCTCTTTCTATCCCGTGTGTCCTCAGGCTTGGTGGCCAGTGCCATTGCCCTCAGAGCCCAAGACTTGTTTGTCTCCACTGATGCTGATAGAGCTATTTTCTCTCTCGGTTGTTACAGCTGTGAAACCCAAGCCCCAAAGCAAAGGCTAGAGTCCCCAAGGAATGACGTTCAAGGGCTTCCTCTTTCCTCAGTTTCATGAATATCTGGTTTTGTTGCTCTTTGAATCTGCCCCCACCGCCACCCCCGTGGTCCCTATACTATATCTGGTAGAGAAAGTTGCTTACAGGCCAACACAGGGACACTGGATGCCCCACTCTGAGAGCTTCCCCCTCCAGCTATCTGCCCTTCTCCAGGCTATCTCTGTCTCTCTCCCCAGGAGGTTCTTCAAGGACATGCCTCACAATGCATTGGACAAGAAGTCCAACTTTGAACTCCTGGAGTAAGTTCCATGGCGGGCATGGCCTCCCCCACCCTTTCCTCCAGTTTCCTGCTGTCCTGTCCACCTGTCCATCTCCCCAGCCCGGAGCCCTGGGGCTCAGTTCCCTGGACTTCAAAGCCTTCTTACCTCCTTTTGGTTGGCCAGAAGTCCAGTGTGTCTGTCAAACGCAGCTTCTGTTTTTTTCTTCTTTCAGAAAAGAAGTGGGCTTGGACCTGTTTTTCCCCAAGCAGATGCAGGAAAACTTAAAGGTGAGGGAATCAGAGGGCAAGGAGCCCGGTAAGCCCCGCTCAGTGTGTGTCCTGGGATACGGGCCCTGACGGGAGAAGAGAACCTATGGCCTTAGGCTACCTGACATAAGGCAGCTGATGTGTGGTAGGCTCTTCAGGCCTGGGAATCAGGAGGAGATACACCTGGCTCAAGACTGCCTCAGAGGCTTATTTGTTTTATGACCTGGGGCATACGATTCCATGTCTCCTGCCTTCCCTCCCAGGGAGAGGGGGTGGACTTCTGTAGAGACAGTTGTGAGCTTTAGGGAACACATCTGGGCTTCTGTCACTGTGGGGACCCTGCGAGCCGTGCTGCAGCAACGGGCAGCCTCTCCCTAAAGTCCTGAGGCAGGAACCTGAACTGACTCAGCACTGCCCAACCCCTTCCCAGCCGAAGCAGTTCCGGAAGATGATCCAGCAGACCTTCCAGCAGTATGCCTCACTCCGGGAGGAAGAATGCGTCATGAAGTTCTTCAATACCCTGGCAGGCTTTGCCAACATCGACCAAGAGACCTATCGCTGCGAGCTCATTGTAATGGCCTCTGCTTCTTACCCTCATGCTGCCTGACCTCCAGGCCTCCAGGATAGGACTCCAGGGGGCCACTGTGGGGGAGAGAGGAAAGTGGGCGGGGAGAGAAAAGTGATGGGAAGAGGCGAACTGTATGGTGGGGTTTAAGATGGAGGGATGGGAGACATGGTGGTATGAGTCTACCTTAATATGAATTTCTTAAAGTTTCTGAAAATGGGTGGGCGGCATGGGAAACAGACCACTTTTCTTATTATTCCAGCAAGGATGGAACATTACCGTGGACCTGGTCATCGGCCCAAGAGGCATCCGTCAGCTGACAAGTCAAGATACAAAGGTAGAGAGGGCCCAAGAGCAAGTCTTACTAGCTCCAGCCCAGAGGTCTTTTCCTCTTCCCTGCCTGCTCTCCAGTCTCCCCATCAGCTCTTCTCCCCCATTCCCCATCGCTCAGGGCAGAGTCTTTATAAGCCAGGCCCTTGGTGTAGATTTGCTGAGAGGATCTGGGGCTAGCGGCACGTGTTGGATGGTTCATTATCGGCCATGTTGCTGCAGCTACTGCTACTGCTGCTGCTGCTGCACGAAGTGGGGTGGGGAGCGAAGGAAGGCCATTGCCTTCTTGTAGTGCGCAAGGCAGAGCCTCTCCCAGGACTCCCTGGGGACCTGGGTTCAGTTCAGGCTCTACTGCCAACTTGCCGTATGACCATGACAAGAGGACCTCCCTCCCTTCTTCTTCTGCCGTCTGAGAGGGACCTTCCAGCCTTATTCTCTCCATCCTCAAAAGAGACTGCCCACTCCCCACCCCTCATCCTTCCTCACCCTCATCCTGACCAGTTTCCTTGGTCAGATCCTGGGGTCGAATGGCCTTCAATTTCTCCCTGCCTCTTTCACAGCCTACCTGCCTGGCTGAGTTCAAACAGATCAAGTCCATCAGGTGCCTCCCACTGGAAGAGGGCCAGGCGGTCTTGCAACTGGGCATCGAGGGCGCCCCCCAGGTGAGCATCTCTGGGGGACCTGGGAGTTCTACGGGAGAAATTTATTCAATCTGGCGTCTCTGAGTCCAACAGGGACTAGGGTTTCTCTGTTGAAGGGTCTCTGTACCCTTACCAGGCAAGATAAAGGCACCTACCACCAAGCCCAATAATTTAAGTTCAATTCCCCGGCTCCAGCCCATATAGTGGAAGGAGAGAAATGATTTGTGTGGCTTTTCCTCTGACCTCCATGTTCACACAGTGACAACTTGGCAGCCTCTCTTCTCCACCCCCTAATAAAGAAACCAGTACAAACCAAACTAAAACTCTACCCAGTGTGCAAACAAGGTTCTATGATAATGACAAGATTTAAGGAAATAAGAAAATTATGTCTTTATCAGGAAAGAAGTAGAAAAGGCTTTAGGTAGAGGCGAGTGAAAATAAGGAACATAGCAGGTCGAACATTTAGCAAATAAGCAATAGTTTAGACATCAAGACCTGAGGGACCTGGCACTTTTTTGTAGGTAGAAATATAGGAGAGACCTCAGACCACCAAACACCTGTCTCTCTCCATTCATCAGCCTGTGCTGAGCCCCCAATCCTACCCACTTCCCACTTCTTAGTTTCTGCCCATACGAACTGAGCATTCCCCAAACACAAGGCATTGTGCTGCCTGCTCAGAGATCAGAAGCAGAACCCAGAATTAGCCTTGCAGCTAAGAGCCCTGGGTAGCCAGCGGGAGGAATGACCAGTGTGCCCCCTGGTGGCTGTCTCTAACAACACACACGCAACACACCGGAAAGGTGTGGGCGGAATCCCATAGAGGTAGGGTTAGGTCCTGTAACCTCTTCTTCCTCCTTGTGGGATGGACTCTAGCTGAGGCTCTGCTTTCTCACCGGTGGCTGTCCTCTTCTCTATAGTCCCTGTCCATCAAAACCTCGTCCCTGGCAGAGGCTGAAAACATGGCTGACCTCATAGATGGCTACTGCAGGCTGCAAGGAGAACACAAAGGCTCTCTTATCATGAACGCCAAGAAAGGTAGGTTTCTCTCTGAACATAGAATAGCCCAGCAGAGGACAGTGGAGGGAAGGGCAGGCATTGGCCCTTAAGTGGAAGCAAAGATTTTGGGAGTGTGAGGAGGTGCTACTGAGTCCTTTCTCAGTGGTCAGCAGCCGGAAGTAACTTCTGGAGGTGCTGTGTCTGCAGCTGCCAGCATATCAGAGCCTTGGCTAGCTTATGACTTCTCTGTTCTGTGTGACCCTGATTGGGGACCGCTCAGGAAATGGGCAAGGCTGGAGCATGTGATATTGGCAGGAGGAAGTTTACAAGGAGGGTTCTAGTTCCAGCCCAAGTCGTTTCCACTATGGTGCTGACGGACAGCCTTGGAAGTAGCACCCCACCCGCCATCTATTCTGGCCCATACGTCCCTGGTTCCAAGCCTCCCTTCCTCTATTTTCCTCCTAGATGGTGAGAAAAGAAACAGCCTGCCTCAGATCCCCACGCTGTGAGTATGAGAGGGTTGCCATGGTAGAGACCTAAGTTCAGACTCTAGGTTAGGGCTGAAAGAGGTGGTGAAGTCCTACCTCCCGTTTTCCTGAGAGAATACTGGACTCTCCGCACTCCAGTGTGGTGTGGCTTCCTTCCCCGTACACAAGTGTGGGGCTAGTTCCTGTTCCGCCTGGTGCTGTCTTGAGAAGTCGGCTCCTGCCTTTCCTTCCACTCTTGCCCTTTGAAATCCTGGGCTTTACTCCCAACTCACTGACAACCAGGTTGGCTACTTTTCAAGATCCAGCCAGTGCCGGGTGGGTGGACAGAGGCAGAGTGAGGCTGCCTGAGGGGAATATTGCAGGGCTCTGAGGTCAACCACTCCTGCCCTTTGACCTTCCCCTACAGAAACCTGGAGGCTCGGCGGTCCCAACTCTCAGAGAGTTGTAGCATAGGTAAGCATGCTCTCTGTAACCTTGACCTCTGCCCCTCCCTCATGCTTCCACATCACCTCTGCTTCCTCTCCTGATGTTACCAAGCCTTCTCTGCAAGTCATAGGGAACCACCTTCCCGATCACTTCTCAATGATGGCTCAAAAATACCATTAGTGGCTGGCCTCGAACTTAGAGATCCACCCGCCTCTACCTCCCAAGTGCTGGTATGAAAGGCAGTGAGCCACCACTGCCTAGCAGAATAGTTTGTACCAAGGTGCTGTGTTGATCTTGGTCAGCTTTCAGGGCACAAGCATAATACGGTAGATTGAATGACTCAAAACCAGTCATTTATTTCTCTCAGCTCTGGAGGGCTGGTATGTCCGGTCTCTAGATTTTGTCTGGTGAGGGCTCTTTTCTGGGTGTGCCTCCTTGCCGTGTGGTCATGTAGTAGAGAGAGCAAACTCTAGCGTGTCTTCTTCCAAGAACACTAATTTATAGTAGGAGTTCCCTCCTTATGACATCACCGAACTCTCAGCACTTCCCAGAGATCCACACCAGCCATCGTACCATAGGGTAGGGCTGCAGCATATGAATTTGGGAGAGATGAAAACATCAAGTTAATAATAAGGTCAAAGAGGTGATGCATTACTTGAAACTGGGAAAACAGAGAGTAGGCATGGCTTCTAACTGAGGTGTCTTCCTTGACTCCTGTACAGGAGCCTGGCCTCTCCTGCAGGGCCCGCCTTCACTCACTCCTTTGCCAGTCCTGGCTTCCAAATAGAAGTCATGGCTTGGTTCCTGGCTGTGCTCAGTAAAGGCACTGGGCCCGTGGGCCGGGCCCCTTTCTGTCATTACAGAATCAGACATCTATGCAGAGATTCCCGACGAGACGCTGCGAAGGCCAGGAGGTAGGTTCCAGGTTCTTAAAGAGGCTGGTTACCCTACCACCACTGTGACCATAGTCGGGGCCCCAGGAGGTGACATCACAAGGACTTCTGGGATGAATCTTCATCCTTATCTGCGTGTGCTGTGACAGAGAAGACCCAAGGGACCCTTGGTTTGAAAGCTGAGATTCTATGCAGATGGGCCTAAAGCAGACCTGTGCAGGGAACAGGGTGAACATATCCCGGATCTGAGACAATGGGACAGTTTAGATGTCATTTCCCAGTCAAGCCCTTAGATCTTTGCTGTTGAACACTCAGGTTCTCCCTGGGGAGGCCAGCTGGACTCAGGATTCTGGGATCCCCCGCCCCCGTTTTCTCCCTCTGTGCAGGTCCTCAGTATGGTGTTGCCCGTGAAGATGTAGTTCTTAATCGTATTCTTGGTGAAGGCTTCTTTGGGGAGGTCTATGAAGGGGTCTACACGAATCACGTGAGTCCCAGACTCTTTCCTGACATCCCTCTTCTGTCTGTCTAAAGGGTGAGAGAGGAGCTTGGGTGAGAGGTTAAAGGTGACTGACACACCGTGGGTCCTCATTCACAGCTGATGCACAGTGGGTCCTCATCCACATGGCCAAGGACTATATCTGGAGCACCCAGGGAATGAAGAGTCATCCCCAAGATTGGGGAGCAGCATCCTAGGGGTGGAAACAGTGGGCTCTGAGGCTGGCGGGAGAATGCAGAAGGGGAAGTAGGGTAAGATGAAGTTAGAGCAGGACCTGCTTGGCTCCAGCAGGACTTGGTGTCCAGGTCGCTAAAGCCTGCGTGAGCCTTGCCTATGTGGTTATACTTTGGCAGGCTGGAGAAGGCAGAGCCCAAGGAGATCAGTGTGGTTGAAAGCCAACAGTAAGGACAGAGAAGGAGGCCCTGAGTGTTCTGTCGTATACCTGCTTGCCTTGGCAGATCCTCATCTGTACACAGGGACTGAGCTTTCTGGTCTCTGAAGCCCTTTCTAGTCCTAACACAGAATGACCCAGAAGGAAGGGAAAGAGGAGGAGAGCTTGGACAGAGATATAAAAATGGGGTGTGGGGTAGGCAGGGGTGAGGTGCCATGGAAGGGCTACACCATCTGCCTTCCCTGGGGTGGTAGCCAGTGCCGCATTGGTCATGCTGAGGATAGGGAAAGGACACTCCCTCTAAACGTGGCAGAGCCCTTGACCATATGCTTCTATTGCAGAAAGGAGAAAAAATTAATGTGGCCGTCAAGACCTGCAAGAAAGATTGTACCCTGGACAACAAGGAGAAGTTCATGAGCGAGGCAGGTAGGCGTCCCCTGGGGAGGGCCCCCGAGATGCTCCAGCCCTCGGGGATGAGGGGCCTGGGAGGCTGGGAAGGAGAGGGTGTGAGCAGTAATGGGAACCCACCTCCCCTCCTGATCATAAGAGAATTCTTGGCCCATATTTTGCAGCTGGGGCAGCAAACTGCATTTCTCTTGTATAGCTGGGACGGATGTGTAGCTCAGTGGTAGAGCCCTTGCCCGGCATGCATGAGGCCCAGTTTGATCCTCAGCATGGAGGAAAGAAAACCAAACACTTTCCGTATGAGCTTTGACCTGCTCCACCTCCCCTTTCCCCATGCAGTGATCATGAAGAAACTTGACCACCCTCACATCGTGAAGCTCCTGGGCATCATTGAAGAGGAGCCCACGTGGATCATCATGGAACTGTATCCTTATGGGGAGGTGAGCTTGAGGGGCGGAGGAGGAACCCCATGTGACAACCAGGCTGCATTCCAGCAGAGCACGGGAGACATTTTATAGCAAGGCACAACATCCTGCCTTCCATATTAAGCTGTTACGTAGAGGAAATTGCCAAAATGTATTGACACCTTTGACTTTGCCCCCTAATGGAAAGGAGGGGTCAGTGGCTCCTGGCAGCCCAATGCCTTGGTGCCATGCTGGGATAGAATGAGTGGTTCTGATGACATGTCTCTCTTCCTGCAGCTGGGCCACTACCTGGAGCGAAATAAGAACTCCCTGAAGGTACCCACTCTGGTCCTGTACTCTCTACAAGTATGCAAAGCCATGGCCTATCTGGAGAGCATCAACTGTGTACACAGGTAGGAGCCAGGAGAGACAGCGTGGCCTGTGTCCAGCAACCGAGCATACTCAGCACTCAGCACCTGGGTAGTCTCCATGAAACATTTCCTCACCTACCCTAGGGCACTGAGATGAAATCCAAAGTCGGAGGTCCCACTGAAGCTTTGTGTCTTCTGGCGAGTGCCAGGGGGTGGCTTCCCTCTTCTCTCCTTCACCCACTGGGTGACACATGGCTTAGGAAGAAGGAAGGGGGCTAGAGAAGTGTCTGGAACATCAGAGAGTCTGTCACTCTCCACCCTCATTCCACAATACCTCTGCCCTCTCCACCCCCCAGCCACTTGAACTATGGCTGTAGTTGTCTCTTCCCCATGCGCCATCTGGCTTCTTTCTTATTCCCTTGATGCCGTGAGCCCAAGGAGACTCAACACCCCAAGGTGTTCGCCACGCCACTGTCAAGGCCTGTGTGATTTTGAGTCTGATTCTGTGTCAGGCCACGTAGGAGATCCAAACAAACATTTCCTCGTGCGTTCAGTGAGTCCCGTGGAGCACCCACTCGGTCCCAGCCTGTGTTCTAGAGCATAGGAGAAAGCCATGGTCAAGAGGAACAAGAATGCTTTCCTTTGGAAAACTCACACTCCAGAACATGAGGGTCAAATGTGAGATGCACATGGCCCGGGGCCGAGGCTATATGCTCATAGCCTTTATTTATTTATTTAGCTGAAGTTGGGTGTCTTAAAAAAAAAATCTTTTCAGTAGCAGAAGCAGCAGGAAGTGGCATGGCCTGTGAGAAGCAAGTGGGGCCTTTGGGGTTGGTAGTGACACTAAGGTGGCAGGTGGCCCGTGTCAACAAGTACTCCTCAAGGACAACCAGACGCCCAGGAGTTTCAGGAGTTATATTTCCCTTCCTGTCTGAAACCTGCTGGGATGTTCCTTCTGGCTGATGCCTGGTTCTCCTCACTTGTACCAGGGTCCCAAGGCAGGGCCTCATGCTAGTCTTCAATCCTTCTTTCAGGGACATTGCTGTCCGGAACATCCTGGTGGCCTCTCCTGAGTGTGTGAAACTGGGGGACTTTGGGCTCTCCCGGTACATTGAGGATGAGGACTATTACAAAGGTGAGAGCTCACAGGGTACCAGAACAGTTCGTGGAATTCAGAATCCCAGAGCCAGGAAGCCTGAGGTTGAGTCAGGCTAGGCTAGTGGTCTCGGGACAGTAGGAATACAATTCCAGATCTTTCAGCCTTAAATAATTCCTGCAAACCCCTTTGTCCACGCAAAGCCTCTGTGACCCGCCTCCCCATCAAATGGATGTCCCCCGAGTCCATCAACTTCCGCCGCTTCACCACCGCTAGTGACGTCTGGATGTTCGGTGAGTGGTGATTCAGGGGGACCCAGAGAAGTGATGATGGGCAGGAGGACAGCACAGGGAACAAAGGTCTTCCACATGCCCCTCAGGCCCCAGGGGCACTGAGACGTCCCAAAGGTTGAGTGTCAGTGGAGGGCAGAAGAGACAGGGCTGAGGTCTGGTTGGGCCAAACTGGGCTTATCTCCCTTTTAAAGACTCCTGTGGCAAGCAAGTACTACACCTGCCATGCCTAAGGACTAAGTGGGAAAGGCTTCGAGGGATATTCAAAGAAAACTACCCAGTTTCTTTGGATGAAGATGTCCAAGGAGAGAGAGGGCCCGGCTGGGTATGACGGACACAGCGCACTGTATATGATCTACTGGCCCTGTAGCTGTTTCTGGGAAACTCATTGTCCCTCCCATCTTCCCCCTGAGGAAATTAAGATTCAGTTAAGTCAGGGGTTTGCCCAAGATCACACAGGCAACATGCGTCTGTACTAAGTTTATAACTCTATTGAGAGGCTTTGCTCCCCATCCCCCCACACCTTCCTATGAGAAAGTTCTGGCAATCCAGATACGCCCTCCTCTGGATCCCCAGAACCCTAGTAACTTTATGGGGAAGGTTCTTGGGAGTAGACCATGGTTCGTTTACTATAAGTATAGGCTATTGATGTCTGGGGTGGATCATTGCGGTGGACAAGCCCCCTGAGGAGAATGCTTCTCCTCCAGCGGGGACCAATCCACAGTGGCTGCAGTTATCCCTGGGGAGGGCAAGCTGATCCCTCCCCTGAGCCGTCCCCCTCTGCTCTCAGCTGTGTGTATGTGGGAGATCCTCAGCTTTGGGAAGCAGCCTTTCTTCTGGCTTGAAAACAAGGATGTCATCGGGGTGCTGGAGAAAGGGGACAGGCTGCCCAAGCCCGACCTCTGTCCACCTGTCCTTTACACGCTCATGACCCGCTGCTGGGACTATGACCCCAGCGACCGGCCCCGCTTCACGGAGATCGTGTGCAGCCTCAGGTGAGCGTATGGTGTGGAGCTATGGGCGGAGGCTGGGGCTTGCTGCCCTTTAATGGGGCTGCAGTCTCTAGCCCTGTGCAGTGAGTGTCCTTGTCCCCTCCTCGTCAGCCAGGAGAGTTCAGGTTAAAGCTGGTGACTTGCCCCCTGGTGGTGACAGGTAAAATGGAACTTATACTAGAATGCCCTCCTGATCACCACAGGTAGGTGCCCTCTCTTTAATAGAAGCGCAGCGGGTACCAGACATGTTGGAGGACAGAAAGTTGAGACCAAGTTCACTGCCCCATGCAAGCTCAGAGATGAGGGCAGTGTGGGGAAGCCTTGCTCTCTCAGATCCCTCATGGAGCAGACTGCTCGTGACCATGACCTTTCTTGCTCTCCTCTCCACTCGATACTCCTTCCCAGTTATGAGGGAAGGGGTACTTTTGACCTGTTACTAAGGCTGTGCGCCAGGAGTTGCCTGCCTGTTTTGTTTGGGCATCCTAAGGCTTGGATCCTTCTCAGTGCCCAGCTGCTGTTTCTCCAGTGCCAGAAGGTCACTAGTGGGGGGAATATCATCTATCTTGGGGGTTCAGGGTTCCCCTCTTCTTAGAGGTTCAGGGTTCCTGCCTGCAACTCATGAGTGGCCCAACTCTTTTTGGTTTCCTTTAGGGTGGGGATCAGCACACTTCCGTTAAGGACCCAGATAGTAAATATTTGGGACTTTGCAGTCTATGAAAGTCCCTGTTGCAACCACTTGTCTCTACTATTGCAGTCAGAAGCTCTGTTAAAGGGAGAAACTGCGCCGGGCAGTGGTGGCGCACACCTTTAATCCCAGCACTCGGGAGGCAGAGGCAGGCGGATCTTTGTGAGTTCGAGACCAGCCTGGTCTACAAGAGCTAGTTCCAG
>JAQHUG010000204.1:1354976-1400153 GCA_028555095.1 Dicrostonyx torquatus
ACCAGCCTGGTCTACAAGAGCTAGTTCCAGTGCAGGCTCCAAAGCCACAGAGAAACCCTGTCTCGAAAAACCAAAAAAAAAAAAAAAAAAAAAAGGAGAAACTGGCTGTCTTTGATAAAATTACATCTGCATACACCCAAACTTGGCAATACTTTTACAAAATTCAATCATGAAAAAACATGGTGGCCAGTATTAATTTGAGACCATGCAAAAATAGGTAAGGAGGACAGGCTTAGCTTGTGGCCATCACTTGCTGACCTCTGTCTTAGGGAAGCTTGATTAATGATCTTAGATAATGTAGCAAACATTGTGTGTGTTTGTGTGTGTGTGTACATGAGGGGATGTATACTGGGGATCAAGCCTGTGTTTGGTGAATGTTATACACATGTTCTACCACTGAACTATACTCCCAGCTCTAAGGATTTTATCTGAGGGTAAGAAAATAAACTATAAGCAAGACAAGACAGCACGTGCTTATAATCCCAGTGCTTGAAAGGTACAGACAGTAGGGTTATGAGTCCAAGAGCATTCTCAACACAAATGTTTTTTTTAAAAGTCTGATGGAAGGCCAAAGGGAGAGACTAAGAATGTCCAGGTGAGAATGACCCTGTGTTTGTTTGTGCCATGTAGTCTCAAACACAATCTATGAAACTGTTGATAGATATGCCTATCTGCTCCATCCTCCCTCCGTGATGCTCCTGAGTAATTCTGCACCAGCTGTGGGCCCTTCCCAAGGAAGACTTAGAAAGCCAAATTAATTGAAAGATATAATCTGAAAAGACAAACACTCTGGGGTGGGAAAAGGTGGGGGTCTTGCAAGCCACAGAGAGTCTTGGTCATTGCCTATCTCTAGGTAGACACTCACCCCACTCCTGGAAGAGACTCGGAGCCTAGAATTCAGATGCCTCCTTCAGACACAGCATGGCGGGCCTTCCTCCAGGTTCAAGGGTCCAATTAGCACCCACCCCCCCGTCTTGTGTCAAGCTTTGAGAACCTTGCACAAAACATTAGTGAACTTTCAGAATCTTTTGATTGATAAAATACATAGTAGGCTGTGGACACAGTGTGTGTGTGTGTGTGTGTGTGTGTGTGTGTGTGTGTGTGTGTGTGTGTAAATTTGAAAGCACATGCCACATGGTATACACTTGACAATATGTAATACTTAGTGTTCCTTTGAGCACATGGACTTGAAGATCATGCAGTGATTCTAAGGGCCTCTGGGATGGGAAGTACTTCACTAGGAGAGAAAGGCAGGACCTCGTTTTAGCTGAGAAGACACCGCAGCCCCAGAGCACGCTACAGAGGGATAAGGGGAGTATCTAACACCATGGCAAATCTGGGCCCAGGTCATAAATTCAGATGGGATATTGGAAATGTCCACATTTCCAATTGCTACCAATAGCTGATACAGGAAGGCTGGAGGTGGGGAAGGTCACTCTGGCCAGCTTCTACCACCTGTTTGGCTGGCTCTGTAAGGATTTCTATCCATTGTCCATTCGCATGATCCTCTCAAACCTTGGTGCAAAAGGTAAACTCAAGATTCATATCCTAATCTATGTGAGGGAGGTCTCCCAAGTCTCTCAGTGAGGAACATGTAGGTGGAAGTGGGATCTGGTGGCTCTCATTCAAGCCTCTACTGGCTTCAGTGTGTCCCCTTTGACCCTGTTTCTCTCTATCTGCCTGGACTCCTTGACAGTGACATTTATCAGATGGAGAAGGACATTGCCATCGAGCAGGAAAGAAATGCTCGCTATAGAGCCCCCAAAATATTGGAGCCCGCTGCCTTTCAAGAACCCCCACCCAAGGTAAGTCAAGCCACAGCAGAGTCAGGTCCCTTTGTGGCCCAACTGCCCTTTCCTAGCACAGGGACCTTGCTTTTCTACACTCCTCTTTCAGCTCTGGACCCAACCACCAACCATCCATAGGTGTCCCAGCAAGAGAAATTTGTGTACAGCACACAGCCCACCCAAATTTGGGGAAGCCAAATCAAGAGCTGTCCTTTAGAGTTCCCTGTGGAAGCCTGTGTGTTTCTGGGGACGGCAGATCAAGAGCCCATTATAACAAGGAAGGGGGATGCCCTGAGCTCCTGAGATGCAGGCTCTATGTCCATGCCTGTAGTGATAGCCTGGGACTCAGGATCCAGGACCCTACTACCCCACCATCAGATGCTTGGATTTCCAGAAACCAATCCTGTATTGCTAGAGCTGACAAAACAGAATGCCACAGGCAGAATGATTTGAACAACACACATCCCTCCCTCCCAGTATCAGGAACTTGGAAGTCCACAGCCTTAGTCTCTGGTGAGGGTGTGTGGTTGTTCTTTTCCTCATCACTGTGATGAGGCACCCCATGAAAATAGTCTAAAGAAGGAGGGAGTTATTTGGACTACATATTTGAGGTTAGAGTCTATCGTAGTAGGGAAGGCATGGCAGTCTGAGGTTACATGACAGTTGCTGTCAAGAAGCAGAGAGGTGAATGCTGCTTCTGAGGTAACTTTGCGTTTTTATGTGGTCCAAGATCCCAGCCCACAGAATGATGTCCCTATGTCTAGAGTGGATCTTCTCTCAGTTAATTTAATATAGAAACCCCCTCAAAGACATACCCAGGGTCTTGTCTTTTTTGGGATTCTGGACCTGTCACAGTGTCCCTTCCTAGTTCTCAGATGGTCTTCTTCTTGCCGTATCCTCACTTGTCAGGGAAGATGAGAGAAAATGAGAAGGACTCTCTTAGTCTCTAGTACACGAATCCCATCATGGGATAACCTCACCCAAACCTACTCCTCCCTCAAAGACAGTGCCTTATAACACTGTCCAATTGGGAGGTAAGATGCTGCTATACAAACAGGCGCAGTTGGGAATGGGCACAAAGGATGAGTCCATACAACACCCAATCTGGTTCAAGGCCCTTTCTCATAGTCTCTCCTGCATGTGCTGTCCTCTTTCCTACCTACCACTAGCCAAGTAACTAATGCTCAGTGTATGGCTGCAAAGTGAATCCAAGGCTAGTTCTCTTCTCATCTTTCCATGGTAAACAAAGAGAACTGCCTCTGACCTGATGGCTGCTTTGGTGTATCCTTTTGGCTAAAGGTGAGAGTCAGACTGACATCGCCCTGTGTTCTCTTTCTAGCCTAGCCGGCCCAAGTACAGACCCCCTCCACAGACCAACCTGCTTGCTCCTAAGCTTCAGTTCCAGGTAAATGTGTAACTAGACAGTGGGGAGGTTTGCACCCCACACTCCTCAAGGTCCTTCCTGAAATGCCATGCCTACGCCTTTGGAGTGCAGCAGCAAACACCTGCTTAGGGGATGGAAATGCCTGGGTTGGCTCTTTCTTGGTAACCAAGAGAGAATTTCAACTCATATCAAAAGAACAGAAATTCAGTTCTTCCAGAAGTTCTGCCTGTAGCCCAGTCCAGCCATCTGCAGTGTCTGCTGCTTCCTGTGCCTGCCTGCAGCTGCCTTCCTGTGTCCCTGGCTTCCCTGACCTCTTACCCTGAACAGAGCCTTCTGAGAAGGAATTCCAGGGTGCTGGGGATGGATGTCGTCCCATAGCTTGAGTGTCTCCCAAGATTCTGTGCAGAGGCTCTGGGCAGGACCTAGGTGGCCAGTGAGAAGAGAGCAGGGGCCCATCTAAGCTGTCTGCGTCCATCACTGCCAGCCTTGAATCTGCCCAAGGCTGTAGCCTGTGACTCATGTACCCCTGCCCTGTGTCACTCTCTTGCATCTGGGTGAGATATGGCACAGCCTCCTGTCTTTCCTGTCCCTACATTCCCTAGCACAGAGTTGTGGCTTCCAAACAGAGCATCCCAAGAAACAAGTATCAGTGTTAGTTCTGTTGAGGCTCCACACAGGAGGAGTGAGCCCCCAGCCATGCTTTCCTTGTCAGGGAGATGGCCCTGGGTTAAAAACAAGCCCAACCGAGAATGGACATGTCTTGTAGGAGGTGACAACATATCTTTAAAAAAGTATATGAGCTGGTGAGATGGTTCAGAGGGTAAAGGCAACTGTGGCCAAACCTGATGACCTGAGTTTGATCCCCGGAACCAACACGATGGAAGGAGACAACCAATGTAAAGAATTGTCCTCTGACCTCCACAATCATTATATGGCATACATGTGATCGCACATGCACGTGCACACACACACACACACACACACGTTTTAAGAAAACATTTAAAGCAATTATTGCTAGACTGGACAGCTGGCTTTGTGGTTAAAGCACTTGCTGGGGAAGGCATGAGGGTTGTAGTCTGAAGCCTCAAAGGCCACCTAAATGACAGGTGAACATGGCGGCTCTCTGTAATTCCAATCTTAAAAGGCAGAGCTGAGGAATTCCCAGAGCAAATTGGAGGGTTTTGAGACAAGCTCTGAGTTTGACCAAGAGACCATGCCTCAGTGAATAAGGTAGAACAGTGATTAAGGATGATTCCTGACATCAATCCAGGACCTCCATGCATAATTCAAATATATAAGCACATACATATGCAAATGCATATAATTCAAACACAATAAGTTTTTAATCAAAATCATTATACCACAGACACACAAAGAGAGGATATATTTACATGCATACACACACACACACACACACACACATACACACACTCTTCCGAGTTTTGACCCTGTGGGTTCAACCAACCAATAATGGAAAATATGAAAAAAAGAAAAAAGAAAAGAACAAAGCCCATATCTGCATGAAATAGGTACAGATTTTTCTTGTCATTGTTCCATAAACACTATAGTATGCCATTCACATAGCCTTTCTATAGTATTAAATATCATAAGTAATCTAGAGTGCTCTACAACACATCGGAGGACAGCTGTAGATACACAAATATAACACTATTAGACATAAGGAATTCCATATCTATGTTACATTCTGGAACCACACATCCCTGGGACACCGAGGACTAACTGTGTGTGTGTGTGTGTGTGTGCACATTTATTTATCTGCAGACTTACCATAACCTATGTCACAATTATGAAACAAACCCTTACAAAGGGTCCTGAGGCCCCGACCCTGGTCTCAGATGAGTTGGCCGTGATCATCCTCCCATGTGACGAGCATTGTGCAGGAGGAGTGTCTGGCAGATGAGAGGCCACATTGCTCTGCCACACCTCTTCATCAGTGCCAGGAAAATAGCACATCCCATCCTTTATCTGCCGCAGTAGAGCAAGTCTTCATCCCCACGGTTCACATTCGTCCTTTTTTTGTGCTCCTGTTCGTAGCAGCTAATTGTCTACCCTCTTGCCTTGTTCCTGTGCCTTGTGCTTCTTTGCTTCTCATGAATAGGTCCCAGAGGGTTTGTGTGCCAGCTCTCCTACACTTACCAGCCCTATGGAGTATCCATCTCCTGTTAACTCGCTGCACACCCCACCTCTCCACCGGCACAATGTCTTCAAGCGCCACAGCATGCGGGTAAGAGGACTCTGCATGCTGGGTGTCAGCCTCGCCGAGGAGGCTGCTGGAGGGAGGTGGCTCGGGAAGCGCTCTGTGTTTCCATGTGCCAGACAGACTCCTGAGGGCTTCTGTGGCCCTTTTCCCTTTGCAAACACATCAGCTGGACAAGACTTGCTCTTGTCCATACTGGTGCTACGGCCAATGGTGGCAGACTGTCTCTCTTTCCTGAGTCCAGGAATCAGGAATTCCAGGCAGTGGGCAGAGCATAGTAGGGCCTGGGGCTGTTGTGGAATAAAGGCTCCTGGAGGTTGCACCTTGGGCTGCATTCCTGACTGATTGCTTTGGTTGCTAAATCTATCCCTGGAGGAAAGACTTCCTCATGGTGGCTTTCCCTGCCGCTTCTGTGAATGGTACTTCTGGGTGTGAGGGTAGTAGAGGCTGGTGTGGATACAGGCTCATGAGTCAGCTCCCTGCAGCCTCTGTCTTCTCACTGGCTGCTGAGGTCCTGAAGGCTTCATGGACCAGATGGTCCCATCTTCTGTGCAGAGAATCTTTGCCTGCGAGCGGATGTGCACCCCCACCATCCATCTCCCTTGTGGGTCAGTTGCTGTGAGCGTCTGATATATTTTACTCAGTTATGAAACAGACCAAAGACTTACCATTTTAGCTTTTGCTCTATATGCAAATACATTTCAGACTTGAGATACATAACTCTAAGGGTTTGTGTGGGAAAACATGTATGTTTATTACAATACCTTTGAGAAACATAAACAATTGTGTTGAGTTGCTTCTTAATTTAGTGAAAATTTGAAATGGGCATAATTTAAAATTCTAGGCAGTAAGATCTGTTATGACATCAAATTTCCCCAAACTCACTCTATTTTTCTCTCTTACATTAATTTAACCAATTTTTGACTTCATGTGTGCTTAACCATAATTAACCCGCAGTTTTAAGCATGTGCTATAATTTAGGATATGTTCACCGCACCCTCTCCACCCTGGACCCTTTATTCATAGTTAATTAAGTTTTGGAGAGCTTTGTTTAAAATGGTGTTCTTTTGGAAAGAGGCTATTTAGTGCCTGTGAGGGGCAGCACCGCCTTTGTCTAAACTGTGATTCACTGCCAGGACTTTGTTCAATTCCATAAAGACAGCCTGTGCAGGCCTTTTGTGGCAGGGGATTCAAAGTGGTTGTCATAAGGGAACTCTGCTTGAAAGAGCATAATGAAAATTTCTTTAAATAAGTTAAAGAAAAGAAGTTGAAAGTATAAACTCCATTTTAAGTATGGATAAGAAAGTATCTTCTTAGCAGCTTGCTGACAAGAGATGACAGGTTTCCCATGGATCTCCCAAAAGCATCTAACAAAGATTCAGAGATGGAAAAAATGATTTCCTCTATAGCATGACTCATCTGGGAGTCTGTGGAGCCTCACCCGGGGTTGACAGTAGCCTTCTCATTTCCTGAGGATATTGCAATTCAACAATGAAGTTCAGAAGGGTGTACCAGCGTGCTGTCCTGGGTGCTGAAGGAAGAACCGGGAGGCTTTGCCTTCCAGGCCCAGGTGCAAACTCACATGTATCGCTCCTGGGGAAGATTTGGACAGGGGAAAACTGGAATGCAGGGGATGTACAAAGAAACAACAAGACCATGGTAAAAAGCTATAGGGTGGGGGAGCACTGCTTTGCTAGAACAAGGAAGGTTTTATGTGGAGGTGTAAATGAGGCAGGAAGGATGAGGCATAAGCAAATTACAGAGAAGAACTCGTGAACGCCATTCTGTAGCCCAAGTTCCTGATTCCTTCCAAGAAGTGTAGGTGTGTGTTGCCTAGGAAGAGTACCCAGAATGCATTTCGACAAAACTGCAGCGTAAAGAGGTTCAAGGTTGCTATTATTAGAATTATTGGAGCTGGGGGGATGGCTCCGTGGATAAGGCACTTGCCATGCAAGCCTGAGGACCAGAGTTTGGAACCTTAAACTCACCTAGATTCTGGGTGGATGTGGTGGCCCACCTGTCATTCCAGCTCTAAGAACACAGAGCATCCCAGGAACTAGGTGACTTGGTAGACTAGCCCATCTTGGTGAGCTCTCGGTTCAGCTGAGAGGGGGGGGGGTACTGTGACTCAAGGATATGAAGAACAACAGAGGAAGATGAGCATCTCCACCTCCAGCCTCCACACGCGTGTGCTCCTGTAACACATGCCTAGCATGCATACAGACATGTGTGCACATATTTACACAGATTAAGGATAAAGCAAACATGTTCTCCATTTACCCTATATTATGTCATTATAAGGCATCAGAAGAATGTGTTTTCAGCATGTGTTTGCTAAAACCTTTGCCAAGGTCAAGTCTGGGGTATACAGCACATATTCCCAGTGGGACTCTCTTAAGACATATAAGATTATATGTAGATTTGTACTCCAGTAACTCTCTCTATCATCATTTAATCTCATTCAGTCCATGTCTCTAACCCTGCATTTAGAACTTTTAACACTTAAGCCCCACCATTTATTAAAAACCCGAGGTAGCTATAGACCATAGCAGTCACCCATACTGGATTTAGCTGGAGACATTTTTAGCTTTAAAATATATACTTTTACCAGGCAGTGGTGGTGCATGTCTTTAATCCCAGCACTCAGGAGGCAGAGGCAGGTGGATCTCTGTGAGTTTGAGGTCAGCCTGGTCTACAGAGTGAGTTCCAGGACAGCCGAGGATACACAGAGAAAACATGTCTCAAAAACAAAACAAAAAGTATTTACCTTCATTTTAGTCTGTTTTCTTTTCCTATAACAATATACCTGAGGCTGGAATGTCACACAAAAAAAGAGGTTTATTTAGCTCAGTTTTGGAGTGCTCAGAACATGGGCGGCACCCACAGGGCTCCACTGAGGGCTTCCTGGCCACATATTTCGTGGTAGATAGCACCGTGTTAGGGACATAAATTCAGTGTTCTGTCTATTTATTTAATCCTGTGAGAACAGGAACATAGCAGTTTTTAAAAGTTCTGTTCTCCCAGCCTCCAGCTCCATGCCTGCCACATAGCTGCTTGACAGACAGCTGCTGAACGGATTGATAAGTGATCCTCAGCTTTCCTAATGCTGTGACCCGTTAATACAGTTTAATAGAGTCATGTTGTAGTGACCCCCCCAACCATAAAATGTCTCATTGCTACTTCTTAACTGTAATTTTTCTACTGCTATGAAACATAAAGTAAGTATCTGTGTTGTCCAATGGTCTTAGGTGATCCCTGTGAAAGGCTCATTTGACCCCCCCAAAGGGGTCAAGACCCACAGGTTGAGAACTGCTGGATTAGATGACTATTGTAAGAAATCTACACTGGTCATTGAATCTGAGTGATGGGCAGCATACAGTGTGGCTGTTTGAAAGCTGTACTGTAACAATCAGGCCTGGTTTATGGGGCTTAGAGGAGAACACTTCAGAGGTCTGGTAGGCGTGTGGCTTGTTTTAAGAAGTATATATGAATTTTTTTTGCATTTTCTTTAAGTGACCTATAAACTTGCCACTTCAAAGGGGCTGTGTTGATTCAGGAATACCTGATAATTGGGTGATTTCTATAGGACAGAAGCTTATTACCTCCAGTTTTGGGGACTGGGAAGTCCAAGATCAAGGGCTACCTCTAGTGAGGGCCTTCCTGCTGATGGCAAAAGACATCACATGGTAAGAGAGAGAGAGAGAGAGAGAGAGAGAGAGAGAGAGAGAGAGAGAGCACAGAGTGAAGCAGAGAGGCAAACTCACCCTTCTGTCAGGAGCCCCTCCTGTGGTTAACTAGCCCATTCATGTGCTAAGGGCATTAGCTTGTTCAAGAAGTCCGTCACCCCACCTCTCAACAGTGATGCACTGGAAATCAAGTTACTGACACGTGAACCTTAGGGGGCCACATCCAAGTGCGGCAGGAACCTCTGGTGTTCATGTCACAAAAGATCCCTGTCACTGGTACAGGGTTTTGCAATGCAGAGGACACACACCATCTTCTTCCTCCAGTAGACACAAGAGGCCAAGGTGCTCATTCACAGTAGATGCAAAACAAAATAGTTCAGAGGGACTGAGAAAATAATTATGCAAATTCACCCTGAAAAGGTTGAGGGAAAATAGGAAACATCAACACCCACATAAGGGTGATAAAACCAAGAGTAAGTCCAAAGCCCCACAGGTGAGCGAAGATAGGGTTAGCGAGGGGGTAGAAGCCATCATCTTGTGTCTGTGGAGTCATGCCTCTGGAGGGTCCATCCTCCTCCTTATATCTTAGCTCAGTCCTTTCTTTCAACCTCTGGTTATATCACTCAAGTTGTGCATGGCTGATGGGCACAAACAGTCTTGTACACCTGGAGCTCATGGAGGCCCCACGGTAGGTAGAAGCTTCCAGACCTGCCATCATAGTGCTTAGGGGGAAACAAATTCCAAATGGGTTTGGAGCTGGCTTTGTTTTTCTGCGTCTATTAAATGTCAGTAGCCACCACAAATGCCAGCCAAGAAAAGGGGTAGATTGCAGAAAATAAAATGAGCAGATCATGTGACAGTCTGAACCCACTGCTCTGAGCTCTGGCATCCCGTTGCAGCCAGGCATGTGGATGAGGCTGAGACCGGAGCAAAACTGTCTGTGTTCGCATCCGTGGTTGTGGGGTAAGGGATAGACAAGAGAGAAGAACAGCAGGCAATGCCAAGGCTTGGCTCCCCCGAGGCCCTTCAGCAGATTCTCCCTGGTCCAGGCCCAAGGACGGGGCTCATTGCAACTGTTGTCCTCACAGGAGGAGGACTTCATCCGGCCCAGTAGCCGAGAAGAGGCCCAGCAGCTCTGGGAGGCGGAGAAGGTCAAGATGCGACAGGTTCTAGACCGCCAGCAGAAGCAGATGGTGGAAGATTCCCAGTGGCTTAGGCGGGAGGAGAGATGCTTGGTGAGTGGCTCCCCTCTTTCTCTACCCAGTCGGGGGGATGCTCACCCAGAGTTCTCCGTACTTTCTACTCTGGAACCTAAGTCCTTTGCTTTGGTCTTCTCTGCAGGACCCTATGGTTTATATGAATGACAAGTCCCCATTGGTAAGTTACCAGGAAAGGCCTCTCAAAGCCACAGCCAACAAAAGCCTTATCCACCCAGGACCCCTTTTCCAGACCACTGGGTCTGCCTGTCTCTGCCGCTTAGGTTGACCCCCATGCTTCTCTTCACCTGAAAGTCAATGTCAATGGGACTCATATTGTTAGTGCTGTCTTGGGCCTCTAGAAAGGTTCCTTGGAGTCAGGAGCTCTCGGGTCCCCCCATTTACAGCTGTAATGGCTAACTGGAAGGGGGATGTGAGGATGGAAAAAAGATGTTTTGTGTGGCACAGCAGTGACTCCCTTCTCTCTTCCCTTCCTTACAGACCCCCGAGAAGGAGGCTGGCTACAGTGAGTGCTTCCTTGGGGACCGTTTCCGCTTGGGGTGTGTTGGGGTTTGGCCTTGTCCTTGCTCACTGTCCTGCAAGGAGTAGAGGGGTGTCTTTGATTTTTAAGAAGAAAAAGTCACCACTTACCATGTTTTATTTTGAATGTATGGAGTCACTTGGATTTTGGAAGGAGCCTCCCCTTCAGCTCCGCCCAGCCCCTCACTCTCTATCCACCTTTGCCCTTCCTATGCTTCCTTCCGTAGTTGGCAGCTCTTTTGGTCCCCCTTTCCTTTCGCCTCCCATCTTCATTTCTCAGCTGAGCCTGGAACGCCCTCCCCATTGCTGTTTTCCACCTGCCCATGGGGAGCCCTGTAACATGAGGGCTGGCTCGTTGGGTTTACTGTCCTGCCCAGTACCCCACAGCCAGCAAGCCCCAAAGAAAATCACACAGAGAGTCTACATTAGGTTATTAACTGATTGGCCCATTATCTCAGGCTTCTTACTAGCTCACATAAGTTATATTAACCCATTGTTCCCATCCAAGCCAGGCACATGGCCGGTACCTTTTCTCAGCTGGGACAGGGACACATGCTGCTTCCTTGGAGATCTGTGCAGGACTGCCTGGGAAGCTTCCTGCTTCACAGACTTCCTCCTCGCCCTGCCTCTACTTCCTGTCTGGTTGACCCACCTATACTTCCTACCTGGCCAATCAGCATTTATTTAAAACATGATTGACAGGATACAGAATTGTCCTGCACCAGAGCCCTTCGTTAGGTCTAGACTTACCTTCCCAGACCCTGGTCTTCTCCAGGCCAGAGGGATGGAAGATTCAGAGTCACAAAGATCTCTCCAGAAGCTTCTTCTGAAGGCAAGGAGGGGCAGAGTGGCTGCTGCTGCTGCTGCTGCTGATGGTGACAATAGTCACAGAGAACTTAGCATAGCCCTAAGTCACTCACAAATGTTAACCCACTTTGTAGTCTATCAACACTATGGGGCTGGTGCAGTCTTTCTTCCTGTCACAGATGAATCAGAGGCTTGCGACCATGAAGCCACCTGTTTAATACCACACGACTACTTACTAATTAACTCAGCTTGGATTTGAGACGAGATGTTCTGGGTTCAAAGGTCCTTTCTGAGCCAACGAGCTCCTTCTTCAGATGGGGGTGTGTGTGAGCGTGTGGTGGTTAGATCAGAAGCAAGATTACTGGCTGGCATCTTGGCTCCCTGTCACAACGGCTCCCCCAGGTTGCATGTGCCATTGCTCATCAGAGTAGAGTCAACAGTCTTAAACAACAGTCTTAAAATCAACCCCCTGCCCTGAGCTGCCACTGCGCCGGGGTGGGCTGCACAGGCTGCCGCCTGCAGACTGTGGGCTTCTTGTCCATCTTAGAGGGAGCACATCAAACCTTGGAGTCTCCCACACTCGCTGCATTCATTAACCCCTGCCTTGACTTTTTCTTTCTATGCCTTAGACAGATCTTGTCCCTGGCTACTGGGAAGTCAGGAAGGCCTGGGACACTGTTTCCATGGTCAGCTTCCTGGAATTTGGGTTTTATACCCTTGGTATCTCCTGATGGTAGAGAAGGGCAGTTGGCTTGCTTATAGGAAAGAAAGAGAAAGACCAGGTACTGAGACCTTCACCTATTCCCTGTCCTTCCTATTGTAGTGGAGTTCACAGGGCCCCCACAGAAGCCACCACGGCTCGGTGCACAGGTACGTAATGGGGTTACAACTACCAAAAACCACAGACCTGAAATGCTCAGAGGCCCTTGGAGATAATCCAGTCCAGTGTCCTTGTTGCAGAGATAAGTCCCAGAGAGCAGATGTACCTTGCCTAAGGCCTCATAGCTAATTCATGACAAAATGGGAAAGGAACCAGTTTTTTAGCTCCTGGTCTCTTCCCTGACCAGGGAAAAGGTCTCATTGGTCCAGTCTGCTTTCAGGAGTATCAGGGCCTCTTCTCTTCCTGAGCTCTCCCCCAGATTCCAGCATCCTACTATCCACTGGAAAAACCGTCTGAGAAATGTTAAGACAGTGTGGACCCAAAGACCAGACAATGTTTAGACCAAGCTGGTGTGACTGCATGTTTTGTTAACACACCAACATTTTGTTTGGCTCCCCCAATTGAAGAACGATGATCCCATAGGCAGAAAGGGGGGGCTCTACCCCTGGGACAGAGTACTGTTGCAAAGCAGGGGTCTTTACACGGGTTGATATCTGTGCATTCTCAGGAATGAATTATAGTGACAGGGGACCCTTCTGGCTCCCCATGGGCCGCTGGCCATCCACCCCTCCCTTTCAGTCCATTCAGCCCACAGCCAACCTGGACAGGACCGATGATGCCGTGTACCACAATGTCATGACACTGGTGGAGGCCGTGCTGGACCTCAAGAACAGGCTCAGCCAGCTGCCCCCTGAGGACTATGTGCTGGTGGTCAAGGTGACTGACAGAGTGGGGGCGGGTCAGGGAAGTAGGGCTGCCCACCCTGGCCCTGGAAGGAAAACTCCTATGCTCCACTCATTGGCCAGTCCCACAGACCCCAGAGGAACAAGGGAAACCCTAGGGAGTCCAATCCTAGGCAGTCTCAGAGGACAGGTGCCCGAGTGCAGTCCCAGGGGGAGAAGCTTTCTCGAAAGACGAGTGAACATTTGCCCGGCTCTTGCTCTCTTAGAATGTGGGACTGAACCTGCGGAAACTCATTGGTAGTGTGGATGATCTCTTGCCCTCTTTGCCATCATCATCTAGAACAGAGGTGAGTGTCCTGGTTCCCAGCCATGCCTCCTGCACCCACTCCTGTCCCTGGCTGTAATTCCTTCCAGAGTCTTACTGAGGCCCCCTGGGAAGCCTCGTTTCTCCCAACAGTTGCCTCTGCAGAACATCAGAGCAGTTAGCACCAGAGACCTGAACCTGCTTTGGGACCCAGCAAGAACCCCAGTATAGGTCTCAAATAGTCTCAGTGGGTATATGCATGGAGGAGCAATCCTTTCCCTCTCCTCTGCCACCATCCCTTACCTAGCAACCCTCTGCACTTAGGTTAAGGCAGATATGCCATAGATAGCAAATTACTGCTAAAGTCAAGGGCAAGTCCTGGTTCTCTGATAGAAGGATACCTGTGGCAGGCTCAGTAATGTCCCCAAACTGGTGACCCACGCGCAGAGTATCTGACATGCCAAAAGGAACTTTACTGAGCTGGTAAAATTAAGGGTTCTCGGAAGGAGAGGATATGATGGAGAATCCAGGGGGAGGTGGTCAGAATCGAGGGAATGGGAGGGCCGCAGCTGAAGTCAGAGAGATGCTTGCACTGGAAAGGGGCCACAGCTAAGGAAGGTGTAACCTCGGAGCTGCAAAAAGGAAGGAAGTCTCTCCTAGACTCTCTAACAGGAGTGTAGCTCTGTTGATGACCGCCACGGGACCCATATCAGGATTCTGACCTCCAGGACTGTTCAGGAATGAACACGCCACGTTTTCACAGCTGTCTTCCTGTAGCCATGGGAACCGGATCTGTTCCTTGTCTAGACAAATGCAGTACATAGGTGCCTTGACTTCTAGCGGTCATCTATGTGGCCCATCTTATCATGTGATCTCTATTACCTGTGGTTGCCTAAGGCAAACCAGAACAAGGGCAGGGCTGGCTATCCTCTGGGTGGCAACAGTGACTAAGGAGTCCCAGCAGGGCAGGTGCTACCAGAGGACTGATATGACTCCGGAGAACCTGGACAGCTCACTGGGTGAATTTCCCAGTGCAGGTCTGCTGGGAGGGTTTGCCATGACCAAATGTATTTACTCATTCATTTCATAAGAGAGATAGCTTTAGTGCTGTGTATTCGTCATGCTAAGCACGAGTGATGCAACGGTTAAGTAAATCAACATGGGATCTGGTCTCTCACCGTGACATCAGATAGTTAAAGCATAGTGTGTCCGTTACTTTTCTCATTGCCGTGGCAAAATACTCCAGGAAAATGCCCAGAGAAAGGACAGGTTTATCTGGCTCACCATGGTCGTGAAGGTACGGTGGGCGCAGTGTGAGGTGGCTGCTCACATCACAGCTACAGTCGGGAAGGCAGAATGGTAAACGCTGGTGCTCAGCTCACTTTCTCCACTTTATTCATTTCAAGATCTCAGCCCATGATATGGCGCCACCACATTAGTCGGGGGGAGGTCTTCTCTATCTGGGTGGTTCTTCTATCTAGAAACTCCCTCACCAATGTGCCCGGTGGTTTGCTTGCATGGTCACTCTAAATGCCATCAGTTTGATAATCAAGATTATCCATCAAAGTAGGTGAATGTGTTTGACCTCTGCCCAGCGTGCAGGGATTGCCACCGTGATAGAGGGTACTATCCTGTTCGGTCAGGCATGGCTGGCACATGGTGGGCTAGGGTCTGCGTTGATCTTTCTAGACCAACTCTAGCCTGTGCAGAGGGATGAAGTCAGCCCAGGTTGGGGAGTAACTGGCTCCCAGGGAGCTTCTGATGCCTTAGCCTTTTCAACCCATCACTCATTCAACCTATCCTGTCTGCTTGCCTGCCAGATTGAAGGGACCCAGAAACTGCTCAACAAAGACCTGGCAGAGCTCATCAACAAGATGAGGTTGGCTCAGCAGAATGCTGTGACATCCCTGAGCGAGGACTGTAAGCGCCAGATGCTCACAGCTTCCCATACCCTGGCTGTGGATGCCAAGAACCTGCTGGATGCTGTGGACCAAGCCAAGGTTCTGGCCAATCTGGCCCATCCACCCGCGGAGTGATCGAGGGAGGGGCCGCCTGCCTGCACCTTCTGCCCCAACCTGTCATGGCGTACGTTCCCCGCCTTGCCTTTGGTCCTCTAGGGAAGGCTGAGAAGAGTCCTCCCCTCACCACTTCGCACGAGTTCCTCTTTCCCCACCCACCCTAGACTGTGCTACTCTGGCTGCACTTGGACAGAGAAGACTCTGGGCACAGACACAGGGTGCGGTGACATAGTTCATAGGGGTACTACTGCCAGACACTCCCTCCTACCCCAGCCTGGGTACTGGCGTACCATTGGGGTCGCAGTTGTACCCCTACCAGCCATGATGGCTTTCTGCATGGACATTTCAGAGCCAGTATTCCTCTTCCTCTTTATCCCTCAGGGGACCCCTGATGCAGAGGGGACAAAGAGGGGCTTTATTGTAGAGAAGCTGGTGAGATGAGGGCTGGGCCTGGCTCTCTTGTACAGTGTACATTGGAATTTATTTAATGTGAGTTTGGCCTGGACGGACAGCCATGGGCCTTAGTCCGTCCAGGAACAAACCATTCTGGCCGCAGGGCTCTGTGTTTTTATCAAACCCAGCGCCTCAGGGAAGAAGCAGAGAGTCGGAGGTCAGAACAGGACTTTGAGCCCTTCCTGCTTTTCTCTTCTCCCTCTTTTCTTCTCCCCTCTTTTCTTACTCCTCTTTTTCTCTCATCCCTTTTCACATCTGTTCCTTTCCTTCCTCGTACGTTTGTGGAAAACATTCATTTACCTCTCTTCTTTTTGATCTGTGGTTGAATTAAAATCATTACCATTTGCTTTGTGGTTAGCTTGACTGTATCGTTTATTGGATCTGCTCTTTGTAGGAGGAAGCTGAACTGGAACCACAGCCCATGAGAAGTGGGTGGTGGCCTCCTGCCCTTTGCTCCGTGTAGGCTGTAGTGGCACCTCATCCAAAAGGAAGCTTTCCAGGAAGACATGGTGTAGTTTCCTCTGTGGGACACTTCTCCCCTGACTGTCCCCAAACCACCTAGACTCTGGAGGTGGCAGGAAGGCATGACAGGTTTGAGAGCAGCCATCTTCACTGTATTTCAGTATTTCGCTCGCGTGCAAGGAGGATGGGAGATGTGGACAAGCGTGCAACAAGCATCTCCCGTTAGGAAATCGCATCCAAGGGCTTAGAACAGATGGAGGGGAGGTCGCAGGCTACCTTCACTGAAAGAAGGAGGAGCCAAGAACTGAACTGGTGACTGATTAGGGGCCCATGGGAACTGATAGCATGGTGTCCAGGTGAGGCCTTTGGTGAGCAGGTTTCCCTTGGGTCTGGCAAAGTGCAGTGTGTGTGGTGTGAAGGGCCTTGTGATATTCCAACTGCAAGAATAAGCTGCACTGGACAATTCAGAACAGGCTAGCCACCCGATGAGACTGTGGAACGGTTGGTTGGGGAAGAAACGTCCCTGAACATTGGACGTTATCCAGTGGTTCTGGGGCCCAGAGCAACCAGGCTCATTTCTTTCTGCTACTCAGAAGGAATGGTCCAGGTGCTAAGTTCTGTCACCCAGCATGGGCCTGGGCTGGAGAGAAAACAGAAGCAGAGGTTCTGCCCTAAAGGAGTTTGTAATCTAAAGAGCTTGAAGCAAACCTTCAGTTCCTAGGCAAGGCATGCTGACAGAGCAGGAGACCAGGGCCTTTGGGTGACAACAGGGGTCCTCCAGTGGAGATTGCCTTCTTAGTGCCACTGATGATTTGAAGGTGGCCCTGATCCCTGGAAGCAATTACTCGACCTCTTTGTGGCATAGAACTGTGAGACACGATGCTGAGGGCAACCTGGGGGCTCAAAGGTGCTCTCAGATGAATAACAGCCCAGCCACTTCCACCCAGCTACATGTGATTCCTCTGCCCCAAGCATCCACCAGGACATCTAGACCAGTGGTTCTCAACTTTCCTAGTGCTGTGGACCCTTTAATACAGTAAACTACTTATGTTGTGGTGACCCCTCCCATCATAAAATCATTTCATTGCTACTTCATAACTATATTTTTGCTACTTTTAGGAATCCTAATACAAATACCTAATATGTAAGATGTCTGATATGTGAAAGGGGTCAAGACTCTCAGGTTGAGGACTTTTGTGCCTCGCTCCTTCTGGAAATAGTCTTGTCCTGCTGATATTTGACTCACAAAGCACATGGAGACAGGTTCAGAGAAGACCCTGAACTTCTTCCTAGGCCTGGATTAAAGATACCCAACCTGCCTTCCCAGACTCCCCACCCGACTTGTCCTCCCTGACACTCTGAATCCAAAGTGCTCTTCGGAGCTCTCCTGCACCAGGCACTCCCTTTGTCCCCATGTGCCCTTCCTTGGGGCAGTGTTATAGTTCCCTTTGACCTGGTCTGATCCTTCCATCCCTTCGTTTGATCCTTTGGTCATGTATGGATCCCACTGCTCTTTCAGGAATATCTTATTCTTCCTTGTGTCACCACCACATTGTCAGCTTCTGCAGAGCAAATGTCTTCTGGTTCCCCAGGTGTCATGTTGAGTGGTCTCAGCACTTGGCATAACAATATCACTGTGAGCTGTTCTAAAGAGGGTGTTAAGTCTAGACTAGTTTGGGGGCCTCAGAGAAGCCCTGCAGACAGATGGTCTTGACCCAGAAGAACATTCTAGAGATGGCTCCAGTTAGAGAAGGCCAGAAGTCATCTTGGAGCCAACACAAGAGACTTGAGATCAAATCATCCCAGCCAAGAATGGAGGGAGGAAGAGCCCGATGGTCCCCAGGAAGCAGACAATAATGAACAGCCAGAGGAATATCCGGTCTACCACCATGGCCACGTACTTCCAATCTTCCTTTACCTGAAATTAGAATTGGGCTTACAATAACAAAAGCCAGGCTTTGGAAAGAGGATGTGTCCCTCCCATGTCCAGCCCTATGGAGGCAGCAGTCACCAGCTCTACTGAAGACTTGAGAAATTGAGATCATCCCAAGCATAGATATGGGTGGAGGGAGAAATAGGCTTAGCTCAGGGCTGACACGTCCGTGGGAGTCCCTATGTCCATGTGCTCCCAGGTATAGGAGTCCGGGGGAAGGGCTGGAGAGATGGCTCAGTGGTTAAGAGCACTGGCTGCTCTTCCAGAGGTTTTAAGTTCAATTCCCAGCAACCACATGGTGGCTCGCAACCATCTGTAATGAGATCTGGTGCCCTCTTCTGGCCGCAGGCATACATGGAGGCAGAATGTTGTATACATAAGAAATAAATAAATCTTTTTTTTAAAAAAAAAAAAAAAAAAGGAGTCCGGGCCGAGGGACACAAGGAGGGGCTAGGGCCACCTTCTTAGACATTTACAAATGAACGATTAATGTTCTCATCTACTCAATAAGGTCACCCCATCGTAAGTTCAGGTCTTTCATCCCTTACTTGGTTGGCAAGGGCATAAGCAGGTTCTGAACACTAAGTACTATAGGCAGCACTGGGGAGGGGAGCCCCTTGGCTCAGCTGAGAATCTGCAGGGCTTGTGAGTGACTAGGGTAAGGTCACAAACTGCTCAGAGCCCAGATGAAGGAGACCTTCTACCACAGGAAAGCATGGAGGCCAGTGATGCATTGAGTTGATGCATTTGTACTTGGTTTCTGTCTCTTCCTCCCTGCCCCAGCCCACCCCTCCTCCTGAGAAAGGCTGATCAGCAAAAGTCAAAGTAGAGGGGGACCTGCAGCTGAGCTCAGCAGTCTCTCATCACTCTCTCCCAGTTAGGTTGAGCAGAGGGCAATGCGCCCTGGGGTATTCTGCCATCTGCCAGAAAGTGACCAGCTAACCTCCGGCTAGAGTGCATCTCTCTTGTGATTGAGTCTAGACTCCTCAGACAACGACTGGGGAAGACGGGTGCTTACAGGAAGGAAGGGGTTATCGAAACTGACACCCTGGGATGGGAGTGTTCCCTATTTTTAAGCTGGCAGAATCACCCATGGTGGGGGGATCCCTCCCTTAACCCAACTCACCGAAGAGTCGGCATCCTCAGACCTCAGGTGGTCAGCAATGTAGTGTACACCTTCTAGTGCTTTCTGTATCTGAGGGGACAGCACGATCTCACAATCCTGAGAGGGAGCCTTGGCCTCGGGCTCCAGGGACCTCAGATGCAGGCTGCCATGGCCATAGAGGATACCCATGGAAGCGTCTGGGAAGCCTGCACACGTACAAATAGTTTCCTCTTCCTCCTCTTCCTCTGCCTCCTCCCTTTCTTCAGCATCCATGTTGGTCTCTAGCCAGTGATAAGCAGGGTTGAGCTTCAGACCGGGAGAGTCGTGGAGCTCCGTAGGTGGCAGGGGCCGGTTCATCATCAGCCACTGGGGCACACGTCCTAGCAGGGCCCCCCTCACCCAGCAGGGCATATTGTGGGTGCTGGGGGAACGGTGGTGTACATTGAGCACGAAGACCGTGATGACAATGGAGAGAGTGACAAAGATCATGGTGAAGAGCAGGTATTCGCCGATGAGCGGGATGACCAGCGAGGTGGACGGGATGATCTCGGTGATGAGCAGCAGGAAGACGGTGAGCGAGAGCAGCACCGAGATGCACAGGGTGATCTTCTCCCCACACTCAGAGGGCAGGTAGAAGACCAGCACGGTGAGGCAGGAGATGAGCAGGCACGGGATGATGAGGTTGATGGTGTAAAACAGGGGCAGCCGGCGGATCACGAAGTAGTAGGTGACGTCAGGGTAGATCTCGGCGCAGCAGTCGTACTTCTTGCTGTTATAGGTTCCCGTGGCATTGATAATGGCCCACTCGCCGCTCTCCCAGTACTCCTTCAAGTCCACCGTCTGCTCCATCTGCTCCAAGTCAATCTTGGCCTTATCATACGTCCAGGAGCCAAACTTCATCTTGCAGTTCTGCTGGTCGAAGGGGAAGAAGGTCACGTCGATGCTGCAGGAGCTCTTATAGATGGCGGGGGGCACCCAGTGCACGGTGCCCGTGAAGAAGACGTGGGCCTTGGTCATGTGGGTCACCGCAAACTCCCCATCTGCACTAAGGAGAGGAGACAGGCTTGGGTCCTGCATACCTACCTCCTCCAGGAAACTGGCAGCAGGGCAACTGGGTAAATAAAGTCAGCCATTGACTGGCTAAGTAGAGCTATTCATGAATCTCTGCTGCACACATATGTATCTTGAGTCATCTTTGCAAATACCATTGTTTTAATTGCAGAAACAAAAATTTTAAAGAACTAAGCAATAATCATCATTGCCATTTTGACATTGTACTTGCATATCTGTCATAAAGACTGTACTTCCACTTTACATATTTTGAATCATGACACATTTGTAGTCTGATCCCCTATTTTTATCCATTTAGCGTGTTGAAGTTCGTCTGGGTTTTGTTGTTTTATGAGACAGTCTCACTACGAAGCACAGGCTGGTCCACAATTTGCTGGCTGGATTTGAACTTGTGATCCTCTGGTCTCAGTATCCTGAATTCTGGGGTTACAGGTGTGCCCCACCATACCTGACTAGGGGGATGACTTTTTAGGGTTTTCCCTCACTGGCCAATGGGAAGTCAGCTCCAGAAGGTGAGGGCCCTGGCTTTGGCACCCAGTTCTTCTGCTCCTTTCCAGAGGAGACCTAACGTTTTGGCTAATGGGGAAACTCCTTGCCGCCTGTGCATTCTGCAGAGTATTTGAGACCAGTTTCATCTAGCAGAACCTGTACCTGTGGATGTAAAGTGTGACCCCTGACCTTGGGGAACTACCTGGAAATGATAAGAATTCACATGACATCACCTTACAAAAAGGGCATTTGGAACGCTCCTGAGACCTGAAAGGACTTCTGTCTGGTCTGAACAGGGTTGCAGTGAAAGCAGTCATTTAAAAGGCTTTGGCTTGTCAACGGCAGTAGGATTTAGCTAGGAGACGAGACAAGGGTGTAAAAGCAGAAGGGCTCACAGGGAGAGACTGGCAGGCAGGACTTCAGTCTGAATCCTCCAGGGTGGGAATGTATTTAAACTCCATCCCTAATTCCTACATTAAGCCCACACCTATAGTGATGATTCTGGGCATTTCACATAACTACCACTAGATGGCAACAGGCTCCCATTTGGGGCAGGAGACCATGTGATTTCATTGACCTTTTGCCTATTAACCTGGAGGTGGGTATGTGGGGCACACACTTTATATGCCAGCAACAGTTTGGACTAGCCTCTGCTCTAGCAGAAGACCTTCTTGCTGCCACCAGGGATCAGTAACCAACTTCTTGGCAATCTTAAAACCCAGACGCTCCAGCCACTCGGACTTTGCTCCTGATCTCTGTCTCTCAGAAGCAGAAACTGGAGGGATCCTAGTTTCCAGCTCAGGGCACAGAGATGGGGTGTTGGGGGCTAGGGTGGCATGACTCTGCAGAAATAGCAAACAGCAGATACTTGAAGGTTGACTGCCAGCAAGGGAGGGGGGGTTTGCTGGGGTGGTGGTGTGACTGACTATGCTATCCGAAATTATGTGATCTCTCCCTGTCCCACCAAGAACCTTCCATGCCTATTTGTATTTCAAGAAAGTAGCAGTGTGCCCCTGAGACCTGCTTTAGAAGTTTATTAGCAGGAGAAACTGCCGCTGTTTAAATGTGAACATCTGGGCTTCTCAGTGAAACCCTACTTAAGCAGAAAGAAAGAGCAAGTTTTAGTTTCTTTTATGAGAAATGTGTGTGTGTGTGTGTGCGTGCGCGCATGCATGTGTGTGTGCACATGTATGTGTGTGAGACTGTGTTTATATGCATGTATGTTTATGCATGTATGTATGAGTGTGTGTGGTGTATGTACACATGTGTGGGAATGTTGGTGCACGTGTATGCATGTATGTGGAGTATGCACTCAAGTTGGGGTGCTGGTGCATAATTGAGTGTATACGGGCCTGATGTCAAATGTCTTTCCTTGATCTTGCTCCATCCTTTGTGTGTGTGTGTGTGTGGTTTTTCAAGACAGGATTTCTTTGTATGACCCTAGTGCTGTCCTGGAACTTGCTCTATAGACCAGGATAGCCTTGAACTCAGAGGTCTCCCTGCCTCTACCTCCTGAGTGCTGGGATTAAAGGCATGCCCAGCCCACTTTTATTTCTTGAGACACAATCTCAAGATTCTTAGACTTCCCATTTTGGCTAAACGGACTGGCCATGAACTTCTAGGATCCATTTATCTCCCCTGCACCCCTACACACACACACACACACACACACACACATTTCCAGCTTTGTATGTGGCTGCTGAGGGTTCAAATTCAGATCTTTCTTAGTTTCACAGCCAGGGCTCTTACTCACTGAGCCATCTCTCCATCCCTGAGATACATTTTAATTAACAAATGGCTTCTTACTTGTTGTAGAGGACAATGTCTGGGATCCAAATCATCTCCGAAGGGACCCGGAGGGAGGTGACATTGCCAAATTCAGCTGGGTCCCAGCGCAGTTTGTAGTCACTCCACTCCTGCTCAGGGGAGGGGTCGTATCAGGGCACTGCAGCATGGGGAGCCTCAAGATGATCTAAATCAAGCTGTGAGATCAGAGGTCCCCAAGTTCCTCCCCTAGCCCCACAGAATTAGAAGAGGGTATGGTGCGAGGAAAAGACTCTGACATGGGAACCAGGCAAGCCATCTCCGATAACCAGCCTGTTTTGCTCTGACTTTGGTAGCCAAATCCCAGGATGCCAGTGCCAGCACACTTGGCACTCTGGCCCTGCCTCTGGTTCTTGTTCCGACACTCCCCACCTCTTAAATCTGTTAAGCATCACTCATTTTCAACTCAGGGCCTGCGAGAATCAGACAGTGAAGCAGGGAGCTTACCTGTGACCTTCAAACTATGCTCCAGAGACATTCCTATTCCTGGATTCCCAGCAGGAAGAGGATGCTCTAGGTCCCAACACTTGCAGTAGAACGGGTCCAAGTGGACTTTAAAACCAGATTTGTTTTGTTTTGTTGTTGTTTGTTTGTTTTGTTTGTTGGTGTTTTAGGGAACCAAGCTCACCACCAACTTGCTATGATGGTAAAATGACCTTGAACTTCTTCTCCTCAGCCTCCATCTCCCAAGTACTAGGACTGGGTGAATGAGCCACCACACCCAACTTATATAGTTGCTGTGGAATTAAACCCAGGGCTTCCCAGGCAAACATGGTACCAAACAAAGGTATACCCTTCTGCTCCCAAAACAGAGTTCTCATTCTCTGTTTAGTCCATCTTTCAGGATTTCAGGTTTATACAACACTTGGGGACACTGACATCAAATGGGGGCATCTGGATGTCACAGACATATGGTAGATAAGTCACCCACTTTGCTGTGGGATAATGCTCTTGTACACTGTAAAGAATTGTCACTCATATTGGTTTAATAAAACGCTGATTGGCCAGTAGCCAGGCAGAAAGTATAGGTGGGGAAACAAGACTAGGAGAATTCTGGGAAGAGGTAAGGCAGAAGAGAGTCAGTCCCCAGCCAGACACAGAGGAAGCAAGATAAGAATGCCTTACTAAGAAAAGGTACCAAGTCATGTGACTAAACATAGACCAAAATTATGGGTGAATATAAGTCATAAGGGCTAGTTAATAATAAGCCTGAGCAATAGGCCAAACATTTTATACTTAATATAAACCTCTGTGTGTTTATTTGGGACTGAATGGCTGTGGTATTGGGCAGGACAGAAACTTCTGTCTACAACAGATGGGGAAACTGAGACTCCCAGAAGATTAGTAACTTCTCCAGCATCTCAGGCTAGTCCCTGGCAACCACAGAAGGCCTGGCTCTACCACAGTGCTCTCTCCTCTCCTCCTATACCAGCCCTGATACAGGTGAACAGGACAATTGTGGTGACCTAGTTTCTAGACCTGACCCCTTCCATGACACAACTTCTTCCTTACCTGGTTCCCATTGGTTCATCTGTAGAGATGAGGCACAGAACCTCCCATGACTCTAGGGTGAACAGTGTCAGAAGCGATTGGCTCAGAGCAACTTCTGACCCAAGCATCTAATTTAGAAGTAGCTATCACACACCAGACACCACCCAGGACCCAGTGAGTTCTGGGTTGTGCACAAGACACCCACAATGAGCAAGAGATCTATTTGAATGACTCAGAGATGTTACCATCTTGGTCCTTATGGTTTTCTGCATGCTAACCTCTGAGACATGACCAGTCAGGTACCCAAAGGGCCATAGTAAAAAGCTGGGGGCAAAGGCTAGCTTCCCTTTCCCATGTTCTTCTGCTAACTCCACTTTAAGGCCTTGGGGTTAGCTGGGCAGACAGGAGGGGTAAGGTAAACTTCCAGCTCTAATCAGGCCTTAGTTCCTGAGTCTGCCCAACAGCATCCCACACCAGAACTCCACAGACTCTTCAGCTCCCCTTCCATGGAGAGATGGTATCTTTTTCTCCTCCTGACTCCAGCTCATTTATTGACTGGGATGTAGAATAGCATAAAGTTGAGGCTGGACCATTTTAGGTCCATAAATGACTACCAGCTTCTACTTTCTGTCTCTTGGGACCTTCACTATGGGAATCCTGAACCACCAAGTGAGAATCCATCAATTCTCCTGCCAGAGACACCAGGGAAGGAACCTGAGGGTATGCATGGAAGAACTAGGAACCCAACCCTTCAGAACCTTTCAAAACCTTCCAAACATCCCTGTAAGGGACAGACATGTAAGGGAAACCATTTTTGACAGCAATGGACTAACCACAACTGGCCAAATGACACTGGTACCTTGGTTACCATTCAAAGCAAAGAAAGCTATCTAAGCACCAGGTCACACATGCATGTGTTATGGTAAATGGGTCATTGCTTTATGTCTGTGAGCTCTGGGGTCATTTGTCAGGCAGTACAGCCTCTGAGACACACATAGAAGGAGATAGGTCTTAGAGCTGGGCCCATCTGACTACCCCCTTGCTCTGTGAGGTAGCGGGTAATAATTCAATAAGCTGTCCTGTGAACTGTCCTGCAGGACCTAGGACTATGAAATACTTGCTTCTAGAAAAGGGTCTTTTGGTGCTATGGGTGACAAGGACAGTGGACTAAGAGCATGGCCATACAAAATCTGCCCCGAGGAGAGCATCCTGCATTACCTCAAACCTTAAGTTTGACTACTGATCATGACCCATGAATTCAGCATTTTGCTGCTCCATGATCCCTCAATAGTGAGGTCCTAGAAGGGGCTGGGGACTGGGGACATTCTGTCAGCTCCTACAAGGGAAGGCTTACCTGCTTTAGCCAGACATTGGTGGTCATCATTTGATTCTTCTCATCCTAGGGTAGCAGAGACAGAGAGTAACAGCAGTTGGGGTGACTGACAAACCAGCCCAGAAATCAGAGCATATAGAAGGCACTTTAGGGACCAATCACAGGACACCCAAGTCCAGACACCTCTCATGACTCAAGTCACCAGCACTCAGATTTCTCAGGATCATCTAGGACATGAGGGAGGGCTTTGGATATGTGTTTTAGAAACTTTCTGACAGCCCATTATCTTAGGGACTCCAAGGCTTGGGAAGGAAGGCACCATGTCAACCCAACTAGGTAGCTGCAAACTGTAGCTAGGGTGGCTTTGAGGACTGGTGGGAGAAGGGCTGAGCCAAATCCAGGGAGGACATGAGAAAAGTCAAGTAAGCTGGGGGCTGGTCAAGAAAACAAGAGTGAGAGAGCAGACCCACCACATCTATAAGCTGGGCAATGGATAGTCCAAAGCGCACGATGACCACATCGGAAGTATTGGGTACTGGCCGTGCCCAGCGATTGTAGCCTCCAAACAGGTGTTTGAACAGGCGGTCCTCAGCCTGGGTGCGTGAGCCTCGCTGGGCCAACACTGTGGAATAGGAATAGCAGAGAAAAAGAGTCTATGTGAGGCCAAGGAGCTCAATCTGTGGCTTTCTTTCCATCATTCATCAAAGCAGAGACACTCAACATCATATACCCTCGTATGGGGATGCAAACAGGAAGTACATCTCAAACACCATTGGGGATTCCATAGATTAGTGCATATTAGTGGTTAATACAGCCCCAAGGACACCATACAAGCAGCAGACACTTGCAGGGCCTTGCTGATTTCAAGTGAGGAGTCAGGGAGTGAGGGCTCCCACAGCCAAGGAAGAAAGCTCAGACCTGGAAACCAGTCTCAGTCAGAACCAAAGAGCCCCAAGGGAGCTGAGGGGTGGCTGAGAGGGGCTTCAGCTACTGATGTGAGTCTGGCTGATGGTGAGACTTTTATCCTTTCCACCTATTCTTTTAACCAGCTACTGATGCCCATGAGAGCATCTCCCATGCAGGGTACCACCCTGAGCTCTTAAATCACCAGCTCTGACCAGTTCTCATCTGCTGGGCAAAGCTCTGCAAAGCTGTCTGCTGAAATTTATCATGCCCTTTCCACTGTGTCTTGCATAATAGCTTCCCCATTCTGGGGCTCTGCTGCCTGAGCAGGCAATGAACCACCTTCAAAGAAAAAAAAAAAGTCCCAGCAGCCAGCAGCAGGTGGGACAGAAGGCAGGGCAATGGACACAGCCACCATGTGTGTCTCCACATACCTGCCCCAGTCTATGTGCTGGGTGCAAGCTCCCTTCATCCCCATAGTAATCTTGAGTGTTCCATGATGCTGTTTGCATTTTGTAGACCAGAATATCAAAAGGCTTGGGGACATTCAAGATGACAAAGCTGCTCATGATAGAGTTGAGACACCCCCTTGTCTTCTTTGCCCTGTGGTACTGGCCACCCAGGCAATGACCTTGAGTGCCCCATGTAGCCCTGAAGATGAAGTGACTTGCCCTTCAGGAAAGTCCACCATGTGGTCTGTGAGTGCACAAGAGTAAGACGAAGTCCTAGTGATAGTGGTGGTACCCACTCACCTGCTGGCATCAGAAGGAGACCCCAGAGACAAAGACGTATCCAGAACTGGAGAGCAGGATGGGAGGGGCTCATGGCTTCGGAGGGTCCTGGTCTCCCTTGGACCACTAGGTGCTGGCTTCAGTGAGGCCCCTGTCTCTCCTCTGCAACTGAATAAGTGAAAGGGAGGACTCTTAGGTCACGTGACGTGGCATGCAGTGTCTTTGTCTTTCATACTCCACAAAGGTTTGAAAGCTGAGCACATGGCTGTCAACAGGCCTGCCTGGAGTGCGGGGCTTCTTGGCTGCTCTGCCTCAGAGAGGAACAGCTTTCTCCTCTTCCCCAGAGTCACTCAATCGCTGACAAGCTGAGACCCGACTGACCTTCACAGGGGGAGGGACCACATTCCTTCCATGGTGGCCTCAACTCCTCATCTGTGAAGTGGGGATAATCATACTGGAAATGGCGGTCGGGTCAGCAGAAGAAAACAGCTCCTAGTAATAGTGACCCAAAGATACAGGCAAACAAATGCTCACGAGCGAAGGACAGTTGAGCAAAGGGTGGCATATCTAAACAGTGAAATACAGTGCAGCCATGCGAAGAAACCAAGTACTAACATGGCATTTGTGATTGACGGGATGGACTTCAAAAACATGAGAGGTGAAAGACGTCAGCCAGATATTGCGGGAGTTTGTTGATGGGCGCATTCCAGGCCAGGTGGATCTGGAAACATAATGTGGAGGAGTGAGTTCCGAAGGGAGTGGGAATGAATCCTATGATCAATGGGCTGTCTTTGGGGGTTGGGTATGGATATGGAGAAGGTTCTGGAATGACATAGTGGTGATGGTTGCACAATTCTGTGAATACAATAAAATTGACCAACTCTTGTGCTTTACATGATGAATTATATTTCAAAAAAACTGTTATTTAAAAATGTTCTTGGTTAGGAAGATGTGGCTTATCCTCTGTTGGCTCTGGGATGGTGAACCTGAAGCTGATTCAGGAAGATCCTGGGTCTGAGGAAGACAGAAACTCATGCTGTCTAAAAATGTCTCACACAGGAGAGTTGGAGGGAAGCAGAATCCTAAGCTAGTGAGTTATTTTGCATAGCACAAGGCTCAATCACACGACCATGATAGCACTAAGTATTATTGCCTTTAAAAGTTTACATATTTAGGGCTTGAGGAGATGGTTAAGTTGGTAAAGTGCTTGTTTTACAAGCACAAGGACCTGAGTTCGAGCCCCAGTGCCTATCTTAAGATGCTGGGTGTAGGAGCATGCACTTGTAATCCCAGCACAGGGGAGAGAGAGAGACAGGTGACCTCTGGGACTTGCTGGTCACCCAGCCTAACCTAGTCAGCAAGCCCCGGTCCCAGTGAGAGACCTTATCTCAAAAATAAAATAAAGTAAAAGGTGACAATGTCTGAAGAATGTCTGAGTCTTTGGTCACTAAACATGTGTGCATACATGTGCACCCACACACATGTTCAACACCACACACACAGAGTTTATATATGCAAATGTTCACATGGGGTACTGTGTGTATATGGCCTGGAGACAGCACTCAGGCCCTTAGCACAGACATGGGATTTCCTGTTGGCAGTGATGGGAATGTATTGGGATATTCTGGAATGTTTTAGAATAGTGACAGGTGCATAGCATTTTTAAAGCCCTGAATGCCATGAACAGTAAATTTCCTATTGTGTGTACTTAACTATGGCTTCAAAGGGCATGAATAAGAGGTTGCTTATTCATAGAAACACAAAAGGGGCCACACCCATGCAGGAATCAGAATGGTTACCAAGAGAGCTGAGAAGCTACTATTCTCTGGTCCTCATCCTCTGGTCTATCCTGTCCCATTCCAAACAACCAGCAGAGTCTAGCCGTACCAGCAAGCGGCAGTCTCTCCTTCATACTGTTGTCCCTCTGCATTGTAATCTTTACCCCGTCCAGAGTCCGCAAACATGACTTTGCTTCCTGGCCATGTCACTAGCACCAAGGCAAATCAGCTTAGCTGTAGGATAGCTGGAACCTCCCAGAACAGGTACATAGTCCAATGGGGTCATAGGTGTCCATGTGTGAATTCCAAAACACTGAAGAGGAGGGCCAGGCACTGGACTGCTGCTGTGAGGGTCAACGCACTGTGACCCAGTGGCAATGCAAAGTGACTGTGCCAAGTAAGGAAAGAGTGAGTTAGGGAAGTGTCAACATGATGCGGTTTCTGGGAAATATTTGCTATTATAATTGACAGCTCCAGGATGTGTTTAGGAAGAAAGGTCCACCTGCATTGATTTTTACAAAAGGTTTCAATTCAGAGACTCATTAAAAATTGAGATTTTCAGCTCCTGACCCACAGGTCCGTCCCACATCACACCCAACCTCTTTTTTTATATATATTTTTTATGGTTTATTTAACTTTATTTTATGTGCATTGGTGGGAAGGTGTCAGATTCCCTGCAACTGGATCTTCAGACAGTGTGAGCTGCCATGTGGGTGCTGGGAATTGAACCCAGGTCCTCTGAAAGAGCAGTCAGTGCTCTTAACCACTGAGCCATCTCTCCAGCCCCCCACACCCAATCTCTTTACACAGTCAGATCCTGCAATCTAGCCCATACCACATCAAGGAAATTTCTCTTTGCAACATGTAGAGACCATCAGGTCCCAGCAGATACATTTGTGACTATTGTCTGTGCCTAAGGCTCCAGACCATTGCGAATGGGGGTGGGAAGATTGTAACAGCTAGAGGAACAGGTGTTTGCGGTGAAACTGTTTCTCCTAAAAATGTCAGAAGCTACACTCACGAAGTCTCACCAACATGGCTGCCCCAACATGAGCTGAACAAGGATGACCATGACAGACACTAACATGGATGGGGGAAAGCCATGAAGTCTCCTCCCTACACAAAGAACTACAGACAACTAAGGAATGTTCAGAGAGGGAGAAATAGTCTCCCCGGGAATAACACACCAGTTAGTTATCCAATACCAAATGGTCAGTCCTGAAAACATACATATAAGTTGCATTATACAGGGTAAGCAGGTTGTATTAATGTATATAGGAATATATATAATATGTATCAACAATTTTTAAAAAAAGGCCATGAATTTGGAAAAGAACAAGGAGTGGAGGTGTTTGGGGAGGTTTGGAGTGAGGAAAGAGAAAGTAGAAATGATGTGATTACATTATGATCTTGAAAAAATTAAAAATTTGATGTTTGCATTTATCCTGTGTTCCCTTGGGAGAATACCGTCCTGGTCAGCGGTTACATGACCACATACAGGCTCTCTTAGAGGAGCCTGGTCTTGTCCTGAGCCTTCCCCAAATGTCCCAGGCAGTAGGCAGAAAAGGCTAGCGATTTCTAAAAGGTATCAGCTCTGGAAAACTCTTTCAGAACAATTTCCCCTACAGGGAAGCCACCCTCACACATAGCACCATCCTCAGCCACCTCTGGAGTGGCAGCAGCCTAAAGCTGGACCTGCCTCCCCAGCCCCAGCTCCTTCACCTCCAGGGTGGGCCAGCATGTTTATCTTTTCGTCTTTCTCCCATGGATCTGGAGTCACCTGGTGTCTTCTGGGTGTCAGGATTAGAGGCGTTTACAACGTTTTGACACTTTTCTACATTTTCCAAATTTTCTACCTTCAGCATAATATTGAAAGGTCTTTCTAGCATGGATCAGCACCCACCGTGTGTTGTCTGTATCTCCCTCCAGGCTCACAGATGTGGCCTCGCTCAAAATTCACATAGAACTTAGACTCCAGTCTGTCATCTGGATGGATATAAGCGATCAGAGTGAATTGTGTGATAGGAGGAATAACCTGTGTCCCCAAGAGACACAAGAAAGAAAATATCATCTGTGCAGACAGAGAACGACTATATACCCTTAAAAAAGGATGATCCCGAGCTCTGCTGTGTCAGGGCTGAACCCTGAGTACAATATGCTAGTTTAAATAAGATGGACCCGAGGAGACAAGCACTGTGTAACCCCACTTCCAGGGGAGCCACCTGGAGACATCAGACTCACAGAGATAGAACCTAGAGTGGGGTAGGAGGGAGGAGTTAGTCTTTACCGCCTGGAGCATCAGTGGTTCTGGAGACAGATGATGGCAGGACACCATGTTGCTGCCGATAGGCTGAGGACGTGGTACACTGTGTTACCTGTATCTTATCACAACAGCAAAAGTCCATCTGGGTCCATCTGTAATCTCACCAGGTTTAAGACATCTGAACTCTCATGCCCCCAAAACTGGGTCAAAGGTGGCAGAGGCTCCAAGAAGAGCAGAATTCTGCTGTGAACTCCCTCCTTGGGATGAGGATTCAGAAGCCCTGTTTCCAGTTTGCATCTGGAAATGAAAACCTAGTTCTCAGCTCACCCTGGGCCCCTGTAAAATGTGCCCGAGGAAAACGGAGGCCAGGAGAGCTGATGGGAAAAACCAAAGCTTGCCACTGGGGCTAGGGAATGTGGCCAGGGGAAATACCTACTGCTATAACCTGGTTACTTAACTTGTGTGTAATTTGTGTATGTGTGCGTGCTCGTGTGTATATCCATGTGCAGGAGCAAGGTTGACACTGCATGTTTTCCACAATCAGTCTCCACTTTACTTATTGAAACGGGGCCTCTCCCTGAACCTGAGGCTCGCCAATTGCAGTTAGTCTAGTTTCCTAGCTTGCCCTCGGGGATCTCAGGTCTCTGCAGCCGAAGTGCTGGGGTTATAAGCAGCCTCCACACCTGCCTGGGTTTTAGCTGGATTCTGAACTCCAGTCTGCACACTTGCGTGGCAAGCTCGGCCTCCATCAGGCCATCTCCCCAGCTCTCTAATTACCTCTTCTTTATTCATTTCTTTCCCCTACCTCTCTCTTTGCCAAGGTCAGCAATGCCCATACAGAGTAGTAGGGACAGAGAATGAAGTCATTTGGAAGACAGAGAGGGACCTCAAGGAAGAATAGTTCTAGATAACTGACCAGTCACGCACACCCTGGTGTGCTGCCTGATGTATTCGTTTGTCCCCCTTGTTGGTTCCAAAGACATCTAGGGATGCCCCTAGTTCCTCTGGCTTTGGGAAGCTCTTCCTACATCTGATTCTTGCAAACACCTCAGAAAGACGTTAGCTGAGTTAAGCTGAGAGACCTGGAGTATGTGGCTTGTCCTTTGCCTCTCACCCTCTCTCTCTAGCGTGGGGGACTACAAGGTCACCAGGCCCTTATTGCACCTGCGTGTGTGAGTGACTTCGGCCCTGCTTTCTCTGTCATTAACCAGCCAGGGGTTACAAAGAGGAGTTGCAAACTCAGTTCCTGGACCCAAAGAGATGGCTCAGTGGCTGAGACCTGGGTTCAGTTTCCAGCACCCACTTACATCAAGCAGCTTACCATGGGCTGTGACCCTAGTTCCAGGGGACCTATGTCCTCTTCTGGCTTCTATAGGAATCAGGCATGCACATGGTACACAGACATACAAGCCTGAAAAACAGTTATACACATAAAATAATAAATAATAAAAAATTTAAAGCCTCAGTCCCTTATATTCAGCATCCTATGGGCAGAAAAACATGCTGTTTTGTTCTTGTGTTGGGAAACAGGCTGGGTAAGTGCTAGAAAGGACCATTCCAGGGTCTCCCTTATGCTAACTCCTAGAAGGTCTTCCTGAGTACAATTTCCATTGATGTCCCTCAGTTCACAAAGCGCTTTGGCACCCTTGAGCAGACTCACATCACCCCGGGAAGGTGTGGAGGAAGAGTACTAATGTCTCCTTGTGTAATTAAAAGGCTGCTGCTCAGAGAAGTCGACAGACTTAACCCCAGTTCACAGAGCTCAAAAACGATAAAACTGGGAACAAACTCAATCTCTCTGGTTCTATATCATATAGTGATGCCATCAACCACAGGGGTGACTATGTAAGAGCTCAGCCAGTACTTGACTGTGTGCTAGAAATACTGACGCTATGACCACGATTGCCAAGCCACATCAAGACTGGAGTGTATGAGAGACAAGGTGTTCATTCTGAAGCTGGGCTCACCTGGATCCAAAGTTCTAGAATGTACATCTGTATGCAGGTCCCTGGCTCTTTCAGATGATACCAAGGCTCCAAATTCTGAGGATGGGGTCTAAGTGTATCACACAGAATAAAGATCTGCTCCCTTCTATTACTGAGGCCAGGGGTGCAGCCATGCTGAAGTTGTACCATTTAGAGATCCAGGGAGGGATGTCTGTTAGGGGCCGTCTGGAGCAATGTGCAAATGGGATGAGTTGGCTCCAGAGGATGTGTTTGAGCTGCCTCGGAGCTCCACCTTTTGTAATTAGCCCACTGTGATCATTTCATTAATTTGTCACTGGAAACCAAAAGGAGAAATTGTTCCAGGTAATCAGCAGTAATTAGAGTTGCCTTCCACCACTAGTTACAGAGATATTTAAAGCAGAAAGCTCTAGATCGTGAGCCCCAGTACAGCTGGATTAACAGTTCTTGGATATGGATGACAGCAGAGTGATGCTGTGTGTTAAGTCTGGGTAAATGACATCCATGCAAATGAAAACACAAACAAAAACTATTGCGAGTGTGAAGGGCTCAGGTGTGAATGTTCCCATTGGGGTGACACTCGCCAGGGTCTGGTACACCCTCCGCTGCCCTGGGGCCCTTTACAGCCTTACTCAGCTACCTAGGTTCAGTTCTGTTGAAGCCAGTGCAACTTGGACCCTCTTCCCTGCCCGCCTTCCTACTGAGGCTGCTTCTTAGCTGCTCACTCATCAGAACACAGTCTACCCCTTCCAGAAGTGTTGCCTCTTCCCCCCAGACATACTTAGCTCCCCGTCCCGAGTGCCGTCCAGAAACCCCTCATGCAGTTCTTCACCAACGAGACCCCCAGATTAGAGGAAATCTTGCCGAGTGTTCATTTTCCCAAATAACACTGCACTATCATGCTCCTGAGATGGAGAGCACACTCTTTGCTTCTCTGCTCAGTGACTGGCTCATCACAGGAGCTCTCAAGGTCAGGTGGAATCTTGAAGGTCATGCACCTCCATCAGTTGATGCAGTACCCTGTCAAATGACTCCACCCTTGACCCACAGAAGCAGTGAGGACTTGCTACCTTTCAGATCAGCAAATCCCCCCACCCAGCCAGGGTCTGTGAGTCTGATTTACATGAGTATGTAGAATATTGACCAAGTGAATAAACAAAGTAACAAGAGAATGGACACAGAAGAAGACACTACAAGACAGAAATCACCATAGCCACTCCAACGAGCTGTTTTTGCAATGCTCTGAAGGGGTCCAGCAAGTTCAACCAGGAGGCTGAACTCTGCCCAGCAGCAGGCGACATCTAGCATTCTGACATGACCATTTCCTAAGTGCTCACAAGTTGCTAACTTCCTTCTGAGCTCACACCTACGGTCTCCCCAACATGCTCAGCACCTCTCCTCTAAGCCTCAAGAATAACTTGCTTACTTACCTGTAGTCATAGATGAAAACAGGCCACTCAACGCATGCAGGAAACCAGCCGGCTTGGAGACCTCTGGCTAGCTGACGGGGGTCCCTGGGAAGCAGAGTGACGGGTGCAGAATGGAGCTCAGCTGTCTCAGCTGATGGCTGCTCAGGTGCAGAACCCGGAGGGTTTAGAAGACACTGTTGGGATGAGGAATGAGGGCTGGCTTCTTGGGGGTGGGTGGCCACTCAACAGAGTGGTCAGTTTTTCCGGGGCTGTGAAGCTCCAGAAGACAGAGAAGGCTTCACGTGGGTGCCACTGAAGAAGCGATCTTGGAGAACCACCAGCTCTGGGGCTTCCTCAGGTGAAGTTCAAGCCTGGCCCTGGGAGAGACCACTGGCAAAGCAAGCAAGCAGACTCATATCATACTGTGCTCTCATACTGTGTTCTCTCTCTCTCTCTGTCTCTCTGTCTCCCTCCCTCCCTCCTTCCATCCTTCTCCCTCCCTCCCTCTCTCTCCTCCCCTTCTCCCCATCTCTCTCTCCCCTTCCTTCCATCTCTCTCTCCCTCCCTTTCTCTCCTCCCCCTCCTTCCCCCCTCCCCACACACACACACTGGAAGGAGGAGGAGTCTATGACTTTCCACCTTGTGTCCAGTACAGGCAGATGCGGCTCTGGCTTCTGTTCAGACAATTACTATGATGGCTTGCTCCTGGCTCTGAAGGACCCTAGACTCCAGGGCTGTCACCTGAAGTGTCTTTGGAACCCTGGACACACCTCAGACTAGGTCCTCTAAAACTGTGTGTCTATCTGTCATAACAATGCACAGTTGTCAGCAAAATATGAGTGAGCCATCGAGCACCCAGCGGACAGTTTCCTCAATCCTACAGTTGCTGCAAGATATCTGCCCCCCTCCAGCTGCTGTCTGAGGATGCCAGGGACAGACCTCCACTCCAGCTGCTGTCTGAGGATGCCAGGGACAGACCTCCACTCCAGCTGCTGTCTGAGGATGCCAGGGACAGACCTCCACTTCAGCTGCTATCTGAGGATGCCAGGGACAGATCCTGCCTGCTTTGGCTTCAGGCATGTCTTCTCACCCTCCTTACTAGCGACCTCGATTTATATCTTCTAGACACGTCAGGTTGTCAAATCTACAATCGGACCTCTGATGCCTTTACAGTTTGTAGGTTATCACAGCCAGGGTTGTGCACCTGGCTGCCTGTGATCTCCATGGCATCCCCATGCATTAAATAGCCCCAGACTCTCTCAGGCCTTTGTTTCTCCTTCCTCACTGTCCCCTTCCTTTAGCTCCTCCCATCCCAGTAACTCCAAGCTCTCCCTCCCCATCAAACAGCTCATTCTGTCAGCTCTCTGACTTTGATGGGCATGAGCTGCCGAGTTTGACTTCCAGTTCTTCTCAGACATGACTTTGTGACTTCAGTCAAGTCTCAAAAGGTGATTGTGCCTCAGTTTCCTTCCAAGTCAAAGGAGGGTGTGAATGATGGTGGCTCACTGTAGGTTTTCTCTGAGGAGGACATGAATACAGCACTGTGAGTTGCTTCCAAGACTGAGAGCGTCTGTGATGTTGGTTCAAACACAAGCATTGGCACTCATTACATTTATTGGTGAGCATTTATTTGATTGCTAAAACCATGAAGGATATTCTCACTGACCATGATTAAAAATGTTAATGGAACATCTTGGCAGATGCAAAAATGAAGCTAGTTGCATGCATTTGTCTTCTGGAAACTGAAAGAGAGGAAGGAGAAAGGGAAGAAAGAAGCAGAGATAGAGGGAAGGATGGAGAGGAAGAGATGGAGGGAAGAAGGAAGAAGGAAGGAGGGGAAGCATGGAGGGAAAGAAAGCATCAGATTTTATCTGTCAAGATTATTGGCTCTAATCAATAGAAGCAAACATCTTTTAAATAAAGAAGAAGTGAAGCCAGCGGGCACTTACAAAGCTGGAGGGTCTGCCTGGAGGCCAGCCAGGTGGGAGCCTGGGAGGCATCAGCTCCATCTCAGTCTGGAGCAGCTTCGTTGCTTGTCTGGTGGGGCCCCTGCTACAGTGCCAGGCATCGGAACTCAAAGCATCGCTGGTACTGCTCTCTCAGCTGTCCTTGGAAATCAGCCGCTGCTGCCGCCACCGCTGCTGCTGCACCCACAATCAATCCTCCCCTCTCCCTCCCTCCTTACACAAAGGTCAGGATAAATGCATCCCATTAGCTGTGTGCCCATGAACTGGGTGTGAGGAAGGCTGATAAGGCAGGAATCTGCGTTGGAGGTTCTTGGGAAGAAGGTGAGCTTTGTATCTTCAACTGGTGGGAGGGTTTACATATTCCTAAACTATGTAAAAGGAGTAAAATTCTGGGAAGGCCCTTCACCCCCATGAGAGATTTCCCTCTGTGTGGAGATACACATAGTTTTCCACAGCCACACAACGAAAACCACTCTACCCAGCTTGTTTGAAAGACTCACACTTGGAATTTGTTTGAATTAAGCCTGGTCAGATACAGACGTGGGAACGACCACCATCAAGACAGTTTACACTCAGAGATCCCTGCACAGGAGAGGTACAGTGTGCCACGTGGATCAGCACAGGAGGTCATGGAGCAGGCAGGAGGAAGGGGAGACAAAGGAGAAAGCCTTTGTTTGCAAGCACCTCCCGCCCCATTCTAGACAGGTTTAGATTCTGAGGGGTAGTTGTCTGCTTTCTGTTTGTTTTTGTTTAATGAGACAATATCTCACTATGTAGCCCTGGGTGACCTAGAACCCACAGAGTTCTGTCTGCCTTCCCTCTGCTTCTGGAGTGTTGGGGTTAAAGGCGAGGGCCTGGTTTCCAAACTTTAACTGTTACCTTCATGCAAACTGAAATGATCTGGGAAGAAAATCTCACTTGCTGTGAGATTGCCTGCGTCAGATTGGCCTCGTGTGTGTGTGTGTGTGTGTGTGTGTGTGTGTGTGTGTGTCTGTCTGTCTGTCTGTCTGTCTGTCTGTGTTGGGGGAGTGTCTTGATTGTTCATTGCCGTAGGAGGGTCCACTCCACTGAGGGTGGTACCATATCCCAGGCAGGTGGTGGGAATGAATTGTATAAAAAAGCTAACAGTGTGAGCCTGCCCCAGCCAGCAGGCAGCATTGGCTGTGTGTCTGCAGTCTGTCTGTGGCAATGAAGTCCAGATGTAATGGAAGAAAATATTGAACTCCAACAAACATCCCTCAGACAAACAAAGTGCTCATTCTAACCTTGGGTACATTTTAGGAGGACAGAGGACTAGGCAGTAGCCACAATGGCATCCATGGCACAGGGCAACATGCTACAGGATCTCCACTCAGGAGATGCACTGCTTAATTAGAGTGAGTTTTGATATAGTTTCTTAAAAGTCATTTATGCCCTGTGAAGGACAACAACCAGGCTAGCTGGTGTACAGACCTGGAAAGTTAGTGTGAGCTATTGTGCGGGTAATTGCCAGTTACATAACTTCAGCCATGCAGACCAAGGCCATGCAGACCAAGCCAGGCAGACCAGAGCTATACAGACCAGGATCATCAGAGCAGAGCCATGCAGATCACAGCCATGCAGACCAGGGCCATGCAGATCATGCTCATCAGATCAGAGCCATGTAGACCAGAATCATGTGGACCAGATCCATGCAGACCAGCGTCATGCAAACCAAGGCCATGCAGACCAAGCCATGCAGACCAGAGCTATACAGACCAGGATCATCAGACCAGACCCATGCATACCAGAGCCATGCAGACCAGCGTCATGCAGACAAAGGTCATGTAGGCCAGGTCTATGGAGACCAGGGCTATGCAAACCAGAGTCATGCAGTTCAGGGTCATAAGACCAGAGCCATGCAAATCAGAGTAGTGCAGATAAGACCCATGCAGAGCAGACCCATGCAGACCAGAGTAATGCAAACCAGACCCATGCAGACCAGGGCCATGCAGACCAGAGTAATGCAAACCAGAGCCATGCAGACCAGACCCATGCAGACCAGAGTAATGCAAACCAGAGCCATGGAGACCAGAGTAATGCAAACCAGACCCATGCAGACCAGAGTAATGCAAACCAGAGCCATGGAGACCAGAGTAATGCAAACCAGACCCATGCAGACCAGACCCATGCAGACCAGAGCCATGCAGACCAGGGCCATGCAGATCAAAGACCCAAGGCCATTAGTCCTGGGTCGTCAGTCCAGAGCTAACTTTCCCAATTCAAGTAAGAACAGTCTTGAATGAATAAACTCACAGCATTCCAAAGCTAAAAGTGTTTATGTAAAAACAGGGCCTTGTTTGTATAAATTACCCCAAATGAGTATTGGTTTCTTCTTCCAGTTTGTTATTAATGATCTTCTCTCCATAAAACTTTCATTCCCTCACGGTCTTATAATGTCCTAGATGGGTCAGAACCCTAGTGACCCCAAGGACATGGAATAGGCTTCACTCACTACTTTGTGTGGGAAGGAACTCATCCCAAGGTCTTCCATTAGCAGACTGAGCACTATAACAAGTCATTGACTGTGAAATCTCCTATTAATCAGACTTCTGTTACTACAATGAAATACCCGAGGAAAGCAACATCTAAGGAAGAAAAGTTAATCTCGATTCACAGCCAGCCCCTGGTTGGTTGGTTGGCTTTGCTGCTCTGGAGCCTGTGGTGTAGGAAACTGCTCACCTCATGGAGTCTGAGAGGCAAAGAGAGAAGGGCCCATGGTCCAATAGCCATCCATGGGCACACCTCAGCCATTAATTCCCTTATACTAGGCTCTACTTTTCAAAAATCTTCACCCCTTCTCAGGACCGCCCCCCCAGACTAAGGACCATGGTTTTAACAGTATGGACCTTGACGGAAGAACGCTTACACAGAACATAGCATTCCCTTAGTTTAAACCTCAACACCCTAAGTCAAAAGCACTTCTCACAGCCCCAGTGGTGACCAGGATACCTCTCAGCCTTTGGAGAGAAAGCCCCTCCGGGCTCTTTCTGTGTCAGCAGGAAGGGAAGCCGACTTTACAAACAGAAAGTTAGTCTTCTGTCACCTGTACAACTTACTGCTATTGTCTCTCCACAAAAACCATCCACACCGTGTCTGGTCACATGTGCACACGTGCACATGCCACAGCACTCATGTAGGACTCAGAGGACAACTTTCAGGAGTTTCTTTCACCATGGGATCCCAGATATTGAACTCAGGAAGTCCAGCTTAGCAGCAAGCCCCTTTTATTAGCTGAACCATCTCACCAGCCCTATACATAACGTAGATGTTCAGACATACAGACTAACCCCCAAAGCTGTAGAAAACTGTCCGTCGTTCCCTAAATATCAGCTAAACCTTCCTGGTCTGAGAGCACAGGAATCTATCTATGTACATACACACCTGTCCGTGGGCAGAAGCAGGAGAGTCCTGTAGACACGGGGGCTATTGAGTGCTGCCTCTTTAGACCCCGTCTGCTGGGGCGTGAGAGGATCTGATGATGGCTCAGGTCTGGAGGCAGGAAGGGACGGTGAGTGGGGAGACGGCTACGGGTTTTACAGCCAGGGCTGTTAGAAGCAGCTTTCGGCGTCAAGCTCCATTCTTTACAGCAATTTTCCTAGACCTGACATCTCGTTTCTCCTCGGCCAGAGCTGGGAACTCAACTAATGCAACAAGGGAGCGAATCATGGGATCGAAATGCGGCTGAAATGCAAGTTTGGACTTCAGCCATCTGGATGGGCATCAGTGTGTCCTTTTACTGTGTTTCTCCCAACAGTTCCCTTTCAATGCTAAAACTTCAAGAGGCTGGGGCAGGAGCTTTGCAGTTTCTGCCATAGTTATAGGGTGGGGGTTAGTAAACCCACAAGGAGGGAACTGAGAGGACTGTGTGTGTCCCTGAGGGTGCCAGCTCTAGCACATTGGACTTCAGCAAAAGTTATGCTCAGAGTGTAGGAAGAAAATGAGGAAATAGGCACTGTGGACGTCTGTGGGTTGATGAGCCCTGGGAGGCGGGGGAGTGCAGCCTCTTCAAAGAAACAACAAGGAAAGAAAAGGCACTGACTGAGAGCAAGAGGGTCCTGGAGACTGGGAAGGGAAGGGAGCTTCCATAGGCTTCTGGGAGACCAGAGGAGCCACATTGGAGAAAAGTAATAGCTGATTGGTCAGCTGGGAGTGGTAGAGTCTGATGATGTGATATTAATGTCTGTGTCTTGGGGGGTCTGGAGCAAGGGTAAGGATCCAGACACTCACCTGCTTGTCCCCCCACTCCCTGGGGGCACACAGGGAACCTCAGTGGAAGCAGGTTCCTTAGGTAAGAGCCACAAGACTGGCAATAAGAGAAATGGAGGAGTGGGAGGGACAGGAGGGGAAGAAGAGGGGAAAGGTCAAGGGTATGGTGGATTTTTCCTAATGATGATCCTGAAGTTCCAGAAGGCACAGTGAGACCCAGAAGATACCATAGAAAGATGTGTGTGTGTGTGTGTGTGTGTGTGTGTGTGTTTGTGTCATGGGGGGGGCAGTTGGTCATGAGTAAGACCTGTCTTTGTTGGCCATGACAGAATATCCATGTGGGCCCATGGAAGCTTGGAGAATTGAACTCAGAAACCACACAAGAGAAATAGGCACAGCCCAGATTGGCGCACAGGACCAGTCCCATGACAATGCTGCACTGCAGTTGACTGCTGAATCCATGGGGCCTGCACCATCCCTGCCCGTAGGGTAGCGGATGGAACTTCCACTAGAGACCCTTCTCCCATGTCCTCCATTGGCTCACCAGTCCTGTGTGAAGCTGGACCGATGCGCCTGAGCAAGTGAGCACAGTTCACGGGCCCAGTGTGGTACACAGTCTCTTTCCTGCTGTCTGCGGATGGAGAAACACAACTCTCAATTGCTTCCCCAGCACCATGCCTGCCTGCATGCTGCCATGCTTTTCCCACCATGATGACAATGGACTAAACCTCTGAACTGTAAGCCAGCCCCAGTGAAATGTTTTCCTTTATAAGAGTTGCACTGGTCATGGTGTCTCGTCACAGCAGTAGAAATCCTAACTAAGAGAGTTCTCTACAATTGTTAGGAATATAGTAATTGACACCTGGTGTCACTTATGAAGTGTCACTATTGTATTAGCTAGTTTTTTTTTAATTTTATGTTAGTTTCTAAAGCATACATAAACATTACAAGTAGCAGAAATGAGGATCAGTATTTAAAACTCAAAAAGAAATCTCATTTCTTTATCTTTTGAGAAACATAGCAACTCATTTGCCTGTGCCTTTGGTGGCTTAAAACAGAAGGGGCACACTGACATGGGGCAGCCCATGAGAGTACAGGGAAATGTGACTGAGCTCATTAATATCTAGGGATAAAATTGAGTTATGACTTAAGGCAGAGTGTCATAACACACTGAAGATCCAAGTTGGTCACAGAAAATAAACAAAAGGCAGGTGTGACAGCAAAGAGCTTTCTTTATATCAGTCACGTGTGCTCTAGAAAAACAAAACCGAATCCCTTGAGGAGCCTGAAGAGCTGCTGGTCTTCAGTCCCCATGGCAAACTTGAAGAAGCTGGTTCTGTTATAGGGAAAGAGTTGGAAGCAGCAGCAACAGGGAAGACGCGGTTCAGCTCAACAGTGAAGGCCAACAGCTAAAACAGTGACCTTTGCCTGTCCATGTCTTTCTATCTGGGACACCCACATTTTTGGTAGGCCTCCCCTCAACGATTATGATAAGACAATCCCCCCAGACACACCCCCAGTCCAACCTGATGTAGACAGCTCTTCACTGCAACACTCTAATGGTGATTCTAAGTTCTGCCAAGCTGACAGCTGAACCTAACCATCACACTAACCAAGGGTGATTCCTGTTTGGAAATGGAATTCCATTTTTCAAGACTTAATATTTTTCTTTTTAAGAGATGGTTTGTGACGTCCATTTTTTGTAGCCATGCTTTTCTTCTTCATTTTTTAATTTTTATAAACACATTTATGGATTCAGTGACACTCTACCAGTCAGAATGCAGGTGTACACAACAGAAATCACTGAACCTCTTTCAAAGAGATGACATGACATCTTAAATATGAGTAACAGGCAGATGTATTAAATATAGGTGATGGGGCAAACATATTAAGTATGAGGAATGGGGTGGGCCAATAAAAACTCTGAAAGGATTTGTTTCTAGGCAACCTTTAAGAAAAAATGCCACCATGGATCTAGAAGCTACCACCTCTGCCCTAGTCGGCTGACCAGCCCTGGAACAAAGTTTCAAAGCACTTGGCTCAGTTGGAAGCCAGGAGTCAGCAAGCAACTCCAAGGTCTCCGGATTGAACAGCTGAACCAAGGGTTATGTTGCTTAGTAAGACAAAGACCTCCTGTTTGCAAGCCAGCTTTCCACTGTCGCAGTAAGCACCCAAGGTAAGTAGTTTGGAAAGGGGAAAGGTCTGGTCTGGCTCACAGATTTGGAGGTGTCATTCTGTGATTGGTTGGCCCCATTGCCCACAGCAACAGCACATAGCAAAATCAGTCTACTCAGGAATAAGATGCAAGGGGGAGGAAAGGTGAGAGGTCAGAATCCCAATACACCCTTGAAGGATGGACTTCTAGTGACCAAAAGACCTCCCTTGGGTCTTCAACTCTTCAAGGGTCTGTTACTTCCTAATAATGCCATGGGTTGAGGACCAAGGCTTTGGAGGAGGCTTAACCAAATCATAGGTTCCTAGAAGGAGCAGTTGTTGAAAGTAGAACAAAGCAGAGTTCTGCCTTAGTCAGGAGGAGCATTACACGGTCAAGCAAAGGTGGGCCCTAAGAAGGTAGGTGTGCAAAGCTGGAACCCAAAGGAAAGTCTGTCAATCAGAGGTTCATAGCTAAGAATTTATGCAGTCTGATTCATTGGCTTAAAGGAAAAAGTCAACTTTACTTTTGGGACCATTGTATTAATCAGAGCCCTGTATTATATTCTTTTCATTGTTACTTGTTTCTTTTAAAATTTTTGTTTTGGTGTGTGTGCGCCTGTCTGTCTGTCTGCATGTTTCTCTATGACTATTTATCTGTCTGTCTGTATCTCTCTTTCTCTGTGTGTGTGTCTGTGCACACGCATGTATCAGGGTTCTCTAGAGAAAAAGAACTTAAAAGATCCTGATTTATTAGACTGGCTTACAGTTCAGGTAAGCCAAAAATGGCTGCCTATTAATGTAAGGTCCAAGATTCCAGTAGTTGTTCAGACCACGAGAATGGATATCTCGGCTGGTCTTCAGCATATGCTGGAATCCTGAAGAAGTAGGGTCTAATGCCAACAAAGGAATTGCTAGCAAGAGTGAGAGCGAGCAGGCAAAGAGAGCAAGCTTCCTTCTTCCATGTTCTTATACAGACTGCCAGCAGAAGGCATGGTCCAGATTCAAAAGGCGGATCTTCCCACCTCAAAATATCCAGATTAAAAGTCTTCCTACTTCAAATAATTTAACTAAGAAAAATCCCTCACAGGTGTACCCAGGCACTTAGGTTTCAGATGTAGTCAAGGTGACAACTAAGAAGAGCATCACTGTCTTTGTGTGTGTGTGTGTTGTTGTTCTCTGAGTGTGTGTATATGTCTGTCTGTCTCTGTGTCTCTCTTTGTGTCTGCCTTTTGTGTTTCTGTCTGTCTGTCTATATGTCTCTGTGTCTGTTTGTCTCTCTGAATCTCTACCTGTCTCTGTCTCAGTCTGCATGTGTGTCTCCTGCTTGTTTCTTTATCTCGCGAGTCAGTGTCTCCTATAACACAGGTTAGTCTTGAACTTGGTTTGTAGCTGAGGCTAATATTGAACCCTGGAACCTTCTGCTTCTGCATCCAGAATGCTAGGGTTACAGACATGCAGGATGATACCCAGTTCATACTGTCTTCTCTTCTTGTCTTTGGGCCCAGGTGCATCTCACATCTTTCTCCATTACTCCACTGCAAGCGCTCCCAAAAGGTCATTTCTGTTCAAAGGGTAACATCCTACATTTTCATCCACTTTCTGCTTCTTAAGTGTGAATCTCAGAAAATACAAACTGTCCCAAGCAAGACGGGAGGCAAGAGGAAGAAGTGCCAGAAAGGACCACAAAATCAACCCACAATAAGCCTGTCTCCTACCATCTACCTGGCAGCTACAAGAGCAAAGGAAGACGTCAATTCCCCCATTGCAGTAAGGGAGACAGTCATGGACTAAAGGGTGGATTTGTTAATCGAACTCCTTAAAGGGTGAGGTTTCTGTTTTCCCTCTAGGGAGAACACTGGGCCAAGGGGCAGGAAGTTTCCAGAAACCTCCCAGAGGCCCAGTTCACTTTTATGTTGTTTCAAATACAATGTACATCTCTGTGAGTTCGAGACCAACCTGGTCTACAAGAGCTAGTTCCAGGACAGGCTCCAAAGCTACAGAGAAACCCTGTCTTGAAAAACCAAAAAAAAAAAATTTAAAAAAAAAAAAACCAAGTCAAATACAATGTACAAAGGGGACCACACTCGATTTATTTCTTCTAAGCCACAAGAAAGTAT
>JAQHUG010000204.1:1401363-1436645 GCA_028555095.1 Dicrostonyx torquatus
CAGACGTTACTAATTGTACGTGAGCTCATGAATGATTTCCCCCTGTACATTTCTTTTTCCATTCACAAGCGTTTTATAAACAGAAAGGAGAAAAGTATATTTATTTTTTAAAAGTTAAAAAGGACGAAAGGTCACTCCGGTAGGGCTCAAGGGAAAGAAGGAAGGGATAATTCCAAATTACTCCTGAGAGGAAGAGGCATAGTGGCAGCTCATGATCTGGAGATCTGCCTCATTTGATGATTCTAGAATTCTTATGACACCAACAGGGCTTATCATTTATACTATATAAATCATGTAAGCCAACCCAAAGGAGGCTCAATGTCTAGAACAGCAGTTCTCAACCTGTGGATCATGACCATTGGAAAACACATATTTCTGATGGTTTTAGGAACTGAGACACCACTCAGTAGCAAAGGTCTAGCTATGAAATAGCAACAAAAATAATTTTATGGTTGGGGGTCACTACCACACGAAGAGCTGTATTAAAGAGTTGCAGCATTAGGAAGCTTGAGAATCACTGATCTAGAAGCAGGCACCTTCTCAGATGTAGAGACTGGGGTGTGGCGGGGAAATTCCCTCCACTGGTCACACAGTAGCCTCGGTGGCTCTGAGAGCAGTATTCCTTCACCCAGTGCAGGTTCCTCCCTCTCTGCCTCCCTGTGCTTTTGTGTCTCCCTTGGCTGCTCTTCTAGAAATTCATCTATTCAGGGCAAATAAATAAAATACACCAGCAGCTGAGAAGCAAAATAAACAAGAGACTACAAAGTCCACCATCAGGTGGCCACACTACAGTTAAGTAGAATTTGACAGAGAACAATATTTGAAAATGAAAAGCCATCCACCTCCAAGCTGCGCTTGCCCAATAGGAGTTATGAGAAAGGAATGATTAGTTTGTTTCCAAGAAGTTTGTGTGTGTGTGGGGGTATCCACATTTTTATGTGAGGGGATGGATGGGTGCTTTGTGTGAATAGGTGCACAGGTATGTGCTTGCTTAACTTATCTTTCTAGTCATTTATCCTAAGAGACATTGCCTTTTCTTAGGAATCTTGAGTAAAGATTAAGTTAGCTCCTATGGAAAGTGGATGGGCAGCTGTGTTTTTGATACATCCCTTTATTTACAGGAGTTCTCCATGTCTGCAGTGATGCAATACCATTTGATGGCACCCTCACACCGTTCCTTTGTGACCATGGTTAGGGTTGGTCTCGGGTGCCCTAGAACAGGTTATGACAAAACTAACTGCGCACGGGAGGTCAGAGTGTAAGCTTTGCCTTGTTTACCCATCAGATGTGGGAGCTAATCTGGTAGAAAGCGTCTTCCACGCACTGGGTGTTTTCAGTATGCTTGCCAGCAGATATAACAACTCCTCCTGCCGGGCGGTGGTGGCTCACGCCTTTAATCCCAGCACTCGGGAGGCAGAGGCAAGCGGATCTCTGTGAGTTCGAGGCCAGCCTGGTCTATAAGAGCTAGTTCCAGGACAGGCTCCCAAAAGCTACAGAGAAACCCTTTCTCGAAAAACCAAAAAAAAAAAAAAAACCAAAACAAACAAAAAAAAAACACCAACTCCTCCCACACAGGCCTCCAAAGCTCATGCTGACAACTGTGGCCTGAGAAGTACCAAGTTCTTGAAAATTTTCTTGTGTCTCTTATTGTTTGTGTTTTGTTTTTGTTGTGTCTGTGTGGGTGTTTTGTCTGTATGTATACCTCTGTACCACGTGCCTGGTGTCTATGGAGGCCAGAAGAGGGCGTCAAAACCTTTTAAACAGGAGCCCCAGATGGCACTGAACCACCATATGAGGGCTAAGACGCTAACCAGGTCCTCTGGACGAGCAGCTGATGCTCTCCAGCCCCTCTTGCATCTCTTGATTCACCAGTTTCATTTTCTGCCATGGTTCACTGCCTTGATGAAGCATTCTGTTTGTTTATTTGTTTTTGTTTTTCGAGACAGGGTTTCCCTGTAACTTTTGAGCCTGTTCCGGAACTCTGTAGACCAGGCTGTCCTGAACTCACAGAGATCCACCTGCCTCTGCCTTCTGAGTGCTGGGATTAAAGGCGTGCGCCACCACCGCAATCCTAAAATATAGTGCTCAGGGGCCGGCACGATGACTGAGCTGACAGAGGTGCTCTCCACCAAGCCCAACAACCTGAGTTCCATCCCCAGGACCCACGTGGTGGAGGCAGAGAACTGACTCCCTTGGGTTGCCCTCTGATCCATACATGTGCACTGTGGCATGTGTGTGCAAGTGCACACACATATGCATAAATAAATGTAATAAAAGTTGTGCTCATGTTTTCCAATGGTAAGAATAGTCTTGTTTTGTCAAATTGCTTCTACTTCAAAATAAGCCCTGCTTGCTCTTGCTGTATAAATGTAGCAATGTCCTCTTGCAGTCACGCTATTCCTATGTGTTCTTCTTTAGTCAATCCCCGTGTTTCAGGCAGAAATAAGTCATTTTAGTTTCTTCTTCTCGCTCATATAATACAGCTATCTGTTTACCTGTCACTGTGAGTTTCCTAAGGATGAGATCATTATTTCCCCGTCTTTTACACCACAGGTAACACACAGCCTTGCACAACTTAGGTGTCTAATAACAGCTTGTGGCACCTAACTGCACTCTGATTCTTAAAACTTCAGCGCAGCTGCTAAAAGTTCTGGGGATCTCACTGAGGAGATGGCAGTGCTATGTCGCAGGAGTGAGGTGGCATTAGAATCGCTGTGACTTTACTATGAATCAGTGAATAACATGTCAAAAACATGTAAATTTGATGTCAATTGTACCTTAATAAGATTGTTCAGAAAATACTGATGTCAAAGGCATAACAGAAACTGTTACTATTACGAGGAAGCTAGACAAGGCCACAGATCTCAGGTACAAGTCTTTTATTGATACTCAGAGGTGATGATTTTACCTGAAAGAGGGTTAATCTGCTTTTAAAAAAAATACTCCACTATAATCAGAAACAAAAGGGTCCCAAGTAGGAGATAATTGTTCTCATACTTGGGGATGGTAAATATCTACAAAGGGCTTGGCAGTTGCAACTGATAACGGGCGAGGTGTGTCCATTAATCAGGGCTGCCAACAGTACAGACTTGCTGGGTTAGCAGGAGAGTATTCTAGAAGGGTAGAAGGCCAAGACTAAGGTTTCAGAAAAGTTGATCTTCTAGTTGCTTTCCCTTTGCTGTGATAAGCACCATGGCAACCAGCAACTTGGGGAGGAAAGGGCTTGTTTGGCTTATAGGCTAGAGCTCATCACCTAGGAAAGCCAAACAAGAACTCAAAGCAGGAGCTTGGAGACAGGAACTGGCTCACAAACAATGGAGGAATGCCGCTTACTGGCTTGCTATTCTTGACTTTCTCAGCTACCGTTCTTATTCAACCCAGGGATGGTCTTCCCACAGTAGGCTGGACTCTCACACATCAATCAAGAAAATGCTCCACAGACATGGCAACATGTCAGTCTGATGGAGACAACTCCTCAACTGAAATGTTCTCTACCCAGTTGTGACTAGATCTGTGCCAATTCGGCAAAAATGAATTATGATAGTGTAGTCTACCTCATGTCAGTGTTGACACACGACCATATCCCTTTAAGTAATACCCATTTTGTGGCTTGTACTCAAGATCTCCGTGTTAATATTACAGTATAAAATCCCAAAGTCTTTAAAATTTTCAACACTTAAAAGTTCAAGATCTTTTTAAAAAATCAAGAGATTCTTAACTATGAGCTCCTATAACGTTAAAAGCAAGTTACATACTTTCTTATTCCAAGAGAGGAGAACCAGAGTACAGCATAATCAGATCAAAGAAAACACAAACTCCAGCAGTGTAAACAGTTCAGTCTCTGACATCTGGGACTTACTCATGATCTCCTGGGCTCCCGTGAGTTTAAACACTCTTCCCCAGTGCTGCCAGATGCAGTTCACACAGTTTGTCTCATAGGCTCAGGTTGGCTCCGCTGCACACCGATCACTGTCCTAGGTAGGTGTAGCATGGTCCAGGTACTTCTATTATGCTGTGCCTCTACTACAATGAAGGCTGGTGTCCCTGCTGACCCTGACACACAGTACTGAGGCTCAGTTGTTTTCCATGGCCCCTTTAATTCTGCAACTTTCATGTCATCAAAACTAATACCATCTGGAAGACTCTTACGCATTGCCAAGCCTGGTTGCCAGTATGAGATGCAGCCTTGCCCTCCCCTGCCCCCAGTAAAAGCTTCTGAGTACTGACCCTGATGAAATACCTCCCAGAAGATTTAACCTCAGTGATTCTGGTCTCCTGTTAATCACATCTGATTCTTCATCCCCAACTGATCAGAAACCACAGATTCTTAATCCAAAATATCATTCTATATTTGTGACAGTTGGTTCCCTCTAACAAATCTGTCCTTGACTTGAGGCTAGCACCATCTCTGTGTGTCCAACCATGTTCTGTGCTCTCTGTGTGTCTGTGTCTAAATAACCTCTTTTTATTAGGATACCAATTGTGTTAAATTAGGACCTCATTAACTTCATTATCACTTTAAAGATTCCATCTCCAAATATAGCCCCATTGTGAAGTACTGGAAGGTAAAACTTCAGCATGGGAATTTTGAAGGTGAACTATTTCATACCTTAACACAGGAAATATTTTTAGAAATGAGAAATTAAGATAAAATGGGAACTATATGTACATAATAAATTCCAGGAAAAAAAATGTGTTCCCTTTGAAAAAATGTGAGCTAAGGGTGCTTCATGTGGACAAACTGACCTTGGCTTACATTTTCCTGTCTTTCTGACAACAGTTTGTCTGTGATGTAAATGGCGGCTGGTGATGGTGGTATTCCTTGTGTCTTCCAGAGGCTTCCTGATAGATGCCTTCCAGAAGGAATACCCAGGGGGACCCAATGAGCAACTCATGAGAGGGAAGATCACTTTCTCCCAGGTGAGGACACACTGTGTGAACCCCTTGGGAGGTTCTAAGCTTTATTGCATTTCACCCTGGCCTTCAACTCACCATGGGCAAGATCATGTTTTCTTAAGTCATCCCCCCTCAACTCCCTAGAACTTACAAAACAGCAAGGCACTGGACAGTGTGTTTCGGACTGCACTGTAGTCTGCCTGGGCCAACCTGAGGAACATTTCAAGCCCTGAGGAACTGTGACAGGAACTTGGCAACAAGTTTCAAGACAGAGCCACTGAACTGTTAACTCAATAACTATAGAGTAGGAGACTTTGGAGTCAGGAACTGGGTTTGAATCTATAGGCTCTACTTACATGTCAAGACCACAGCAAGTTACTTAACTTCTCGAAACCTCTATTGTGTTATCAGTAAGATGGGTGATGACACCACCCATGCCCAAGTGGTTGTGAAACCTGAGAATGCTTAGCGCAGTGTGTTTCACACAGTCAGTGCTCAGTAAAAGAGCTGGCCCTGGTACTAAATTCTCAATTATTTTATAATAAGATAGATTCTCAATTTGTGTGCCTATAAAGAATCTGTTTATAAACCCACAGGTTTTGTAAATTGCCTTTTTGAAAAACTATATTACTATAGACAATTATTATCTGATTAGAGAATTTGGGGACCATTTTGCTAAAAAGAAAGCTCATAAGAGACAGAGGACCAGGGTGTTTGCCACAAGATAGTGTCTTCCATACATGACAGGGAAGCTGCAGCCATGAAATCTCAATATAACAGGCTAAACAAGACCATCGCAATGCTATCGTCAGTTGATATGTCAACATGGATGAGGAAAATCTTACAGGACCCCACCCGTAGATGAAGACTATAGACAATTAATGGCTGCTGAATAAGGGAGAATCAGTTTTCTCCAGTGAGGAGACCCCTGATAGATTATCCAATCCCTGTGGTCAGCCCTAAACATCCACACACTCACACACACACACACACACACACATATGTATGCATGCACACACATACATACACACATACACAAGCATACAACATGTGTGTGCACACACAATACACATATAAACAAGCTATGCCAAATTAGAGGAAACAGAAGAAACATAGGAAGAGTTGGAGGAGTGAGGGGGAGGGGTAGAAAAGCTGTGAATACAGTACTCTGAGATGCAATTTTCAAAATAAGATAATTGAATTTAAAAAGACACAGAGCATTATAAAAACCCCATGATAAAACCCATTACTTTTTGTGCTGACTTTCAAATTAATAAAAACAGAGAAAGAACAAAAGAAAGAAAGAGAGAAAGGGTTCACACTCTGTGGTATTGCTGAGAATATTGCAGTCACTTTATCATACATGCACTTACATGCACACACGCACACACCACAACAAACAGTGAAGAACAGTTGTGCCAAAGCCACGGGGAACAACTATCTCTGAAGATTTGTCCAATACAAACACCTTCAGTGACATTGTTTAGAATAAGGAGGGGAATGCTGGTATCTTCAGTGACATGGGATGGTTTGGGGTCAATTTCCAGCAAGCGGTATGATGTGCACCTGCTTCAGACTTGTGAGCTGTTTCTGCTCTTCTAGAAACTCACAGGACTAGAAGTCTGAGAAGTTGAATTATACCTGGATAAAGATGCCTAAAACTTGAATTGTCCTTTTAAAAATTATCTTTGGAAGTTTTTTTTTATTTTGCTTTCTATTACTGGGTTAAACACCTTGGCCAAAAGCAACTTGGGGAAGAAAGGGTTTATTTGGCTTACAGTCCATCACTGTGGAAAGTCAGGGCAGAAACTCAAACATAGGTAGTAACCTGGAGGTAGAAACAGAAGCAGAGACCATGAAGGACTGCTACTTACTGGCTTATTCTCCGGGCTTACACCAGCTACCTCTCCTGTAGCACCTAGGGCCCTCTCACGTCAATCATTAATCAAAACTATGTCCCACAGATTTGCACACAGGCCAGCCTTCACTTTTCTTACTGAGGTTCCCCCTTCCCAGATGACCTAATTTGTCTCAAGTTGACAAAAGAAAAAACAACCAATGCGGAAGTGAAGCTTGGACTCTTCACTCCATTTGTGTGCAAGATGAAAACAGAAGGGTGCACACAATGTAGCTCTGGCCAAGATTTCCAAACTGAACACACTCATACTTTAGCACCAGGTCAAAACATATGGTGAGCATGGTGGGGCCCTCTCTCTATGTTTCTGTGGACACGACCTTTCCACAAGCAACTGCTGCCTCGTTCCTAACCTCCGTCATTCTTGCCTGTGTTAGCATTTGTACAAGGGGAACTTTGATGTTTGGCATATTCCACTTGGCTTTGTGTATGTGGTGTTCATAGATGCTATCACAGGCATTAGCAATAGTTTATTCTTCAACTATTAGGGGTCACTGGGGGTCCACTGTATGGATGTATCCTACTCTGTGTACCCTGAGATTGCTGGGCTTCTGGGTAGCTTTTAGTTTGAGAGTCTCATGAATAGTGTTGCAGTGGGGTATTATACTGTGATTCATTCTGCAGTGAGATTACTTGGGCTCTGTTGTAGCTTACGCTGCTATTGTAAAGATACTGCAGGAGACTGGGTGACTCAAATATCAGGTGTTCATGACCTCTTCTGATCCCTTTCTCTAAGGGTGTACACCTTATTGAGTTACAATTCATCCTAACGACCTCATTTTACCTAAACCTCATCTTTAAAGCCCTTGTCCCCAAAAGTCATATTCTAAAATTCAAGGACTTCAATGTTCCAGTTTTGAGAGGACATTGTTCATTCAGACCGTATCAGTAGTCATGAGTGTAGTTTCTCTTTGAAGGCTGGCTGTTATCCTAATGTCTGTGACCTGTAGCAGGCTTTCTTTGGGTCACCAACCAGCTCCCAAATCATCACATGGAGACTTATTATTAGTTATGAATGCTTGACCTAGCTTAGGCTTGTTTCTGGCTAGCCTTTTTTAAGTTAACTTAACCTGTTTCTCTTTATCTACCTTTCACATCAGATCTTTGCTTTATGTCTTACCTTCCTTTTTTCTCCAGTGTCTGGCTGGTTGGCAGATGTCTGGTTTCTGGCCCCAGGCATGCCGCATACCCCCTCTCTCATTCTGCTGCTGCTGCTGCTCCTCCTCCTCCTCTTCTTCTTCTTCTATTTCTTCTTCCTCTCTCTTTCTCCCTCGAAACTAGATTTCTCCTTCTACTTATTCTCTCTGACACATCTCCCTCTCTTGTATAGCTGTTGGCCATTCAGCTTTTTATTAAACCAATCGGGTGCCTTAGACAGACAAGGTGAAGCAGCAACATGTCTTTTCATAATTAAACAACTGCAGCCTAAACAAATGTGACACATCTTTTCATCATTGAACAAATGCAGCATAAACAAATATATCACACCTTTGCCTAGTTAACATATATTTCACAACATTCTCCAATTTATATATTAAGATTCTGACCACTAACAGGAAGGAACTAAGTCAGGAGAGTACAGCCCTTCAGAAAGAGATTGGAAAAGAGACTCTAGAGGATTACTTAGATCCTTCTCCTTTGAGGAAAGTGAGCAGGCAGCACCATCTAAGAAACAGACACCATTCTTTCTGTATCTTGACTTTGACCATCACAGACTTCAGAATTAGCCTGCTTCTGAGCTCCCCAGCGCCTGTTATTCTAATGCAGCTCACCTTTGTCCTTTCTCTAGGGAGCTTGCTCCCAGGAATGGAACACACACATTTGAACTTCGTGGTGCTGACAAACCTTCTCCAAGGTTGCAACCACTGACCCTGCTACCTCCCACATCTGTTTGATTTACAGTGGGCACCACTCATGGAAGAGAGCTGCAGGAAGCGCTCCAGCACCTCTGGAACCAGCCTACCTGAGAATTTCTCCATAAGTCAAATATTCAATCAAGCCATGGCAGCAAGAAGCATCAACCGCCCCATGCTCCAGGCAGCTATTGCTCTCAGAAAGAAAGGTAAGAGACTCTGTGCTGCCCATTCCATGCATGGCCTGACTACACCAGAGCCCTTGGAAAGCTGAGGTCAGAACACAGCTAAGTGTCTCAAGGTCACAGATCTGACATACCCTTAAAGCAAGCCTCCAGAACAAGCTTTACTACATGAGAAAACTTTTCCTAACTAACTTACTGTTAGGATCCCTAGAAAGTGATATAATTTTATATAATAAAGCAATGATCAGTAACTGCTTTATGAACAAAATTCTGTCCTTTCATTGTTGCTAATTAGTATCAATAATTATCCAAGTAACCAAACTTCTATCACAGATTTTAAAATGAGGCTTTTAAGCAACTCTGATTTTTCCAGTCTTTGGGTGTCAGAGTAGTGCTGTGAACTGGTGTGAGTTGAGGTGATGTCATGCGGTCTAAGATGCGAAGTCACATACATGCACTGGCCGGCATTTTATTGTAGTGCCTGCCTCTTCTTCATGAGCATCAAGGAAACTATCGCATCAGACTTATGTCATTGACTCAGTCCATCTGTGCTGCTGTAACAGAAGACCTGGGATTAGAGAGTTTACAAAGGAGCACAAGATCGAGAGGACTAGATCTGTGAGGGACTTCATGCTGTATCTCATCAGGTTGGGAAAGGGAAGGGCAGAACAAAGTGTGAATGCCTGGAAGACAAGATATTTGCCTGCAGCACCCTTTATTTTACAACAAGCACTGGTTTCCGTTGAGAAGGCGGAGCTCTCGTGACCCAGCTATTTTGTTAGAACCTCTGGCCACTAGCACTATGATAGTAGGAATTGAGTTTGCAACACAAGCTTTTAGGAGACACAGTTAAGCCATAGCCCATCCCACATCCATAGCTCTTCGCTCACCATAGGCTCATCTACCTCGTTTCCATTACCTCCTGTTTCTTGCTTGGCTGTGTAGATAGAGTCAGGAGATGATGCCATCTCTATCTTTGTTTCTCCGGTTTTGAAATGGGAATTCAGTTTGTGATGCTCAGGGCAGGCGTTTTTGATTTTGTAGATGGCACAAGGTCTTTGTGCTCACAGATAAGCACTAAAGGAACCAAGAGTGTTAAACACACAAGGTTGTCTCTTCACAGGAAGATGGATACCTCTTCTCTGCCCAGAAAGCTGGGAATGAATGTAGTTAATAGCCTGTTGGCCTGTGCTATCTGTGTGTCAGGCCACACTTGAATCCCCCAAACTTATGTTTATCTCAGCCACATGGACTTTGTAAAGGGCTTCAATGTAAATGAGTCTTAAACTTTGTTGTACACACATTGAGTTAATTATCATCCGGAAGCTTTTTCCAAAATTGTGCTTAAATATGATGAAAATAAACTGCCTGGGATCAGACTCTAGAAGTTTGAACCAACATGGGCTGCTGAGTCGTGCTAAGCTGAATTTCCTTCTTGGTTCATGTTACCCTATGCACCCTAGTGGTTGCAGTTTTTAAACACAGGCAGAGCTTTCAGTATGGAATTTTAGTATAGACTTCATAGGAGTGCCAGACTTCCCTGTGGGCTCTGAGCAGTGTGTGCCATGTCCAGCTGTCAGTATAAGATAGGAACATCTTCCCTGCCGGCCACAGAAGTGGAGAGGACCCCACGAGTTGATGAAACTTAAGACACCCTTATAAAATGAGGTAATAGTGTCAAAGCACTGATGCTCAAGGGGCAGGGAGTGGAGAGTGGTCTTCAGAAAGCTCCGATCTTCGCTTGTGCCAGGAGGTGTTCGTGGGGAAGGACGATTCTTTTCCAACTTCTCTCACGAAATCTCTGTATGCAGAGACTGACGTTTGTGAGCCCGCGGTAGGGACTTCACAATGCTCAGGGACCCCTTTGAGGCATGCAGAATATCACTCCCTATAGCTGATCCCCTCCCAGCAAACCCCCTCCCCCACCCCGCTCAGGATTCACAACATGCATCGTCACCAACAACTGGCTGGACGACAGTGACAAGCGGGGCAGCTTGGCACAGATGATGTGTGATCTGAGCCAGCACTTCGACTTCCTGATAGAGTCCTGTCAGGTCGGGCTGATCAAGCCCGAGCCTCAGATCTACAAGTTTGTACTGGAAACCCTGAAGGCCCAACCCAATGAGGTAAGTAAACACTCCCTTTTCAGGGGAAAGGGTGTCACAGAGATCTTGCAACAAGGGACTGATGGAGCTGACAGACTGGGGTGCACTTGAGGCCTGGCAGCCTGGTCTTAGGCCCATTCCTCTTGTGTCAGGAGGGATGCTTTTGACCGTAGCTCAGTCTAGAACATACCATTGATGTAGCCCTTTGTGTCAATGCTATAAGATGATGTTAGCGCAGCTTCCCACATTTACCAGTGAAGAAACAGAGGCCACGGGAGACTTGGCCAAGAACACAAAGCTAGTGATTGGGAGTGGGTCTCCTTCTGCCATAGTCTCCCTGTCCAAGCATCGTGGCCTACTTGAATCCTTCCATTTATTAAGGGTCCTGAGAGTCACTATATGCTGAAACACTCTATTATGGTCACCTCCTCTCATCTTAAAGGCTGACTGGACTGAGGTTCCTCTCCTTCACGTACTGTCCCTTCCTCCTGCTGGATCTACCTCACCATGAGATGCTCATAACAAACCTAGAGCTCCATCCCTGAGGATATTGTCCTTCATCTCCCCACCATAGAGTTGTCCCTGGAGTCATTCACAGGTGTTTCCTTCTGATGTTCTGCTCACACAAGATGATTCCTCTGGCTGATGCTCATACTGTTTGGGTCCAGGTTGTTTTCCTGGATGACTTTGGGAGCAATCTGAAGCCAGCCCGAGATATGGGAATGGTCACCATCCTGGTCCGTGACACAGACACTGCTCTGAGAGAACTGGAGAAGGTCACAGGGACACAGGTAACTTTAGGTCTGAGCAGGAAGGGTCTGGCTTCCTGCCATCCTTCTGTAGTGTTTGGGGAAAAGACAGCAAGGAGACCAAGGTGCTCTCTCACTCCTCTGTGAGTGATTTTGGGACAAAAGGAGTCCATTGCCTGTGTTTCAGGCAGTCCACACCCCTGACCAACATCCACCCATTTCTCTTTGTGCAGCCAGTGAGCAAAAATTTAAACTGTTTTTTGGCAAGTCAGGAAACTAAGACAAGAGATAGGCACTTACGGGCTGAAGATGGCTCAGTTGACAAAGTATCTGCCATGCAAGCCTGAGGACTGGATGTGGTCTCTAGCATTCACATGGAATCTGGGCATGGTGGCATATGCGTGGAATCCCAGCACTGGGGACAGGGAGACAGGCAAATCCAGAGTCAAGTCAATCAATATACTCATATTAAGAGATGCTGGGATTTAGAAGTTTATCTTATGAGCCTTAAGGGAAGACACAACTTAACTTATAACAGTTTACATCTTTAGTAAAATAAATTTAATTAATAAATAAAATGTAGAATAAACAACTGCATGGCCTCAAGTATCTTCCCCAAGCCTGGCCTAGAAGTCTTACGAACAGAGTGAAAACTGAGGCTGACTTGATTTGAGGCATCCATATGCTTCTCTCTTTCACTTAGTTTGTCTCCTACTCCCAGTGAGCTAGACACCTGTCCTAAAAATTGGGAAGGTGAACCACACCCTTCCGTTCTTCCCGTGGGTATGGGGAGGTGTGCTGTACGGCCCAGAGAATGATCTACTATAACCATACTTTGGGTTTTGAATGAGTGAGCTTATTAAGTATGTAGCAAGCCAAAGAAAATAATAAATAGCAAACGAAAGACAGACAGACAGATATCAAAACATCATCAAATCAGGTACTCAAAACATCTAGCAAAAATCATCTGTGAAATCCCTTTAAGGCAGCCAATAGGAGTTTCTGATAGAGTCCCAGGCAGAGCAGAGGCTTCAGAGTGAAAGAACAAACATCAGAAAGGTGATATCATCAAATCAGGGGCTCACTAACATCCATCAGAAACCATGTGGGGAAGACAAGGAAGTGAGCTGGAGTTCTCAGCTGAGCTTTCTCTCTGGAGCAGGTACCTTTACAACATGGTGTAAACAGTAGTGACCCTGTGTTGGAAGTGGTGCACCTTCTCACTAATTAAGTTTTCATTCTTGGGCTGTCTTCCTCCCCTTGGGCTCTCCTCTCCCCCCCATAGAATGGGGGTGCAGCCCAACCCCAAAGAAGGGGCTTTGGAGGACACCTTGAGATAAGCATGCTTGTGTCTGAAACGGGAATGGGCAACTTCAGTCCAGGAGCCAGCTTCTCAGTGAACTCAAACAATAGCTGACAATTTCCCACTGTAATATACATCACAGGAAGCTACAAGGGAGGGTCAGAATTATCTCCCTGTCTCCAATACTTCAAAGTTGTGGTACAATACCTTAACATAAAGTTTACTATTGTAACCATTTTAAAGCGAGCAGTTCAGAGGCATTAGATAGGTTCAGAACAGTGTGGAGCCCAGTCCATCTGCTTCCAGACTCTTCCATTTAAAAAAAAAAAAAGCCAAAACCTTGTCTCATTAAATAATGACTCACACAGCCTCCCAGCCTATACTCCACTTTCTGTTTCTGTGAGTCTGATTTCCAGGTGCCTCCGATACGTAGACTCACACAGTGTGTGACTTCTCATTTCTAGCTTGTTTCCCTTGGTGTGATGTCCTTAAGTGTCATCTATAGTGTAGCATAACTTGGGTGGGACTCACTTTCTGAGCTGTTCTCTCTGACAAGAGGGACTAGATTCCAGAGTTTAAGCCCTCCACTTTAGAGGACAGGAAAGAGAGTCATGCAGATGGTTTTCTTAGATGGGCCTGTCTGCACTTGAGATGGCAGGTGCATCTCGAACTTGTGCAGTCAGGGCTCAGTCTTTAGGAGACTGACCGGCTCATGTGCTCAGTAGCTCATCCTCTGCTATTGATGCTTTGGGAACTGACACCAGTAAGGAAAAGAAGGGAGTATTCTGGAACTTTCCTCCTTACATAGATGTTATCCAGACAGGTCAGGGGAAGCCTCCTGGGTCTCTAGTGGACCCGGACAAGGCCCAAGACACAGGCTGTTGCGGGATGGGCTCTTGGAAATTCATATACTGAAATGGCAATGCCCAGTATCTCAGAATGTGACTGCATTTGAACCCAGAGCCTTAGAAGAGGCGATTAAGGCAACAGAAGACCAGAAGGGAGAACAGCAACCTAATATGACTGGTTCTTCCATGTAAGAAGTAGAAACTAAGCCACAAGCCCACAGAGGGTCTCATGAGGACACAGAGGGAGATAGCTATCTATAAACATAGAGGCGGGTCTCAGGAGAAACTGGCCCGGTTAACACCTTTCATCTAAGACTTCTGTCCCCCCAAACTGAGGATATAGCAGTCTGTTGTTGGAAATGCCCAGCCCGTGGAACTCTATGGTGGGAACTTGAACAGTTGAAGACAGGCACAGAGTTGGGCTGCAGCTGACTGAAGGAACACCCCCTTCTGACAGGGCATCACAGAGAGACAGCAGCTATGCCTGGCCTGAGCCTGGACTATCTGAGGACTTCTGTGAAGGATGGACTGAAATCATAAAGATTTATAAGTCTATGTTTTCTGGCTCATATAATGTTCACTTGGTAGCCCAGGGCCTTTGTGGAACACAACCAGTCATTAAAGGGCCTACTGTCCTCCACTGGCGACTTTCAAAATCACACAATATGCCCAGGTGAAAGATGGGAGATGAGGTACTGTAAAGAATCATATATAGGTTTTGTTGGCTTAACCAGGGGGGCTATGAACTCCTATCTGCATTCCACTGGCCAGAACTCAGTCACAGGACTCCATGGACTGAGACAATTCATGGAGTCCAGCCGTGCCCGAACTGGAGGGGACTGGTTCATGAGAACCACCAGGACGCATTCAAGAGGGGTGGCAGAGAGGATGTCTGGAGTCTCACACTGTGCCCATCATACTTTCAGTTTCCCGAGGCCCCTCTGCCAGTCCCTTGCAATCCAAATGACGTCAGCCATGGGTATGTAACCGTGAAGGTAAGTCAGCCAAGTTCTCTCTGACCACAGCACATAAAATGGTATGTGGAATAGCAAGGGCTGTGTATGTGGAACAGCAAGGGCCATTGAGTCATCAGTGCACAGATAGGAAAAAAGAAGAGAACAAAGCATGGCCAGTGGCTGGAGCCCTTGTTGCCACATTCATGTCTTCTGATGGTCCAGGACTCAGTCCTGTGACCACATCACTATTGCCAGGGGCAGGAATGTCCAGAAAATGCCAGCATGTGCCAGGGAGAAGTGTTAAAGCAGACATTAAAAGCCCTCAAGGTCATCTTGCCAATAGAGTCACCCAAAAGGACTGCACAAACAATTCCTATTTAAGAAGCAAATGTCTGGGGAGGGGAGACAGCTCAGTGGGTAAAGCACTTACTGTACAAGCCCGAGTTCCATGTGAAACACAGAGCTGGGCATGATGGTGTGTGTTTGGAATCACAATCGCTGGGAGGCAGAAACAAACAGATCCCTGGGGCTTGGTGACCAACAAGGATAACCTGTTTTGTGAGTTCCAGGCCAATGAGAGATTCTGTCTCAAACAAATTAAAATTAACTAAATAAGGTAGACTAGAAAATGTGTCTTAGTCACTACTCTATTGCTGTGATAAAATACCATGACCAAGCAACTTATAGCAGGCAGAGATTTTTTTGGCTTACAGTTCCAGAGGGTTAGAGTTTTTGATAGCTGAACAAAGTTAGGGCAGCAAGTGGCTGGAGCAGCAGTTGAGAGCTCATATCTTGATCCACAAGCAGGAAGGAGATGGAGAGAGCATGCTGGGAATAACCCAAACCTTTTGAAACCCCAAAGCTCACCCTCTGTAACATACCTCCTCCAACAAGGCCGCACCTCCTAATCCTTCCCAAGCAGTTCCACCTACTGGAGACCAATTAAAAACATGGGCCTATGGGGGTTCTTGTCATTCAGACCACCACAGAATGGTACTCAAAGTTGATCTCTGGGTGTCAAGCATGCATACATGCACATGTTCACACACACACACACACACACACACACACACAGCAAATAGTTTCTCATAAAACAAACATAGTATTCTACACATTGCCAATGAGGAAGCTAAACTGTTTTGATTCTGTTTGCTCCCAACTGCATAATCTTTTCACATTGTAGAGAAAACTGCCTGGCGTGACCACATTGGTCACTCACAGTCCCCAGCCATTGTTACCTAGCCTTTGGGTCTCAAGGTGAGGTGGCTGGGTCAGGCAAGGTCTGGCTGTCCCTTGCAATGGTTTGTGGAATATCAGCTACATAAGTGAGCCCAGTTCTGCCTACACTGGCATCAAGATTATTATCACTCCCGTATCTCCTTCACAGCCTGGGAGCCGTCTGCATTTCGTGGAGATGGGCTCTGGCCCTGCTGTGTGCCTCTGCCATGGGTTTCCTGAGAGCTGGTTTTCTTGGAGGTACCAGGTAAGGGAAACTGTGGAAGGTGCTCCCCAGTCAGGGTGAGGAGGGAGAGATGCTGTGGGCTAGTGTGGTTGTGGATGAATCATCTTCAAATTGGGACCACAAGGCCTCAACAATGCAGGGTGTAGGAAGTGCCTTGGGGCCTTACTGCTCTTCAGGCCACCGGTACAAATTGCAAGGAGATGCCTGAGGACATTCTTCACCTTTTGCTGGGAAATCTTAGTAATGAACACAGAAATTTGCAAAGGCTTTGTCAGAAAAGATATTCTGCCCAATGTGGCTTTGATGCAGTGTATAACCCTGCCACTGCCCATGGCAGTTTTATGACATGGGCTTCTTCTAGCTCCATGGGAAGGAGACTGATGGGTGCCGCATGGCACTTTGGGGGGATCCATTCACAAGAGAGAGGGAGGAAGGGATGCAAACCAGCAGCATCAGCGAAGGACTGGTGAGGTCACGCTGCCAGGCCCTTGGACTGTTTTGTTTTTCAGATCCCTGCTCTGGCCCAGGCAGGCTTCCGAGTTCTGGCTTTAGATATGAAAGGCTATGGTGACTCATCATCCCCTCCCGGTGAGCTGACTATCCTATAGATGTCCTGTGTGGTCCTGCTTCTCTGTTTGGCATCTCTAGCGCCCCTGAACTCTCCAGCCCCCCTGAGCTTGCCCTGTCCAGGTTGAGCACATATGAGCCCTGATCCTCTCCTGCAGTGTTCCGTCTCTTTGGGCTTGAATCACAGCTACTCCGTACACTCTGAGTGACCCAGGAGGCCCTGCCCCAGCCAGAAGCAGCCCTCTGCTGGTTATCAGGGATGTGGAATGTACCATCTATTTCTTGAAAGGTTTTCCTAAACCTCGCTGAAAAACCAGATTCAGTTCCTCAGTTTTTCCTCCCCTCTGCCCTAGCCACACCCATTATCTCTGTGAAGGTGGCTGCTCTTGATACCTGGTGACAGTGGGCTCATAGGGTAGCTACCCTTTCACGACTGGCTGATCTCACCTAGTATGGTGCCTTCAGTGTTTATCAGATTGCAGCACCTCCTCTCTTTCAGGATGAATGCTCTCACAGAGTAAAAGCCACCATCTGCCTGTGACCATCTTTTGGCTCCTTTGAGTAGCACTGCTCTGGACATGGGCGTGTGCACGACACCTGCACACGCCTGCCTTCTGTTCTTTAGGACTGCTGGATTCTGCAGCACTTGTAGGTCAGATCTCAGCCCTATGGCTACAGAACCCAAGAGTAAACTTTACATAGCCTCTCAACCCTGAGGCCGTTTGTAGGTTCCTGGTAGGAAGAGTTCTTCGTTCTTATCAGGTTCAAGTGAGTCCTTAGTCCAGAGGTCTGGAGAGCCCAGGTGTGGAGGCAGGGGCATGATACAGCCAGACATGAACACAGCTTTTCCAAAGGACAGTGATGCTGTTATCATCTGGGCTCCCTAAGCTGCTTCCCACACCCTCTAATTCCAGTGATCACTTCTGGCATGGCTGGCTCCCATGACTGAAGCCTGCTGACCTAGGCTGGGGCTTTGGCCACTCACTGGACCACCCTCCAGGTCCCTTGACATGTTGTCCTGGAGTGAGTGGTGGGTTATTCCCTAAGTGTGACAATGTCAGCTCGGTGAGTCTTGCCTCCTGAATGACACGAAACTGGACTGTAGACTAAAGGGCGGCTTTCATCTGTGGGGCCCAGGGAAATCTGCTTCTCAGTTTGGGTGATGAGAATACTTGCTTTTGACTTAGCTCAGGGCAATCTGCCTGGAATGACACTGCAACATCACATTCTTAGTGGAGCTCATGAAAAGTGAAGGATTAGAACTTTTAGTGAATAATTTTGTTATTTTTCTTACATTTCCGCCATTTGAAGTTTTTTTTTAACATCTGTTTTTCTTTATGCTCACTGGCATAGCTATAATTGGTTTTAAAAAGAGCCACTCACTCCCCAGAGAAGTCTTCAAGGACATTGTGGCCCTTATTAAAAGCTCAATGGCTTTTTTTCCCCCAAGACAGGGATTTGCTGTGTTACTCGGTTGGCCTTAAATTCACTCCCTGGCTCCGCCTCCAAATTGCTCCATGGCATACTTTTAGACAGAAATAAAGAGATTCTACAGTTCATGCGGAGCAACACAAATCCACAAAGAAATGAGTGCATTTAGAGAAAAAGCACAAAGATGTAGGGATTTGAAATCAAATATTGTGATTTCAAACACTATTCCAAGTTCACAGTAGTTAAGCGGTGTGATCCCAGAATGGAGACAGAGGTCCAGACAAGTAGAGCAGACTAAAGAGCTCAGAAGTACACACACACACACACACACACACATACACACTGTTAACTGGTCTTTGACAAGGGCGCCAGGAACACACTGCAAGGAGGACCTAGGTCTTAAATAGTGACAGTAAGGAACACCCAATAAAATCAAAATCAAATTGGGCTTTTCTCTTTTGTGATGTCCAATACCCAACTCAAAATGGACTTCAAAAGTAAACAGAAACAACAAGAGCTAGTTCCAGGAGAGGCACCAAAGCTATTTTGGAAAAAAAAAAAAAAGACAGTCTCATTAAATAGATGAGAAGGGCCTTAAATTCACAGAAACCTGCCTGTCTCTACTTCCTTAATACTGGGGATTATAGGTATCTACAAACATGCCTGGCATTTATTTACTTATTTGTTTATTCATTCATTCATTCATTTCTAATTACAGAGATAGAGGAATATGCCATGGAAGTGTTATGTAAGGTAAGAAGCCTCTTCAGTAGCATCTACAATGCCGTTTCCATCCTGAGTTTCTCCCTGGCATAAGCCAGAAACGTGGGTGTCCATTTAAACCCAAAGGAGGCACAATGTGCAGCATTTGTGTGTCGATTCTCACTGAACATGAAGGGGATAGTTCTAAATGTTGGCCAACATGCATGAAGCATAAAGGGTGATTCCCAAATACAACTGGACAGCCTAAGGTTGCTGTCCAATGTTGACAGCCAGTGGATCCAGATTTGAAACCTTCCACCATCTGATTCTGAGACTTCAGTCAGCAGCTCTGCATGTAAACTGTGGCTTCTCTGCCACAAAGCTCAAAGAGAAGCCCAGCTTCTAGTTTAGACTGTTCTCCTGCCTGTTTCCCCAGCTGTGATTCCCCTCTTATTCCCGATCTTGCTCAAGTCTCCCCACCAAATTCCCAGTCACTCATTGTAGGAGCTTCTCACACCCCACCACCATCACTCACCTTATTTCTGTTGGAATCTATCCTCAGCGGGTGTATTGGGATGCTTCACAGAACCACATTCCTGCATGGGGTCCTGAGACCAAACAAATGAGATGAAGAGTACAGTTCTGTCCTTGTGTCTTTGAAAGTATCACTAGTACATCTGCTACTAGGAACTAGCTCAGGAGACCCGGTGATGAGAAAACCCACTATTCAAAACAACCCCATCCATAGTACCCAAAGTGGGAACAGCCCAAACACCATCTGCTAATGAGTAGATGGGTTCTGTGCCATGATCCATGCCCCAGAAGGTTGCAGGAAGAGCAGTGGAGCACATCCCTACCTGAGTGAATCAGAAGATACAAGCAGAAGCCAGTTACAAAGGCCACATGCCAATTAACTCCATCTGTATGGAGTGTTCAGAACAGGCAATCCAGAGGGAGCTCAGATTAGTGGCTGCCAAGACTCAGGACAATGAGACAAGAGAGTGATTCCTGATGGGTTAAGCCTAAAAGGAAGTTTAAAACATTTATGGCAATGAAAACTTTCTAGTACTGGATGGTGGTGACAGTTTCACAAGTCTGATTATACTAAACCCACTGAAGTGTGGACTTTGGAGGACCTAATTAAATGGTATGTGACTTATATTCAGAATGCTCTTTTTAAACAATCGCCACAATAATTTAAACATAAAATTGTATTTAAAAAGATGTCACTGGCTTCAAATACAAGGTTAGAAAAAAATGGAGTTAAGACCATAGCACCTCTTGTCTTCAAGTGCCCAGAAAACTTTCTCATCTTTAATTCCCCAAATACTTTGCAAAACAATTTCCCTCAGCTACAGCTCCTAAATCTGGGTGGCAGTTCATCACATAACTCTTAGTTTTTCTGAAGCTAGACTCTCCTTTTATTTAATTTTTAATTGATAGGTAATGTGTTTTGTCATGCATAACAAGATACTTAATATCCTCTGCAGACCGGTCACATCTAGGTAACTGACAGAGGCATGACCTCACACAGATGCATAACGAGGTGTTTTGATGTTTAATATCCATTCAGCAATGATCACAGCTAGGTATCTGACAGAGGCGTAACCTCATGCCATCATCATTTATGCACATGACATTCACCCGACATTTTTCAAGAATATGTCACCACTAATTATAGTCACTTTGCTATGGAGTAGGGCTCTTGAAGCCTGTCTCTCCCTCTCAGATTGTAATTATTTAACCCTTGATCAATCCTCCTTGTGTCCACTGTTTCCGCCTCTGCTAGCCATCCTTCAACACTGCTCTGTAGAGAACTGCCCTAGACCTCGGAAGAATGAGCTCACACGCTACCTGCCTCTCTCCGTTGGTTTGTCTCATTTAGCACCACGTTCTCCATGTTGCTACAAATAACTTGATTCCACCCTTTTGTGTCTGACTCGTGCCCCTTTGTGTATGTGACCCTAATTTTCGGCATTTTTCACCAACCGGTGGACACTTAGGTTGACGCCATTTTTTGGCTTTCATGAATTTGCTGCAATAAACATGAGTGGTTTTTTATTTCAGATTGGGAGTCTTTGTTCTGCCCATAAACCTCTTGCATATTTATAGTCTTGAGATTCCAAATTGAGAATTCTGGATGCAACATAGCAATAATATTTTTGAAAGTTCAGTGGTGTTTGGAGATGTGTCTACATCCAACTGGCCCTTATATTGTGTCAGGAGGCTTTTGGTGTGGGATTTAACCCTTGTAGGTCATGTTCTCAGGTGTGAGATGCAGTGGCTGAATGGAGCTGTATGTTTTCCAAGGTTCCTTAAGATCCAAGAATGAGTCTCAGCTCGTGGAGTCTGGAGAGGACATTGCACTCACTGTAACCCTCTCTGATGAGCTAGAATGTGAAAAGGTGTTTTCTGTAGTTCAGCAGGATGTGTAACCCATGCTGCTGTGATCTCTTGGAGCCTCTGAGTTCCTAGAAGTGAGGGCAGAGTATAAAGTGGTGTTTATGTGTGCTTCTCCAGGGTAGAACCCATGGTTTCTATCAGAGACTGCAAGAGGTCTCAGGAGACAGAGGGAAAGATGTGGTTCAGGAAAGGGCTGGGGGGCTCTCATGACAAGATCTCCCCATTGACAGCCCCATCACTTTAAAACGGCATTTTCCTGAGGCTTGGCCTGACATTGTGTGGCTTGTGGCAGGCTGTTTCTGTCCACCCTACCCATCTGATGTCAAATCTGTGTGCTCTGTTTTTAGGAGATGGTGTCCTTCCTGGATAAGCTGGTGAGTCTTTCCTTCGAGCTGATCTCTTGAGCATTCTGTGTGGATCTTGGTAATGAAAGGAGAGCTGGATGCGTTAGAGGGTTGGCTGTTGGTGACCGTGAGCAGAGAGGACCAGGGCAGGGGGAGACATGGGCTTCAAGCAGCAGGGGGAAGGGGTGTTTCCAAAATTAAAGATAGCCAAGGGTGTGGGTGGAGTGGGTGTTCTGCTATTCATTTAAGAAAATGAAGGGAGATGCCTTTGTTGGCTTCTATCCAGGGAAGGGAACTTTGAGTATCAGGAAAAGGTGTGGGAAAATAACCTATAAGCTAGTTCTTCACAGTTCATTAAAACTCAGATCTCTTCCGACAGTCTCAGATCAAACTCAGTCAGAGGAATGAAAGTGCCATGGCCACCGTGTAGCACATGTACTATTCCCGAGACTGCTTTGCCATGCCCTCTGCTTCATGGCATTAGACTGGAAGGAAATACAGATATCATAGGGCAGACTAGAGAGAAGGAATATTCTAGGCTAATGGCAATGGAGAGAGAGAACAGGGAGCCCCAGACCAGTGGGGCCTAACTGAATATAAGATGGAGCGAAAGCCCAGCGACTGACGTCTGGTTCAGCAGTAGGCACCATGCAGAAAACAGGGGAGGACGATGGCTGTCTGCACTCCATGGTATTGGGTCAGAAAGTGCCGTCTGTGCCTTGTGTTTGTGCATGTGTGTATGTGTGTGAGAGAGAGAGTGGGGGGGAGAAGGAAAGAGAGAGAGAGAGAGAGAAAGAGAGAGAGAGAGAGAGAGAGAGAGAGAAGGAACTCGTGACTAGTGACCCTGTCTTCTAAAGAAATTCAAGCCTTTGTGGAGACTGAGGAGGGGTGGGGGTGTGAGAGGTGGAGCTAATAAGGACACATGCCTCTGAGGAGTTTCTGGAGGTTCCTGGTGGAGTCAGTAGGCTGTCAAGAAGGGGCCTTTGCATCTCAGGAATCCACCCTCATTGTGTCTCTTCTTGTTTCTCCAGGGGATCCCTCAGGCAGTGTTTATTGGCCATGACTGGGCTGGTGTGCTGGTGTGGAACATGGCTCTCTTCTACCCTGAGAGAGTGAGGTAAGCAGCATAAGGACTGGCAAAGTTGGTTGGACTTAGAGTCCTGCGAGAACTGCTACAGGAGCCTCGGCTCCGCACAACTTCAGAAAACAAGTATGTAACAGGGAAGGTGAACAGACACAGGCAGGCCCACTGCGCTCCTAGGAACAGCAAGTAATTCAGAGCCAGAAGTGCCACTCAGGGCTCACTCTGAGTGGATAAAGGGATGATAAGGGGTGATCATGTCCCAGCATTAAACAGAAGGAGAGCATTCACCCTGGACCAAGAGTCAGAAAATGTGCCCTTTAAGTGGGTGTTGTGGCACATGGCCTATGATCCCAGCAGTTAGGAGGCTGAAGCAGGAGGATTGTGAGTTTGAGGTCACCCTGAGCTACAGAGAGAGTAAGAAAGAATGAGAGAGGACTTCAGTTCTGTCTGAGTGACCATGTGACAATTCATGCCACCTCCTAGCCCTTGGTCTCTTCAACTACAAAACTACAAGCAGAATTCACGACCAAACTGATGTCCCGAAATGCCGTGTGGTTACAGAGCTACCACGGCATGCCATGGTCACACCACAGTATCCACAGGCATTATCAGGGCTCTGTTGGAAGCTTCTGGATGGCCTGGGACCTAGAGGGGTGAAGTAGACCTCCTGGCCACACACAATTGAACTAGACAGCTACAGTTAACACCTTTGTCTTGGTAGGTGAGAGAAATATAGGCAGCAGTGGTCTGCATGCTCTGGATAATGTAGTCACTTTTTACATAGTCATGTTTTGAAGAATATAGTGGGATTATATTCAAGACTGAAAGGAATCAGGAATTTCCTAAAACATTTTTTAAATATATAGCTTATTTCTATTTATTTTTAAACATTTTGATGAGGCTGGCTGAGGGGTAGACTCAGGATCCACCTCTCTCTGCTCCTGCGATACCGAGGGCTCCAGGCACTTGCTGCCTTTCCTGGCTTTTTACATGGGTGCTGAAAACTTGAACTCAGGTCCTTGTGTTTGTAGAGCAAGTGCTTTTACCCACTAAGCTACCTCTCCTGGTCCCCCCTAAAACTTTTCTAAAGTGCATGTGCTCTCCTCCACCATCTCCTTCCTTCCCTCTCTCTTCTGTTTCACTTAAACTGAAAATAAGAGTTTGATTCTTGTCTTACTTAGGGTTTCCGTTACTGTAAAGGGACACCATGGAAGGCAACTCTTATAAAGGAAAACATTTAATTGGGGTGGCTTACAGTTCAGAGGTTTAGTCCATTGTCATCAGGGCCGGAAGCATGGTGCTGGACAGGAGCTGAGAGTTCTGTGTCTGGATCCACAGGCAGCAGGAAGAAAAAGTGAGCCTCTGAGACTTCAAAGCCAGCCCCCAGTGACACACTTCCTCCAACAAGCCCACACCTACTCCAACAAGCCCACACCTCCAATAGTGCCACTCCCCGAGACTACGGAACCATTTTCATTTAAACTACCACAATTTTTAAACAATCAGATTCACCAAAAAGTTACTGTATGAGCATACTCCATGCTGTTGAAAACAGACCATGGGAATACAGCCATGAGCAGGATGTGTAGCTTAAGGAAGGTCATATGTGCTATTTTTCTCAATTTAGTCTCTTCCCAGCAAAAATTTAGAAACATTTTACTGGCAGAAAGGAGACTTTTCCTGAATAGCATCAGACCTGAGACATCCCAGCATGCCCTGATCTCCAGTTCCCTCCTTGTTCTGTCTCAGGCACTCTAACCCTTAGTTCTGTAGTGATTGCTTCCAGTCACTCCCAGAAAGGTGTGTGTGTGTCCCCATGTGTATGTGTGTGTCTAAGGCAGGTAAGTTAAAAATAAAAGGTGCAACTGAGTGGGAAAAACCCTACTAGGTTAAGAATGAAAGCACCTGAGGTCTAATCCCATTCTCCCTCTCATGGCCAGAGTGAGAACTGCGCATGTCATTTCCCAGTTCACCTTCAATTTTGGCCTGAAATGTTCTTTCTGAGCTGTGTCTGTCTCAACAGGCTCTTTGTTTTGACATTACTTATTCCTGCAGAGCTGTGGCCAGTCTGAACACTCCGTTCATGCCACCAAATCCTAAGGTGCCGCCTATGGAAGTTCTCAAATCTATCCCAGTTTTCAATTATCAACTGTACTTCCAAGAACCAGTAAGTGTGGGACACCGATGTTGTTGCCTATCCCCCCTCCTCTCTGCTCCCCCTCCCCTCCCTTTCTCTCCCATCTCCTCTCCCCTCCTCTCCTCTTTCTCTCCTCTCTCTCCCCTGCCCCTCTTTCAGTTTAGCTCTGCCCCTTAAATATTCTGAGGCATTAATTAGAAATGTGGAAATGACATTGCAAACAGGCTCAGGCATCCTGACCACAGATCCAGTAGGTCCTTTGTGAGTAGGTGAACATGTCCTATGTCTGTCCGGGTAGCGACTGGCCAAGGAGCAGGGGATGATGCCAGGCTGGCTTCTGCAAGGAGTTCAGCAGGAACCGAGCGCTCTCTTGAAGTTGCTGCCCTCAGGCTCCTGCTGGTTGGGGACCTTGTATTCTGCTCACTGACAACTGAGCCTTGTGAAATGACACCAACAGCCAGAGAGCCCCCCAGCAGGACCTCGAGAATACTGGAAGAGAGTGGGAGTTTTGGGGGGAAACAGCATAAGTCCTATAAAAATGCCTTTCAAAGACAGCCCTGGACTGTGATGATCCTTGTGATGGGTCTTATATAATCTTTGACAGGGACTCTCTGAAAACATTGTGAGTCACCTTGGCAGAAATCACAAGAGTCCATTCGCAACACAATCTAACCAATGAGCAACACAGCCCAGCACCAGCTGAGCTGGATTGTGGGAAGACCTCTGCCCCCTTGATCCCACTTTGCTGTGTGTGTGTTCCTGGCTCACCTTGCTCATGCAGCATCTGTGGATGCCTGGGGTACCGTAGAGCTGAACCAATGCTCTCAGAAAGGAGGATCCTACAACCACAGGCAAAAGGCCACGTGGTGACCACGACCCTGAGCCCTTGATGCTTGAAGAGGTCTACTCATTTGGTTCTGCACACTGTGCCCCTTGGGGTGGGCTGACCCTGGATCTGTGCCCATGCAAGGAAGAAGTGGAGACACTGATCATCACCCCCACCCCCATGCTGAATCTGCAGCTGGAGATTTTTGATGAAAGCCATGTTAGCTTGTTAATTACGAGCTCACTCGTTTGTAAGATTCGATTACAATGGAGAATCGATGGACGCCTTCTGCAAGGTGATGAATGCCAGGCAAGAACTAGCAATGGGAGGCTGTAGATCAGCAGTGATGGATGACAGCCGGCCCTGCCTGCGAGTTGACCTCGGTCAGGACTCTTATTTATTGAGAGCCGACCTCACCCCAGAAGCAGGTGCTGTTGATGAGCACAGGGGCGCATTTCAGTGTCGGGGGCCTGCAGAGGACGCCAGAGCTCTGACCTGGTGCTCAGGAGAGTAAACAGATGCCAAGAGGTAGTCAGACTCAGAGAGCGCCTGGGTAAATAGCTCCGCGCACTCACATGAAAATCTGTCATGAGGACAGGGAAGGGCTGTAAAGGTGAGGGCCAGAGAGGAGGGGATAAAAGGGCTTGTGCTCCTGGGCATGTGCCAGCTGTGTTATCTGATTCAGGTCATCAAAGGGGAAGCCTGCATTTCACAACAGCAAGTGTTCTGACTGCTCCTTCTGTGCCCCTGAGCATAGCATAAAAGGATGGCCTTTAGAACCTAATGCACAGGGCTCAAGCCCCAGTACTGACTCATGACCTGGGTTGGTCTGTCATGCCACACGGGGGTTTGTGAGGATGGAAAGGGCTTCTGCCTGTTTCTTATCGTGCTGACAAGACACGCGGGCTCGGCAGCATCTGGTGATTATTTTACACACAGGATGGGCAACACAAGGTAATTTTTACCATCCACATTGTCATCGTTCTTAAAGTGACTGATGACACCAAAATTGCTGAGTTTTTATTTTTATTTTCAGTATTATCAGGAGATGCAAACCAATATGGCCAGCTGCAGCCTGAGGAGTCAGGACTTAGGGACCTCTACATAGGTGACGCCAGGATCTTAGAATTTCTCTCCTGGTCAGAATGAAACAGAGTTGGGATTTATCCAAAAGAGAAGTTCCAAGGGAAGACAGCTGAATGGCTATACATAGTCACAGGTGTAATGGCACCCACCTTTCATCCCAGCACTCGGGAGGCAGAGACAGACAGATGTCTGTGAGTTCGAGACCAGCCTGGTCTACAAAGTGAGTTCCAGGACATCCAGGACTATACAGAGAAACCCTGATTAAAAAAGAAAATTAAGTTTCAAATCCTTTTGTGAAAATGAGTTAGTTGCTCCTTCCTCTTTAAGAATGCCCTTCTGTCAGTGACACTGAGGTGGTTTGTGTACAGCATAGTTCATGTTTGTGAATGACAGAGACATGGACAAGCTTAAGCCCTAAGACTGCATTGAGGCCCTAAGTAGGCAGGGTCCCTTAGCTGGCCTGACACTCTCCTTTGAGAAAAGGGGCATCTCACCATGGGTTTTGGAGACTGGTGTTTTTGTGTTTGTGTTTATCTTTGAGAGAAGGGGCATCTTCACCGTGGGTTTTGGAGACTGGTGTTTTTGTGTTTGTCTTTGAGAGAAGGGGCATCTTCACCGTGGGTTTTGGAGGGTGGTATTGTTTTTGTTTTCTTGGGTGACATTCTTGACTCTCAGCCAAAGAGAAATAGAAACCAGGGTCTGGAGTGAGGGTCTCTTTCCTCTTTTCTGCCCCTTCATTTTCTCTGTCTCATCCTGTCTCAGGCTGTCCCTAACTCCCTTGCTCCATTCTCATGCTTCTTTCCTACTGAAGAAGCAAGGTGTCAATAGGTGTCCAGAAAAGGCTCAGCGGATGGAAAGGAGGGCAGGTAGGAGTGGGAATTATATAAGGAAGGAATATAAGGGGGATGTTGACTCAGGCTGGGTTTTCAAAAATCGAGTTTTTTGTCCTGTCCCTGTGTGTCTGATGGGAAGGTCACCTCCTTTTTCATGTGGCAGTCGTGGTGGGGAAAGTCTTTAGCCATAGGAATGTCCTTGGTGTTGGTCCTGTTTTGTGCTAATTTTATTTCTGGGCACTGTATGACATCATCAGCTGTGGTCAGTGTTAGCCAGTGCTGAACTGTATGACATCATCAGCTGTGGTCAGTGTTGGCCAGTGCTGGACTATGTATGCCTCTGTGACCCAGTGTGACCTTTTGCTCCTGTTCTGCATCAAGTCTAGACTTCATGTTGGACTGAAGTTCATGGGTACATGGTGGATGCCAGGTGGCATGTGACATCCTCTGCACTGAGCAGGCACCATCGTTAGTGCCTGGGGTGCAGGCACTGGAGATGTTGGTAAAATGAAGTCTGGTTGTGGGGAGCTGCTGGGGACCTGCATCCTCAGCATTGACCCCAGAGGGGATGTTCCCAATGTCAAACCTGGAGCAACAAAGCCTGTGATCGAGGCTCCACTGAATTATGGAGGATTTTGCAAAAGTTGCAGTCTCTTACCCAGAAAATGTCATGCATACACCCAATTCTGTGGCAATTCCAAGATTTTCTAGAACTTCTTCTGAAAGATACTCTAAGTATGCCTGGCTGATTTATTAGGTGCCTCTCTTTCTCATCTCATTGCCCCTGGGACTTGCTTACCTAGACCCTACTGGCTAGACAGAATGCTCCAGGGACCCACCTGCTTCCAAATGTGTGCCACTGCATTCTGCTTCTTTGTATGGGTTTTAGACATCACACTCAGGTCTTACAAGACAAGTACTTATCAACTAAGCTGACCTTTAGCCCTCTGGTGAGAGAGACATTTCACATTCCAGACATAACATTCAACATGGTATCCATTCTCTAGTCCAGAAAGTCTGTGCACCCCGGCTTTTTCATCAAGCCGGAATACCCTTCCTCCATCTGCACAGCCGAGTCCTGCTCATCTCCAAGCCTGCTCCAGAGTTCTCCCTTCAGCAGAAACAAGCTGATGCCTTTTGGGTGATCAGGATGAACTGTCACTTTCTTTACGCCCTCGCTGCTACTCTAGTCTCAGGGTGTTTGCCACATCGTGGAATTAAACAGTAGTCACAAGATGAATTAGTGAACATGAACACTTCCCAAGAAACATCGGTGTGATATTTCTGACATTTGACTGTATCTGCAGCGGCCAACCCTTCATCCACATTGCAGGAACATCTCTGCTTTGCCATAATAAGCTCATAATTATGGTTGTTATATTTAAAAGGATGATACAGAGGGAAAGTAAGTAGAGGAGATATTGGGAGGTGTGGACCTCTGTGCTCCTTTATACCTACCTTTTCCTCATTCCTGCAGCCTGGCATCCAGACCACATGGTGGCTAAGAGTCTGTCGTAGCCTAGAATAGATAAGCAATTATCTATAATAACACTCTCCCGAGACAGAAGAACCTGGCAATTTGTCACCACCAAGGACATGTGCTCCAGCTCCTAACAAAGGAAATTTGCTGCCCTGTCCTTAGGGAGATAGCCCTGATAGCATTCCAAAGGTCTGTAATGATTAGGACCCAATTGAAAATGGCTAAAGTTACCACAGTCTAGTTGAGAACTGTGAAGGAAAGCTGTGGACAAAGACGTCTCACCGTGTATCCTCTCAGAGCCTGTCCGCCACCTTAAATCTGGGTCATCCTCCTTGATTACTGCAAATCATACCTGAGAGTAGGAAGCCTGGCTTTATAAAAACAGAATTATCCTCAAACCCATCTCCCTGGAAGCATCCGTTAACATCTTATATTCTATCTAATTTTTTTCTAACATACATCTCACAATAAAATAAATTTCAAGGATTATAATTCAAACAAAACGAGGGTTGGGTGGGACAGAACCTGGGGCTTCATGGCCTTTGGTCACCTGGGAGAGTTTCCAGGGTTTCTTGACGTGATCTTTAATTATGCTTTCTTGACCATTTTAGGGAGTGGCCGAGGCTGAACTGGAAAAGAACATGAGTCGGACTTTCAAAACCTTCTTCCGAGCAAGTGATGAGATGGTAAGAGGTGGGAGTTGGGGCACATGTGTGTGTATGTGTGTGTTTGCATACTTGTGCATGTGTGTGCATGCATGTGAGTATGTCTGCATGTGTGCATACGTGCATGTGTGCACACATGTGTTCATGTTTGTGTATGTGTGTGTATTCGTGTGTGTGTTATAATTTTGTCTTATGACCTCCTCTTTAATGACATTTAACCTGTACCAGCCTGCTTGTTTGGACTTTGGACCCACTCTCCTGGGTGGTTCATCATTATCTGTCCTACATTCTGGTGGCAGTACCAACCAGGCTCACTTCTTTGCTTCACACCACAGGAGTTCCCAGCTCACATGACAGTGTGAAGTCCAATGCACATCCCTGATGACGGAATTGGAGGGGCACCTTTCCGTTTGCTCTTAGTACCTAGCTGAAGCAAATACATTTTCCATCTGCCTGTCATGGGTGGACTTTTTCATTTTACCTTTTCATGGATGCTTCTACACACTACGGAGCCCTCCCTAGTGCCAGATTTCCCCTGTGGCAGGGCAGGGAGCCACTTGCTCTAATTCCCCACTTTCTGTAAGTCTGAGTTCTCATCTCTTGTTCACACTGGCTAACAAGCCCAAGCCATTACTCAGATCTGCAAGTGTCCGCAGCAGCTGGGGATGGGAACTTCAGCTGTCTTCTCTGACCCTGAGAGGACCCTCTGCTGCTTTTCAGGGTTAGCGTGTGTGTTATAGGATGGCCCCATTTGCTGTTTCACTTTCTATGATTTCAGTTATTCCTGGTTACCCATGATCCAATCATATCAAAAGGGGAAATTCTACAGAAAGTGTCTAAGGTGTAAATTGCCCACCACAATGAGAAGTATAACGAAATCCCCCATCATCCCACCAGTGTGAATCTGCTCTCTATCAACACGGGCGGGGCGAGGGTGTCTCATTACAGCATTGCTGTAAGCAATTATTCTACTTTAGCACTGGCTGCCATTTCTGGTTATCTCATGTATCAAACATTATCACCGGTATTGATTACAGAATATGCACAGAATACAGCATCCAGTGTCCTTTGCTATCCTTGGTTTCCCATGCCTGTATATTTTAGCACATATCCCCACATGTAAGGGTTCTCCCGTGGTCCTTGTGCACTTAAGGTCCTGTCATGGGGGTCTGAGCTGTCATCTTCTGTCTTTGCCTCATTCACAACATCCTCCCTAACTTTTCTTCCCACAGGGCTCACTTACTGTGCATAACGCCACTGAAATGGGTAAGCGGTATCCCTGGGAGGGGAGGGGTAGCAGGCACGCATCAGCAGAATGTCCCTTCTGCTCCTGAAGAAGCCTTAAGCTTGCCTTACTGTCCTGAGCTTTGACTTGCCCAACAGAGGTCTCCTAACAATTAATGATACTACCCTAGTCTACCCGACAGGGAGCTGAGTGTCAAAGTCCTAAGATGCTTTGGGGAGTGTATCTGGGGCAGTCCACCCCTTTCTGGTAAGGACCCCGTCCAAGGATGGCATGGTGGCCGCTGTAGAGTCACCAGTGTGCACAAGACAGGTTACACATAGATCTCCACTGCCTGTCCACCCTGAGGTTCTGTTCTGGTCCCTCTTGTTCCCGCTCAGGAGGACCATCTTGGTCATTCTTCTGGGTGGGATTTAACTGAAATCATGTCTGGACTCATCCCTGAGGCCCCAACATCCAGGATTGGCCCCACAAATGCTTGCTTCCCTCCTAGCACGGCCTCCTAACCATTATTCATCTGGTTCTTAATAGCGAAGATCACTGACACTCCGAGTGCTTGACCTATGACCCCTCAATTACAAATAGGCTGAACTGGGATCTGACCCTAGAGGTCTTCTCCTCCGAGGATACCTGCCCCCTTGCCTCCCTTCTTTTCTTTTTGGTGCCTTACTAGTTTGTTGATTCCATGTTCTGAGTACCCGGCTGAAGAGACCTGGGCTGCGGTGCTGCCCACGGAGCTCAGGGTGGTGCAGGGAGGCAGATCAGCAGTAAAGAAATGAGATATGCAGATGGGAGCAGAATGCTCAAATGTGACTAGGACCCAGACGGGCAGGAGCACCATCTTGATTTCTTACTACTTAAGAGGTTTGACCTTGAAGCCTGGGTGATTGTGCCCTTTACTTCAAGGACTGTACAATAAAAATGATGTGTTTGTCCCTGAGGAGCCTTTAAGGGCGCTGCCAGGACACTGCATGCCTCTTATGATAATATGGAATTCTATATCGAAAACCCCAGAGGAGGGAAGATCACAGCCCCATGGGTTGCTGTTCCTGGCCAAGAGGAAGTCAATGAAAAGAGGGCAGATGCACAGACATAAAGACTTACACTCCCTTCACTCCAAGTTCAGATGGGGCATCCTGAGCTGGGAACACCAGCTTTAGAACCATTCAACCCACAGCGGGAGAGGACACGGGTGTCTTTTTGCAGGGGGAATCCTTGTAAACACCCCAGAAAATCCCAGCCTCAGCAAGATTACTACTGAGGAGGAAATCGAGTTTTATGTCCAGCAGTTCAAGAAGTCTGGCTTCAGGTAAAAAAAAAAAAAAGAACCCCAGACAGGGGAATGGGGTGCTCAGCTGTTGGGGGATGGGGACAGTTACTCTCACCACAGCCTCTGTGAGCACCACAGTGACCTGTCTGTGATTGAATGCCCTCAGTGCCAGGAGACTCACTACCAATGCTGGGCAGCTTCCTTTGGCAGGGGCAGGTAATTAGCTTGTTCTTTCTTGCGTTTATGGGTCCCCCCAGAAGGCAGAGGTTTTTTAGTGATTTGCATACATAGCTCCTCCAAGGGTCAGGACAGCTCTGCATTCTGTCTTCTGAGAAGCAAAACCACATAAACCCAAATGTGCACGCAGTTTGGTGCCTTCGCACCATCTCTCATCTACCATGTCCCTTCTCACTGAGTTTCTCAAGCAGGAAAGTGGCTTCTGGGTGCGGATGAGGATAGCCTGTAGGGTGGGCTTCTGTTTGCCCCCAAAGCCTGTCAGAGGCACCAGCTTAGTGGTACAGAGTTCCTGCACTCGGCCTCGCTGAGGAGGCAGCAGGGGTGGCTAGGAATCGTGTGTCTGGGGACCCGCGCTCATTCCCTGTGGCACTCACCCTCCCTGGCATAGTGTGTCTGGGTAGCATGGGTCATTTGGGTCACTGTGGGCCAACAGTGGTCAATTCCTGGAAGCTCACCTTCGTTACTGTCTGACCCTCTCCACAGAGGTCCTCTGAACTGGTATCGGAACATAGAAAGAAACTGGAAGTGGGGCTGTAAGAGTGTGGGACGGAAGGTGAGCACTACGGCCTCCTCCTATGCACACATACATACACACACATACCCCTGACACACACACCTCTGACACACACACCTCTGACACACACATACAGACACCCTTGACACACACACAGACACCCCTGACACACACACATACATACACACCCCTAACACACACACCCCTGACACACACACTGACACCCCTGAAACACACACCAGACTTACATACAAACCTTGAACGAAGACGCTACACACACACACACCAGGCATACACACACCAAACATACATACATACTTTGCACACAGACACCAGACACACATATAGCAGGCTTACATACACACCAACATCTCAAGCAAAGACACCACACATACACACAAACACATACATATACACCAGACATACATATACACATATATACTCACATGCACTCACACATACAAGACATGCACATCTTGCACACAGACACCAAATTCACACACACACACACACTCTTTCACCAGACACATGCATGCATGCACACACACATACCAGCCATATACACATGTGTGCACACATACACACACCAGAATATACATCTTGACACCAAATACACACATATATGTACTGAATACACACATGCATACATGTATGTATACCTGTACTTATACACACCAAACATACACACTTCACATACAGACCCCACCAACACAGAGAGACACTACACACACAGACACACACACACACACACACACACGGCTTACATGCACACCAACACCTCAAGCAAAGATACCACATACTCACACACACACACATACACATCAGACATGCACATGTATACTTGCATGCACTTATACACATCAAACATGCACATCTTGCACACAGACACCAAATTCGCACACACATATGCACAGGCATACACACATGTGTACACACAGACACACACATCTCACACAGAGACACCACACACACATACAAGATACACACACACTGGTCTCACAGAGCTGCCTTTAAGGCTTCCCACCTGACAGGACCTGGGTCCTGCACAGGGACCTTGACTTCTTCCTTTCCTCTGAGATTGGAGTGGACTCCACTCAGGGTTTCCTGTTAGAGCTTCTTGCTGGTGAGACCCCTGGAATGGTGACTTTTGGTGCTGAGGATGAGCGGTCCTGGTCAGGTAATGACACATTATATGGAATGTGTAAGTCTCCTGCAGTAACCCAGGTCAGGGTCACAGACTGGCCAGGGTCCTTTGTGGTAGTGATATGGACAATGACGCCAAACCACAGAGACATGCTGGGTTCTTACACACATGTGACTTTTGCCTCTGACTGTGTCACCTTTTGATTTTGTCTCTGAGTTTCAGTTTCCTCATTTGTCTGTCAGGTGGTGGTTTTCAGCCTCTGGGCCTATAAAGAGAATAATTTTGCATCTTAAATGTTAAATATCAAAGCTTGCATTTTTTTTTAACCATCACAACAACAGTTCAGGATCCAGGCCTTCATCAGCTCCCTCAAGAGCCCAGTTACCTCCTTCCTTCACTACGTGTAATGTGACTATAGGCAAGCTTGGCATAACCCCTGAGTGACACATAGAAGGTCACTCCACCAGGTTGATGTTCCGTTGTCTTTTCTGCAGCAAAGTAACTGCAAGACCAGTCAGTGTCTGCCTCAGAGAGCCCTGTGATCAGGAAGTGGCTCGATGCGCTGGAGACTCTGAGAGAGGGTCCTGGCAGAGTAGTTCTTCAGCGGTTGTTCAGCTAATGCTCCCCGTCATTGTCATCACAGTCATCTGTGATGGACACGTATGGCTAAGCTGCAGTTCTATAGACCATAGAGGTCAAGGTGTGGAGGGAAATTAGGAGGACGCTGCGGGGTTGACCGGGTCGTGCTAAGGCTGCATTTTAAGGTGAAATTCATTTCACCCTTGCCTTTGCACATCGCAGGACCCGGAGGAGTGGTGAGACGCATGGCATTCTGCAGTCCCACTCATACTCTTGAATCTTGGCTTCTCCTTAAAATGGGGGTGGGGTGGGATTTCCTTTTATGTGTCTGAGTGTTTTGCCTGCATGTCTGTATGTGCAGCAAATGTACACAGAGCCCTCGAAGGCAAGGAGAGGATGACTGATCAGCTGGAAATGGAGTTACAGATAGTTGCCAGCTGCCATGTGGTCACTGGGAACCAAAAT
>JAQHUG010000204.1:1453632-1465060 GCA_028555095.1 Dicrostonyx torquatus
GAACTCAACTGAAACATTGAGCGGTATTCTAAGCACAGGAGACCTCAAACCCACCCTACAGTGATACTCTTCCTCCAACAAGGCCACACCTCCTAAGAGTGCCACTCCCTATGAGTTTATGGGGGCCAATCACAGTCAAACGACCCCAAAGTGGCTTACAGAGAATTCCAAATACCCCCTAAAACCAGCATACAGTTAAGCGATTGGAAGTTCTGGAAGAGATCTAGAAGGAAGTAAAGCTGCCCGTGGTTAGTTTTCTCTTTACCATTGTCCTGAAAGTACTTACCAACCCATGCAAAAAGGAAATAAGCCAACAGAAACGATGGCTGGGCACAAAAAATTGGAGATAAAGTGGGGGGAAAACTCATTATTTAAAAATGAGAGAACAATAAACAAAATAAAATCTGTTAAGTCAGAACAAAACCTAGCAGTAAAAAAAATGTGTAAGCGTAATCAAAGTACAAAAATGCAGCGCGTTTTCATTTTGGCAAAGGAAGAAGTATAAAGCGGAATTTTATAAAAGAATGTAACTTACACTGCATAAAAATCTGAATGCAAGTAAATCTCACAAATACATAATGAAGACAAGAAAATGAGAAGAAAAGGATCGAAGACCACAAGGTATTGCTATTAATTATGCACTTGGGGACTAAAAGACCCCAAGTCTCTGCCATCATGCAGAGCAAGAAATGATGGCTGCAGGCAGCCTCTCTAAATCTGCAGATCAGAATGGTGGTTGAAGAACTCCGTATCCAGACCACGAGCCAACTTTATAAAACCTTACAAATATTGCCTGCTATGCTGTTGGCATTTTGCTCTCCTGTATGCAGAATTGGATGATTTTGCTATATGCTGCCCTGATATGAGTCATGAGTTTTATGGTGACTTCAATCTTGAGCAAGCTAACATTTTTATTGGATAAAAAGTGATCCATCCTTTAGAAGATCTATCTGATTGGATAAGTTAGTGGATAATAAATTACAACCTTTTTTTTTCTGTCTGCTGTTTTTGTATTGAAAGCTAGCATTTTTAACATCACATTTCATTGAAATAAGTCAACCTTAAATTGTACCTTTCCTATTTTTGTTGTATTGATATGATTTTGGAATGTAGCATCCATGTAAAAAGTTTTCCTTTCTAACTCCTTTGTTCTCCTTGTTTTTTAAATATATTCTCCTTCCAGGTAGCCTACAATCTCACAATTGAAGGGAAAGCATATATTCTGAACCTAAGGCAAAAGTAGGTGACTCATATTTTGTCAACTCCCGTTATCTCACTTATTACTGTTGTTGGTGATTACCTAAAATGCAATGTTTGAATATTTTTCTAGTTATGGGTTGTTCAGTTTTTCTCTTTGTTTTTTTTTTCTTCTGAGACAGAATCTTTTTGTGCAGCCTAGGTTGTCCAGAACTCACTACTCCTCCCTCGGACCCCAAGTGCTGGGTTACAGGCACACGCCCCCACTCCTTGATTTGTGCTTCAGTTTTCTCCAGCTTTGTGTTGGGAAGACTGTGAAGTCTCTGGAACAAATTCCTGGACCTTGTGCTTCTGGGGGCTGAAGCCATCAGCAGCCGGCATCGTTGGTCTGCTTCCAACCCCTCCAGCCCCCTCCAGTTACCTTTTCTGTTAGTCCATTCCAACGTGAGCACCAGCTTATGCCAAACAGACGGGCACTTGGTCCAGGCTGACCACTGCAGGATGCTACTACCAAAGGTCCCTGGGAAGCCACAGGACAACTCCAGGCCTTTGGTCCCACCCCACCCACCTCTCCAGGATGCTTTCGGGCATGCATGGGGCCTTTGGTTTGACATTAATTTGAGTGGCCAGCTCACCACTTGTTCACTGAAGCCATTCTGCACTCACTGGCCATCACATGTATTTATCCATACCCTTCCGATGTTCCCACTGCACTTCTTGACTTTAGCTTTCTTATTGTTGTTTCTTTTGGTCCAGTTTTCAAGATTGTTTTCAATGGCATCTATTTTTCATGCTTAAGCTTCTGTACAAACACATGCCTTAGTGCTCTGAAAATATCTTCCATGGCTTCTATTATGTCCTTTATTTTTTAATTTTTATTTTAAACATTCGCAATAAGATTTTTAGTTCATGCCTGTCTGTGTGGTAAGTACACTATGTGGACACGGTCCCCTCAGGGACCAGATGAGGGCATCAGAACACCCAGCATGGGAGTTACAGAGGTGCGTGAGCCACCGTGCGGGTGCTAAGAATGGACAATGTTCATAATAACAGAGCCATCTCTCCTGCCCCCCCAACCTTTTTTTTCCTTCTCAACATGAGAATTTTCTCCTTACAATACATTGTTTATTCAACTGTTGTTTCTTCCCTGCAGAAGATCCAAGCTTCGGACCTACCTTTCCACATGTGTGTAGGCACTGTTCTAAATTCTGTTTTGTGGCTGTCACTTCCTGTGACCTCTCTGTGAGACCTGGAGGCTTTGGGAATGATTTAGTGGATGCTTCCACCTGATTCCTTCTGGATCTTTCAGTAGGGCTCAGGATTCACCCTTGACCTTCATTCCAGAGTCCTGGCAGTGCCAGGACTGACTGGAATTCAGTCCTCATCTGCCTGCCTGCTATGTATTCACGTCAAAAATGGCCCGGAACAGGCAGCCTCCTTATGGCCATGGTCTGTCCATTTGTCTCTTTGGTCTCTAAAAGGGAAGCACTACTGTTCAAATGACTTGCAAACGATAGTTTTGGCTATTTGTGAGAAACTTAGCCTAGAGGTAAAAGATTTGGACACTGAAGAAATCTTCTGCAAACTTACCTATAGATAATGTATATGAAAATGATCTTTTAGAAGTTAAACATGTGGAAACAATTTTCTATTAAATATATTTAATCATTACTTTTGCAGAGCATTCTTGCCTCCCAACTTTAGAGTTTACCGTTATGACGACGCGGGAATCATGAGGCCTCTTGATCAACATTTTCAGGTATGCATCCATCTCCCTCTGCTGTGGGGGTGTAGTCCTAGAGCACACAGCAAAGATGTCCTCTTTAATTCTGACATAAACTTAATAATTTCCTGCTGGTGAGACGTGCTTATCTTATTAGCAGGTGATTACTAAGTCAAAGCAGACTGCGGTGTTTCCACACTACTGGTTTCCCAATGGTGTGAGCTTGTGTGTGTGCATGTGTGCATACGGGTGTTGGTGGAAATCATGATTTGAATCAGGGAAGCTATATCTGGGAAAACAGGAGAACCCCAAGGTGTCCTCTGAAGTTGCCCAAGGACCAAGTGAGAACACATAAAATTTCACGAACGATTAGGAAAATATTACATTTTCACACCCTTGAAACACTTGGAGCTTTGTTCAATGATATCTACATTGGGGGATGGGAAGCAACTGAGAAATGCGGACAGAACTAGAGATCCATGTCTAAAGTGCTCCCATTGACCCACCCTGTGCTCCCCCTTCCCCTCCTCTGCTCCCTGCTTCCTCCTCCTCTCTCTTTTTTCTCCTTTGAATTTTCATTTTCTAAGTAATGATGGTGTCATCTATAGAGACTAAGATTTTAACAAAACAAAGTGATAGACATTATTCTTGTGTCTTGATTTCTTTCCCTGTTGCCAGGAGAAGAATACCCTGGCAAAGGCAGCTTCAGGGAAAAAGGGCTTGTTCTGGCTCATAGTTTAAGTTCATCCTGGTGGGATAAGCAAGGCGGCTGGAGCTTGAAGCAACTGTTTGCACTGTATCTCTGGTTAGGGACAGAGAGAGATTAAAGCATCCTGTAGCTCAGCTGCTTTTCTCCATGTATAAAGTCCTGCATCCCAGGCAGGGATGGATGGTGGATAGGTAACACATGGTGGACGGGTATTCCCAACTCAGTAAACAAAAGCATGGTTATTTCCCAGCCAGCATTCCGAGAGACCCATCTTCCAGATGGTTCTAGATTCTGTGAAGTTGACAGCCGACACTGGGATGCCTTGCTTTAACTGCTGTAAACTGAAAAAGCAGATACATATGAGTCAATATTGATAAATAAATGATGCATATTGTTCAATAGTGTTGTCATGTTACACACATAGAGATTTACATATGTGTATGAGGGAAAGACAGACAGACACAAGGCCACAATAGCTTACACTTGAGCATGGAGACGTATGCTTGTATTCTCAACACATAGGAGGTAAAAGCAGAAGACTTAGGAGTCCAAGGTCACCCCCAGCTACATAGGGAGTTCACCAGCCTGGACCAGGTCAAGAAATAAGCAATAAGAAAAACAACAAAAATCCTCTGAAACAGAAGCCTGCGTGGTAACACATGTCTGTTATCTCAGTTCAGGAGACTAAGGCACAAGGTTGGGTCACAATGACTGTGAGGCCACTTCTGTAAATGGTTAGACTTCTGAACCATTAGAGGCCCCTTGCTCCCTTGCCTGGTGGTGCCCTTGAAGCTGGGGGAACCCACATATTGAGAAGCTCAACGTATGTAATGGCCCTGTTTCTGGAGTTATTACTGGCTTCTCAGAGAGGGCTCTGCAAGCCAACCTAACATCTCACTCAAAATACTCTCAAGAACAAATTTCCCTCTTCAATTCCTTTTGCTTGTCTGACATGCAGAATTAAGTATAAAAACAAAACAAAAAGAGCTTTTGATTACCAATAATTATCCTAATTATTGATAAAGTAAATCATATCTAATGAGACAAAGGCAAGCAGATCTCTGTGAAATCAAGACCAGCTTGGTCTACCTAGTGAGTTCCAGGTAGGCCAGGGCTATACAGTGAGATGCATTCTTAAAGAGAGAGGGTGGGAGAGGGAGGGAGAGAGGGAAGGAGGGAGAAGAAGGGAAGGAGAGGGAGACAGAGAATGAGAATATATGAAAATACATGTGGTTGCTTACAAAACTGTAAGAGCATCTTGGAAAGCTGTGCTCGATTCCACCCTGGTCTTACGGATCCACTTTTGGAAATAACTGGTGTTTGATACACAAAACAGCTGACAGTCTGTGGGCGAACTGCCTTTACCACAAGGGATACATTGTGCCTTTTTTCTCTTTGTGTTTCAGAATGTCTGCTACTTCCAAGGATACATTGAAGGTTATCCGGATTCTGTGGTGATTGTTAGCACATGTGCTGGACTCAGGTTGTAATGCATAATTGTATATAAAATGGTGTGGTTGTTTTAAAAAATAAATGTGTGTGTGTCTGTATGTAAATGTGTGGAACACAAAATGGATTATAAATGGAAAGATTATAAATGGAAAGATTATAAATGGAAATTATTTTAAAAACATCTTCTACCCTCATGCTGAGTTTAAGTTATTCTTAAATTTGGAGATCATAAAAACTTCTCAGGATTTCTTTTGGTTATTTTTATGTGTATATGTGTGTGCCTGCATGTGTACTCGATGAGCACACTGGAACTACAAGTGCTTGTGAGCGCCATTTGGAGCTGGGAACCTAACCCTGTTCCTCTGCAAGAGCAGTAAGTGCTCTTAACTGCCCAACCACCTCTCTAGCCCCACAGACGTCATGAGATATTAATAGTGTGTGGCTCTTCGGTAACACAGTAGGACTCAATGAACTTATGAAAATGCATGAAGTACATGGCAATTAACTGATACCTTCCTGCGCAATGGTTTATTTATAACTTGTATTTTTTTTTCTTTCTTGGCAGAGGTTTTCTTCAGTTTGGAAATGTTAGCTATGGAATTGAACCTCTGGAATCTTCCATTGGTTTTGAACACGTGATCTATCAGGTGGAACCTAAGAAAAGAGACGCTTTACTCTATGCCGAGAAGGATATTGAACTAAGGGACCTGAAATATAAGATACAAAGTGTCAAGGTAGAGGATTAATTAGATAGTATTAAGTAATTTTCTGATAAACAAATTATTTATTCACAGACCCCACACACACATAGACATCCTAAGGATGTCTAAGAACAGTTTAATCAGGAGCAAAATGTGGGCGAATTGCTCTAGACCTGGTCGGGGGAATTAACTGTGACTAAACAAGAGGACCACAAACACTGGCACTGCACATACAAGGCACACATTCAACAGACAGACACACACAAGTGCACATTAGTTGTTTTTTAATTTAAAAATAAAGATGAAGTTTAAAAGGAATACCATTCAGCTAACAGAAATACAAGATGAATGAGAACATTGAGAAAGGAAGGGAGAGGTGGGATCAACCAGAATATGGAGAAAGGAAGGGAGAGGTGGGATCAACCAGAATATGGAAAAAGGAAGGGAGAGGTGGGATCCTTGAGACCGAGGAGAAAGGAAGGGAGATGGTTACCTTCTGGGTAAGATAATGTCTGATAAGGTGCAGAGTAGGACCAGCGAAACAGGTGGAGAGGAGTCTGGAGGATCTGCCTTGCTAATGCTTCTGGTTCTATTTCTGAATATAAAAATCTCTCCTCATTCTTCTCATCAGCATTTTGACATCGAGTCTGTGGATTTTTTTTTTCAGCCACAGCAAGTTGTCCCTCACTATGTGGAAATACACATTGTAGTTGAGAAAGAAATGGTAAGTGTATTCCGACTGCATTTTGTCCTGGTCATTGTTTATGAGCAGTGGAGCATTAGAAAAACAATCCTCCCGTGCCTCACAGCGGAAGGCAATAACTTGGATTTTAATAATCTCATTTACTTGCACTCTTTTTCTCCCCATTATTCCTTTTGTCATAGCTGGGAATTTTTATTAAAATGCTTTCTCATTTGCTAGTTTACCTTCTTACTGAGGACAGCTATGTACTCACACATACTTACAAGAACATGTGCACACTCAGACGCCTTCTGCCAGCGCTGCAGCAGCCAGCAGCACACTGCAACCAATGCAGTCAAGACACGGGATCCGTGCACCCCAACAAGGAGCCACTGCACGCTGCTTTCTAGCCACACACCTCCCTCCCTCCCCCAGTCTCACTGGCCTTCATTTCCAAAGCGTTGTATAAATGGAATCACTCAGTATGTAACATTTTGGGAGCTTTTCACATATATACAGACTCTGGGAATTTTCCCAGTCTTAAGTTTCTTCCTGGAGCTGGAGAGATGACTTTGGTTAAGAGCGCTTGCTGCCCTTACAGAGGACCTGAGTTCAGTTCCCAGCACCCGTGCGATGACTGACAGACAAGTCAGCCTCTAAATCAAGCCCATGTGATTCGATGCCCTCCCCTGGCCTCCACGGCTGCTGCACATGCACACATAATAAGCGAAACACCGAGATAGTCACATGTAAATCATTTAAAGCTAACATATTCTGTCCAGAACTATTATTGTCTTTAATTTATTAATAGTGGAATTTTAAGCCGAGCGGTGGTGGCGCACGCCTTTAATCCCAGCACTCGGGAGGCAGAGGCAGGCGGATCTCTGTGAGTTCGAGACCAGCCTGGTCTACAAGAGCTAGTTCCAGGACAGGCTCCAAAGCTACAGAGAAACCCTGTCTCGAAAAACAAAACAAAACAAAACAAAAAAGTGGAATTTTAGCTTGAATTTTTTCAGATCTCTTTTTATTTTGTATTTTCACACTTTATGGTATAAATAAAATAGTGCTGACTAAAATATGCTGGTGATTTAAAGCAGTTTATTGCTTTGCTATATTAAACTTCTAACCAAAGAACTGAAATCATCATTGCTGATGGATGTATGTACATAAATGGCAATTTTGTTTTACAGTATGAGCATATTGGGGCTGATACAGCCATTGTCACTCAAAAGATTTTCCAGCTGATCGGACTGGCAAATGCTGTAAGTATTTTCTTTTTTTTTTTTGTTTCTTAAAAAATATTTCACATTTGTGTCTTGGTTACGTTTCTATCATTGTGATAAAACACCATATCCAAGATACTTTATTGTGGTAGTTCGGCCACTTGGCCTCCATTACTCATAGGGAATGGCACTATTAGGAGATGTGGCCATGTTGGAGAAAGTGTGGTCTTGTTGGAGAAGGTTGGGTGACACACACCTTTAATCCAGACCCTGAGGCCAGAGGGTACACCTTTAATCTGGGCCACAGCTTCTGTTGGAAGTACATCACTGTGGGGGTGGGCTTTAAGGTCTTTTTCTCAAGCTTCACTCCACTCAGTTAGCTTTCTGTTGCCTCTGAGTCAAGATGTAGCTCTCTCGGCTCCAGCATCACATCTGCCTGGCTGCCCCTTTGCTCCCTGCCAGGATGATAATGGACTGAATCTCTGAAACAGTAAGTAAGCCGCTCTCAATTAAAGTTTTCTTTAGAAGATTTGCTGTGGTCGTGGTGTCTCTTCACAGCAATAGAAACCATAAATAGGACACTTATAGAAGGAAGAGTTTCTTTGGGCTTATAGTTCCGAGGGTTAGAGTCCTTAATGGTGGAGACAGCAGGGCAGGAGGCAGCAGATATGGCAGCTAGAGACGAAAGCTGAGAGCACATGCCCAGAATGAAGAGCAGGAAGCAGAGAGAGCAACTGGGAGTGGTGTTCAGCTCTGAAACCTCAAGCCCCGCCTCCAGTGACACGCTTCCTCCAGCACAGCCACACTTTCTAAACCTCCCCAAACAGTTCCACCAACTGGTGACCAGTATCTAAATGCCAGCACCTATATGGGACATTATCACTGAAATCACCACACTTGCTGCTGTCCCTAAGCACCCCCATACCTTCTTTTTTGGAAGTGCATATAGATGCATGCTGAGTGGGGAAGGGATCATTGAGCCGCTTCAGTTCTTCTACACGGAAAGTAGGCCATTGGAAGGGTTACATACAGTGAGACTTTCCTGGGAGAAGAATATGCAAGCATTTAAAGTATCTAGTGTGACTTTCATGATCAGGACACTTACCACTGATGATCACTTTAAATGCTGAGTCCAGACCCACACTGCAGTTAAATGCATGACCTGACCTGATTTTCAGAGCTCTTTGGCCTAGTCCCTTTAGATCATGTCGTTTGAACAGGTTTTCTGTCTGTGTTCTATTTTAGATTTTTGCCCCCTTTAATCTTACAGTAATTCTGTCATCCCTGGAATTTTGGATGGATGAAAACAAAATCTCGACCACTGGTGATGCTAACAAGTTGCTCCACAGGTTCCTGAAGTGGAAACAGTCTTACCTTGTTCTGCGTCCACACGACATGGCATTTTTACTTGTGTACGTACCTCCTCAAGCTGTGACATGTCACACCCAGAGAAACTGGCCAGTCTGATCCCTTTTCCAACAATCCACAAGCATTTTGGAGAAAAAGCAAGTTCTCTGTGATCTCCGCCCCTGTATGAACAATAACATGCAACCGTTCCTGGGGCAACTTCCTCCGATGAGATCATTAAGGTCCCTCACTTGGTCTGTAGCTCAGTTCTTAAGTCCAGCTTCCAGGTGTCTTCTCACCACAGAGCCACATCTCTCCACCAAGTGAAGCTCACGACATCTGGCTGGGTTCTGTGCAAGTAGGCACTAAGTTTTGCTCTTTGAAATAATAGTAATGATGATGACAAGAACAATGGGAAAACATTGAGAAAATGGTTGTGTGGGTAAGGGGCTTGCTGTGCATTTCTGACTCCCCAAGTTCAGCACCTGAATAAAAGGCAAATGGCCTGTGCTTCTGTGTGTTCCCAGGGCACACATTTTGGAAAAATGACAACCCAGAAAGGAAGATACTTCTGGCTAGTCTACAGCAGCGGTCCTCAACCTTCCCCACACCGTGAGGCTTTAACTTAGTGCCTCACAGTGTGGTGACCCCAACCATAAAGTTATTTTTGTCGCTACTTCCTAACTGTAGTTTTGCTACTGTTATGAACAGTAATGTAAATATTATTGGAGATAGAGGTTTGTTAAGGGGTCACGACCCACAAGTTGAGAACTACTGTTCTAATATGCCATGAATATAATGTAGCTACACTGTGTTGAAACTTTTAGTATGCAAACCCCGATTTAATAGACTCCTTGTTTTCTATCACTGGCAATTTCAGAACACACACGAAATGTAGTACTTTCAGTATTCTGTCACATGCTTGCCTTATATGGCTCGCTAAGGCCACCAGAGGAGGAAGAGACATCACAGCTCCCCCCGGACTCTGCCTTGTGCCAGCTTCATTGCCCTCACTTTACCATTCTAAGGAATTTTGATTTTTTTTATATTTATTTCAGAAGCTATATCCATTTTATTCTAAAATAGTAACTGCATTGAATTCATAGCCATTATGTTTCAAAGCCCATGTAAAAGTACATGTCCTATTTTTCAGTGGATTTTTATCATTTTTTAGAAAATGTAGGAACATTGGGTACATCCTAACCCATGTCACACGAATGTCCGAATCAGTGAGCAACACTAAACTCTGTCCTGTGCAAACAGAGTATTAACTCTGCTTACTTTTACAAAATTATACAATTATCATGTTTTCAATTTAGTTACAGAGAAACTTCAGACTACGTTGGTGCCACCTTTCAAGGGAAGATGTGTGACAAGAACTATGCAGGAGGCGTTGCTCTGGTATGCTGCTCTTTGGTCTGCCTGATTAAAATTCCTAACGGGGGGCGGGGGAGTCCTCACTGGAGGGTGCTTGCTTCTCCTCAGCAGAAGACCCAGCTTCCCTTCCCAGCACCCACTCCCATCCTTCAGCTCACAACCAGCTGTGACTCCTGCTCCAGGGGATCCGATGCCCTCTTGTGGCCTCTCTGGGCACTGCACTCACACACATACACACAAAATTAAAAATAAAGTAAATCTGTATAACAGACTGCAGTAGAAACAATATAAAATTAAAGATTCTCTTGATTTTCTATCCCCGTTAAAATTTGCGTTATCATATGGCTCTTAGGGCATTGACACTGGTGTAATCCTGATACCACCTCACTTTGGTGCTTCTCACTGTAGAGCTTGCTCCTTTCTTTAGTGCTTGTGTTTGCGCAATGTCTACTGGAGTTTCAGAGAGGCGACATAGAATGATCCCACTCTAATAAGCAAAATGGAGCACAGTGGAGCTGGGAAAGAGAAAATTCATATTTAAAATTTATAAATCATATTTTGGTAAATGTCACTTTTATTTTTTGGAAAAAGTGATTTCTCTGCTCTCTAAGGGTGGTATGTATGACTTCTTCAAACATTCAGATGCAACACACACACACACACACACACACACAAGTATAGCACTTGCTTTACATACGCAGATTGTGTAATGGTTACTGCAGACAATGAACAGTGACCACAAGATGACTTGGTGGAGAAAGTGTCCTCTTTGTGGACATGAGTACCTGATTCCCCAGTCACCATGTAAGGAAGCCGGGAATGTTGGCACACACTGTAACCCCAGTGCTGGGAGACAGAGAGGAGAGGATCTGTGGAGCTCCCCAGCATCCGGTACTGTCTGCTCTGAGCACCACGTCGAACTAGAGGCGTTCTCTCAAAGAGTAGAGGGCAAAGAGAAAGACACCTGAGGTGGGCCTCTGGCCTCCACATGCATGCCCGAATGATGAGCATGCTCAT
>JAQHUG010000204.1:1467794-1486495 GCA_028555095.1 Dicrostonyx torquatus
CCCGGGCATCTTAGGTTTCTGTTGCTATGTGTTGCTACGGTAAAACACCATGATCAGAAGTAACTTGGAGATGCAAGGGTTTATTTCACCTTACACTTTCATGGCCTAGTCCATCAGGAAGGCAAGAACTGAAGCAGAGGCCCTGGAGGAGTCCGCTTACTGGCTTGTTCCTCATGCCTTTCTCAGCCTGCTTCCTTATTCAACTCAGGACACACCTCTCATAGTGGAATGACCCTCCCACAACAACCATTAATCAATAAAATGGTCCGTGGGCCAACCTGGCAGAGGCGTTTTCTCAGCTGAGCTTCCCTCTTCCAGATGACTCCAGCCTGGGTCAAGTTAACAGAAACTGGCTAGCGCAGCAGGCATTCTGCCACCTGAGCACAGCCCCAGGCCCTAGGAGTGTTTCTTAACCATCCAATGGCTTCATTGGGGACTCCTGAAAGCCAGTTGGTGAGGAAAGAAGCTCTTGTTGTGATGGTGACTTACCATGCTGAAGTACAGTTACGCTCCGAACCAACCACGGCAGGGATGGTGAGTGTTTCCGTGAGCAGAATTCAAACAATTCCTTAGACTTGGCCGCTTTTGTGAGAGAGGTGCCAGGGAACCTGGTTGACCCAGATTCTTGCAGTGTAACGCTGACTCGGGCCTTTGGTCAGGATGTAGTTGCTGTAACATTAACCCTGCCCAGTCAGAGACAAGCAAGGGCGGGGAAGAAGCATGCGGAGCGATTCAGACCAAACACCTCTCTGGGTCGCTGAGCTTCATCTCCACAGATTCAATCAACACTAAGATCAAATTGTGTCCGTTTTCCTAGTCCCTGCTTCCTGGAGCACGGCATACTGGTTATTTGGCCAGCATTGACTCTAGGCCTTGAACATCATATAGAGGTGGTGTCAAGTACATAGAGATGTTCATGAGCTTATCATGCTTACCCTCGGCCCACAGGCTACCTTCAGTGACGTTAGCAGGATACCTGCTGGCTCAACCACTCAGCAGCAAGCCCTGGTGCTCTTGACCACTGGCGGGTATGAGGTGACTGACCACTTGAGTCCCTGACAGTGACCTGGAATTGTAAACTGGATTGCCCCTTGCTCCCCTAAGTTGCTTTTGGTCAGGGCACTTTCTTACAGCAACAGAAATGAAACTGAGAGGCCCATTGTGGTTGGAACCCTTGGAATGTAGTATTTCCCCACTTTCTCATCCAGAGGAAGCACCGGTGAGAATAGTTTGGTCTTGAGCTGTGGTCTGCTGTGATGCCTCTGACCCTGGAAGGGTCACGTGGGTTTCACAACATAGGCATCATTGCTTTCTAACTTATTTGGTAGAACTAACCAATGAGGCCATCTAGGCTTGAATTGCTCTTTTTTAGAAAGAAGTTTATTAATGCTTAAATCACAGGCTTTTTAAAAATCTGGGCTATTTTTCCAGTAATATCCATTGTATCAAAACTGATTAATTAAAAGTCATAAATTTATTCTTATTATCATCATGTATTGCCATCATGTACAGGACCTGTACAAGAAAATCAAGTGTCTAACTAAATTCACAGGCTCTTGAATGGGAGAAGGAATAAGAGAGCGAGTACCCAGTGAGTCCATTAGGTGACAGGAACTGTAAACCCGCTCACCGCCTGGATGTGCAGCCATTCACACTGGGTTCCAGGAGCAGCATCCATTCCCTCCTCACCACGGTCACTTACACGACAGCAGACGGGTGGGAAGTCCCACTTACAGGGCCTGCTCCCGAGCTTTTGAAAGTCCTGCTGGACACCATTTTATAAGTGTTTTAGTGTGTGTGTGTATGTGTGGGGGTGTTTGCACATGATGTATGCAGGAGGGGCGCACACACCACAACATGTGTGTGGCAGTCAGAGGACAGCTCAGAGTTATTTCCTTCCACCTTTACGTGGGTGGGTCTCGAGGACTGAACTCGGGCTCCAGGCTTATGCGGTAAGCAACTTTAGCCACTGAGCTCTCCCTCCAAGTCTCTACTGCTTCTTCTCCCTTTGCTCTCGGGTATTTAGACAGACACCATTGTGGCGAGATGATTGGTGATGACAGCACTAGCTGTCACACCTGGTGACCCGAGTCCATCCCTGGAGCCACCTAGTTAGAAAGATCCGATGCCTGCAACTTGCCTTCTAACCTTCACATGCGTGTTGTTACCCATATGTGCCCACACATACGCAAGAAGAGAACTCATGTGAGAGCTGGAAATGTATAATCAATCCTATTATGTATAGTTGATATAACTGAAAGCTATGATCAACAAGCTGTGCCCCCACACAAATGCAACATTGCTGATTTGCTTAAAAATCTTTGTTGGCCATCCTCAGGTCAATAACATCTTCATACAGCAATACAAGGAGTTAGGCTTTGAGACCATCACGCTTATTATCTCACATCTGAATAGCTTCATGTTAGCCATGCCCATCACTGTGTTATAGATGTTTATGGTGTTATTGTTGAGAATAATAAAAATCATAATGAAATATCTTAAAATCAATTATTTAAGTAGTTGGCTTCAATCATAAACCTTTTCTGTTTTCCACTTTGGTTTATTTATTTATTTATTTATTTAACTATCAGTTTGAGCTGGAGTCTATGCTACCTTCCTGGAACTTGCCATGTAGAGCAATCTGGTCTTGAACTTGCTTGGTACTTCTGTCTCTACTTCCCAAGGGTTAGGATGAAAGGGATAAAGCACCCTGCCTCCTGGATCACTACTCCATTTTTTTAAAAAAGTAATTATAACCCTCTTATGCTATGCTGGAAGAAAACCAGTTAAATCAGGAGTATTCTGGTTGACAAGTGCCTTAGAGGTGATGTCAGTAAAGAGAGCAAAGGCTAGCAAAGGGGGTGATATTTTAAATGTGTGCTGAATAAATCATCCCTGTGTTAGTAAGAGACACAGCCATGCGTGCATACCTGAGCAGCAGCTTTTCAGGAAGAGGCTGTGAGCACTGGGGAGGTCTCAGTCTGGCAGAGAAGTCAACAAGAAGGATGTTGACCATAGTGAACTGAGTTGGGAGAATGAGGTACCTGGGAGATGTGGGCTGAGATCACACAGATTTGGCTCTGATGGGAAACTACACGTGATCTACAAAAGAGGCCAGGCAAAGCTGATGGTTCTGAGAAATGCATAGAAACAAGCGTAGGGACTCCTGCTCAACCAGTCTCCTGCCTTAACCCGCAGGAGATGGTGAAGTCTGGGAACTGGAGGCTGTCATGGAGAATGTGCCCTGAATGTAGTTATCAGGTGGAGTTGACAGTATTTCATGACTGACGCAGGCTTGGCGAGAAATAAATGCTTTCGATATTTTGCCTGCTCAACTTGCCGGTTGCAATGTCTGTCCCTTTATGGAGCTTTCGGTGCTTCGCATCAACTATATATATTCTCGGAGCTCTAGGAGATAGAGGGCGCCTTTGTCTCCATCTAGCAAAAGGAACTGAAGTTCCTGTTATTTAAGTACCTCCCATGAGAACACTGTCTTCTTTTGTTTCTGTTGCTGTGTGCAAATTCCCTGGCCAAAGCAACTTAGAAGGGGAAGGGCTTACTCGAGCGCACATTGGACATGGGAGGGAAGTGACAAGTCTCTACTGAACCAGAGTTCCAGACAGCTGAGCACAGTGCACCCATGGTCAAAAGCAGAGGGAAGGAAGTAATCTTGTGTGCTAGTGCTCAGCTACACTCCCCGTGGTACACAGCCCAGCACCCCGTGCTGGCCACAGTTAGGACGTCCTCCCTCGTGGACGGGAGGTTTCTCAAGTCCTCAGGCGCACAGGTCCCTCACAGAGCTTCACCTTAGTTCTGCGCACTTCACTTCTCGATGATGTGTGTGTCAGCTCTAAAGTCAGGGCTAGGCAAGTCTCTGTCATGGTGTCATGGTGTGCTATTCAGGAGGCAGGGCCAAGGAAACCCGTCTGCTCTCTCCCAGCAGACACAAGTTCTCCCCAGTACTTCTAGCCCATGGTTGGCTGAGTCTAGTAGGGGTTAAGCTCAGTGACCCAGAGCAGCAACTGTGTTCTGTGCTCGGTCTGAATCGCTCCGCACGCTTCTTCCCCGCACTTGCTTGTCTCTGACTGCACAGAGTTAATGCTACAGCATTTACATCCTGACCAAAGTCAGAGTCAGCATTACAGGTCAAACTGGAACCCTGCCCTGCCTGCCTGACCCCACATAAACCTGAGGCTGAGCTCATGTGAACACACACACACAACCTGTATGCATATGAATACCCACATACACATATACATGCACACATAAAGAGTTGTTTACTAGACTTACGTACAGAGTTCAGGTTTTAAGATAGAAGATAAGAGATGCAGGAGTTTTTTTAAAAATTACAAAGCCAGGTTGGGGGAAATCACCTCTGACCAAGTGTAGATAAAGGGAGATAAAGATTATTGGCCTTCCCGGCTGGAGAGATGGCTCAGCGGTTAAGAGCACTGGCTTCTCTTTCAGAGGACCCAGGTTCAATTCCCAGCACTCACATGGCAGCTCACAACTGTCTGTAACTTCAGTTCCAGAGGCTCTGATACCCTCATACAGACACACATGTAATTAAAACACCAATGTATATAAAAAAAATAATAAATCATTTAAAAAAGATTATTGGCCTTCCTTAAGGCAGGGCTGTTTCAAAGTCCAACAGTCCTAGTAGGAAAAGAAAGCAACGACTTAAAAATGATATGTAAGGTAGATACTAAACCGTGAGACCAGTGTCACCAGAATTTGTCATGTAAACGCCAGCAAAGCCTTGTGCTGCTGCTTCTGCTAACAGGTTTAGCAGGAGTTCTCAAGCAGCTGACTTCCTGTGCACAGATGTGTCTCCGCCCTGCAGTACCTTCTTCCTGACTAACTACTTAGACTCTAAGGGTAGACGGCCTGTGGGGACTCTTAGCACAAACATTTGACATCTGGGTTCTTCTCAGTCATTCCAGTGGCGTACGGGCCTTCAGTAACTGCAGCGTGGAGAATTTTTTCAATTTCATCTCAAGTCCAAACTCCCATTGTCTTCGGAACCAGCCACAGCTACAGCTATCCTACAAGGCGGCCATTTGTGGGAATGGACAGTTGGAAGAAGACGAAGTGTGTGACTGTGGACCGCAGGTTAGTGCTGCCGCAGGAGGATGTTTTCATTAACATCTATGCTGTCCCCCTGTCAGTCTGCTTTGTTTCTCACAGACATCCGGACAGACTCGGGAGTGAAGTAATGTCTTGGCATGGGGGTCACTGATTGGTAGCCTATCCACACAGATGTGTTTGCTTTTTCTGCCACTCTTATTGGTGTATAGGTGACACCTTAAGAAATGGTTCACACTCACCATGTGGGAGTCGGTGACTTGATAATCAAGGCATGCATGCCCTATGAAAGCCAGCACAGCTAAGCCTGTCAGCTTACATCAGCATCTAATATGGGTTCACCCTGTGTAGCACATGCTGGCCTAAAACTCAAAACAACTCCAGCTCTCTGAGTGCTGGGATTGCAGGCTTGAGCCATCTTGCCTGGCTTATGAGCTCGCCATCTGCCTCCTCACTCTCCTCGCCCTCTTTCCCTCACTTCCTCCTCTCTCCTCCCTCATCTCCTATTAAGAATTAGGATGTAGCTGGGTGGTGGTGGCGCATGCCTTTAATCCCAGCACTCGGGAGGCAGAGGCAGGCGGATCTCTGTGAGTTCGAGACCAGCCTGGTCTATAGAGTGAGTTCCAGGACAGACTCCAAAGCTACAGAGAAACCTTATCTCGAAAAAAAAAAAAAAAGAAGAAGAAGAAAGAAAGAATTAGGATGTGTAACCTCTAAGCAGTTTGCGAGTACTTTGCATGAATATATTTTCTTGCAACAGCATGAGATGAACAATGCCTTTATCTCCATATTTAAAAGCAAACACTGAAATTTGGATTAAGTATCTCTTATAAGGCCTTTGTCTTAATTTCGTGTCTATTGCTGTGATACAACCTGACAAAAGCCACTTAGGGGAAAGAGGGTGAGCTAAAATAAACCCTTTGTCCCCAACCCTTGAAAAGTGGAAAGATTCTCATAAAGTGGTGAGACTCTAATTCATATAACACAGTCTCTGCCATCTCTTCTATAAGAATTAGGGCGCCACCTCTTGGCACACTGCCAGTGTACATACAATGCAATCTGTTAACTGCAGTCCTACCAGTGAGCATGAGACCTCCAGAGCAGATTCGTCATGCTCATCCACATGCCACACCCCTGGACCACGGTGTCTCCATCCCTCCCTTCCCTACCACTTCCATTCTCATTTTTCTTTTTTCTTTTTTGAATTTTTTAATTGATATTTATTGAGCTCTACATTTTTCTCTGTTCCCCTCCCTGCCTCTCCCCTCCCCGCTCCAACCCTCCTCTACTAAGGTCCCCATGCTCCCAATTTACTCAGGAGATCTTGTCTTTTCCTACTTTCTACTTCCCATGTAGGTTGTATCTATGTAGGTCTCCTTTAGTATCCGCATTGTTGTCTAAGTTCCCATTCTCATTTTTCAAACAAGCTATTTTGAAGGTCATTAAGTCCCATCTTTGAGTAACATCTCCTAAGAGGAAGTCCTTCTCTTCCTCTTGGGCACAGTCTTGCCCAACCTTTCCCTTAAACTCATTTGCCATGCAGAAAGATAGATGGGAAGTTTTCACCGTGAAGTAAGAAAATATTAGGAGGCACATTTAGAGTTTGACCATGGAATCTTAATTGACTTTCTGCCAATATTAGATCACCAATTTAAATTTAATATTTAATTCAAAGTTATTTAAAATATATCTATAACCACAGGGATGTTTTTTCCAAACCAAATAAATCTTCCATAAAACTGTGGGGTTGAAGGAAAGAAAAAAAATAGAATGAAGGTAAATGAGATAAAAATATAGAGATAAAGGGGAACAAGCCTTTGTCACAGTTGCTGAGAGTACTGTGTTCCTGGGGAGCCAGGATGCACATGTTCAGGATTCCCTGTGTGTTGTGGTCCATCACTGCAGGGAAGTCAAGCTGCAGGAGCCTGCAGCAGCTGGTCACATCCATGGGGAACGATTGCTCGCATGCTTACTCCTGCAGTACAGGATCCAAATCTAGGGAATGGTGCCACCCACACTTGATGTAATCAAGACATTCTTCTATAGATAGGCCCACAGGCCAAGCTGAACTAGACAATCCCTCATTGACACTTTCTTCCCCCAGAATAGCATGTTTTAAGAAACTATTGCCCATTCCAACAAAATTTTTGCTTGGTTTAGCTTGAGTGAAAAAACATTGAAACTTCCCACTCACATTTTGCAACAATGTGTTCTAGCTCATAGCGTGTTATCTAACTGAGGTCTAACCACTGTGATAATCCCTTCCCTGTAGAAGTCAATGTAGAGAGCAACAGCAATGCCATTCACTGGACAGAACAGCTGTGCAAAACACAGGAACATTCCTGTGTCCTACTGAGTGTCTTGCTGGCAGTCATTCTAAGACAATTAACCTCCACGGCTGGCTCTTGTCTGCTGAATAAATGTTTTCCCAATTTGCCATCTCAAATTCCTGGGAATTAAAAATTGTGTGTGTGTGTGTGTGTGTGTGTATGTGTGTGTGCGCGCACATGCGCGCGCATCAACTAAAAGGCCTCTCCTTTGTTATGTTTGCTTACTAACCCCAATAGTCAAAGCTATTAAAGCAGATTCATAGAGCATAAAATAGAAGCCATGAGTAAATGATACAAAATAACAACTTTAGCCATGTTCAGATCCTAATTTTCCAATCCGTTTTTAAAAAAATAAAAATAAAGTTAATTGCTAGATATGGTGGTATATGCCTACAATCCCAATACTGCAGGAGGCAGAAATGGAAGCAGAAATATCAGGCATTCAGGGACAGCTTTAGCTGAATACCGTTGAGGCCAGCGTAGACTAATGAGACTAAATCTCAAAATAGAAAAAAAAAATATGGGATCAGAAAGATTGGTATGGAACAATTGTCTGTATTCTGTCAATTATATTTTAAATAAATGCTGATTGGCCAGTAGCCAGGCAGGAAGTATAGGCGGGACAATTAGACAGGAAGTAGAGGCAAGACAAAGAGAACAGGGGAATTCTGGGAAGAAGGAAGCCCACCTCTCTGCAGTCCTGACCTGGCCACAGAGCAAGCAAGATGTAACTGCCTCACCGAAAAAGGTACCAAGCCACATGGCTAACATAGATAAAAATAATGGGCTAATATAAGTTATAAGAGTTAATAAGAAGCCTGAGCTAATGGGCCAGTCAGTTTATAGTTAATGTAGATCTCTGTGTGATTTCTTTGGGACTTAACAACTGTGGGAACCAGGCAGGACAGAAACCCCGACAACAAAAGATAGTTCAGCAATTAGGAGTGTTTGCTACTCTTCAAATGACCAAAGTTCAGTTCCCAGCAACCACATGACAACTCACAAACATCTGTAATTCTAGCTCCAGGAATCTGATGCCCTCATCTGTCCTCTTTGGGCACTACACTCATGCATCACATGCACAGGCACACGTACCTTCCCTTGTGCAAACACACAGAAACACACACATCTGCAGAGAATTTTGTAAAACTAAATAAATAAATAAAACAGTCTTTTAAATACCTATAAACTGGTATTGAGATATATATTATTGAAGCTGAAAAGTATCACATAAGACCAAACCACAACTTTTGCTTATCTACATCTTATATTTATTTAGCCTTTGTCTACAAGAGCCAGGGACCACCTCATTGTCTCCACTGTGATGGACCCGATGGCATCAAAAGGATTTTATTCCTTACACAGCAAGCTCTGTCCTAGGAATAGAAACATCTAGGGTGTGATACTTGGCAAGCAGTCAATCAGTGTCTGGGCAAGTCAGTCAGTAGGGTGGGCAAGAAGTGACTCGGTTTCTTTTTTCTGTTTGCCAAGATGAAAGGCGAGCACCTGTCTTCAGGCTGTATAATATGTTGCCATTAAAATGTCTGTCCACTACGAATGGATTCAGGAAGACTCTTTATACATGTGGTTTGCATTTCAGGGCTGTGGCGACCAACCTCCACCGTGCTGTGATCCCAACACCTGTAAGCTGCCAGATGGCTCAGTGTGTGCTGAAGGGCCGTGCTGTGATAATTGTAATGTAAGAACCTTTTCTTTGTTTAGATGATTTTTTCTTACTTTTTATGTGTGTTTTGTCTGAGTACCATGCACATGCCTGGTCCCACAGAGGCCAGAAGGGAGTGTAGGATTCCCTGAGACTGGGTGACAGATGGTTGTAAGTTGTCGTGTGGGTGCTAACACTGAACTTGGGTTCTCTGGACAAACATCCAATGCTCTTAACCATAACCACTGAGCCATCTCTCCAGACCCAAGCTTTTTTTTTTTTTTAAAGAGTCTTGACATTTACATTCTGTTTTTGGCATTTATCAATATTTTTTTATATTACAGGTATTACTCTCTTATCCTTTTCAAGATTAGCTTATAATTTCTTTTTCCGAATTACTATAGCTCTCCTTTTTTATTCTTCCTTCAAGCCACACACCCAGACCACAGTTTCCCCTCCCTCCACTCCTTTCAGTCCCCCGACCCAACACACACACATGCTTACCCTCCTCTCAGATCCACCCTCCCTCCATTTCCCTTCAGAAAAGATCAGACCTCCCAGGGATATCAACCAAATATGGCATAACAAGATACAATAAGACCAGGCACAAACCCTCATATCCGGGCAGGGCGAAGCAGCCCATTAGGAGGAGAAGGGTCTCAAGAGCAGGCAAAACAGTCAGAGACACCCCCACTCCCACTGTTAGGAGTCCCACAAAAGCACCAAGCTAATAACCATAACACATATGCAAAGGACCTAGTGCAGACCCATGCAGGCTCCCTGATTGCCACTTCAGTCTCTGTGAGCCCTTATGAGCCCTGCTTAATCGAGCCCCAGTTGATTCTGTGGGCCATGTTCTCCTGGGGTGCTCGACCCTACTGGCTTCTACAACCCTTCTGTCCCTCCCTTCTCCTTCAGGATTCCAGCTCTAAGGGGAGGGAACCAATGGAGGTCTACAGACATTTCTAGTATTAAGAAATTGATTTTAAATCTTTCCTCCTATGTGTGTGCATTTTCTACCAGAAATGTCAGAGTATTGGCAACAAAATCTTTCAACCATGAAAAATTAATTTTCAACTGGGCGGTGGTGGCGCATGCCTTTAATCCCAGCACTCAGGAGGCAGAGGCAGGCGGATCTCTGTGAGTTCGAGACCAGCCTGGTCTACAAGAGCTAGTTCCAGCGCAGGCTCCAAAGCCACAGAGAAACCCTGTCTCGAAAAACCAAAAAAAAAAAAAGAAAGAAAGAAAAATTTTCTTTTGCATTTCTATAATATTCCAACCATTCATTCCTTGAAAATTAAAACAAGGATGTATGGGTTATATGACATGACTGAAACAGAAATATTGTTCCTATTGCATGTCAAATATAGTCAAAATATGCTACAAGCAGCACATAATTTAATAGTGTATTTTTATTGTTTTTAAATTTCACATATGTACAATATATTTAGATCATTTCCCCCCCTGCCTCCAACTCCCCCCACAACCATTCCATTCTCTTTCTAACTCATGACTTTTTTATTTAATTATTGTTGTTACAAATATATTTACATGTAAATGAGCAAATATATAAATGCAGTGTGCCGAGTTCATTTATTGTGTTTGTACATATGTTGTTAGAGGTGACCACTTGGCACTGGATAATCAGTGAGGCGGCATCCCTGGAGGAGACCAACTCTCCCTCTCTCAGTCGTCATTAATTGCCTGTAGCTCTTCATCTTGGGTGGAGCCCTAAGAGATCACCCATCCCTGCTGATGTGCCAGAGAGAGCATTCATCCCCACATGACGCGCACAATGCATACCAGCAGTTTCCAGGGCTCTCTGCTTCTCTGCTGCCTTACTCAATGTGATCCCTTTCCCTTCAGATGAAGCCCAAAGGGGAAGTCTGCAGGCCTCCCAGCGGGGAGTGTGACCTACCAGAGTACTGCAATGGCACGTCCCCAGTGTGTGAGGAAGACTTCTTTGTCCTCAACGGGCATCCGTGTGGACAGGATAAGTGGATCTGTCTCAATGGCTCGTGTCAGGATGGAGAAAAACAGTGCCGTGATCTATTTGGCTACGGTATCGTTAATCATTTGACTTTTCCGTTTAAACATTTTCTAGGTGCTGAAAAGAAACAGATGAGTCTTGATGTATACACAGGCAGATGTGGAAGCATGATGGCAACCAAAGCCTTCTCTCCGTGAGCCAATCTCTAGCTTGCCCAGGTTTACTCCCAGGAGGAAACTGGACAGGAGCCAATGGAGTGTGACAGGTCTAAAAATTGCCCCTGCAGCTATGATATATTCATCAGATTCTGTCTGCTTCCTTGTCCGTAAGCAACAGTTTGCTGCTCTAACCAGGCTCAAAATCTACATTTCTTACCCACAACATACTCGGCAAATTATTTCTGAGACAAAATAAACCACCAACTTTGGGCTTACTGGCATTTCTATGCAACTTAACTGAGCACCTAGTGACTGTCCAGGATGCTGTTGTGACAGGTCACTTTCCTCCAGCCAGGAAATGCAGGGGTCAAAATTCCCAGTCAGAGCATTCAGCAAGCGTAGAATGGATGGAGGTTGAAAATAGAAACTTTTCTCTGGGAAGTTTGGGTCTTAGAAGACCTGAAGCTAAAATGAATCAGAGATGAAAGTAATTGGTGAATAGTTTGATTGAAAAGACATTTATGCAAAAAAAAAATCCCACCTTTATTTGCCAGTAAGTCAATGATTTGTTTAAGAAACTGACTTTCGGCCGGGCGGTGGTGGCGCACGCCTTTAATCCCAGCACTCGGGAGGCAGAGGCAGGCGGATCTTTGTGAGTTCGAGACCAGCCTGGTCTACAAGAGCTAGTTCCAGCGCAGGCTCCAAAGCCACAGAGAAACCCTGTCTCGAAAAACCAAAAAAAAAAAAAAAAAGAAAAGAAACTTTCTTGTTTACATGTATGGGGAATAGTAGCATTACATATTAGGCACTGTGCAGGAGACATCAAGTTTGAAGTATTTGACTGAAATGGTTTTGTGCCATCGTCCATATGCCTTTATTTTCAATTTTATGTAAAGTTTGTTTTCTGTGCAATACATTCTGAACCATTTCAGAACTTTGAAAGTGTTCATTACCTACTTCAATGCAAAGGAACAAACATTCAATGCAACTAACACCTTTCTGTTTCCCTTCCAGAAGCCAACTTTGGTACAACTGAATGCTATGATGAGCTGAATTCCAAAACTGACATATCTGGGAACTGCGGGATCAGCCCTTCGGGGTACAAAGCCTGCGCACCTAAGTATGCCTTAAAAAAATGTGACCAGACTCTATCTCCTTACACTTGAAAATGTCACCAGTTACTTTCCTATGGAAGCAAAATAACAGCTGACCATGAGGTCTGCCATGTTTAATCCAGTGACAGATGTCACTAGAGAGGTTCCCTGACATGTCCCACACACCTGGGATGTTGTCCCAGTTAAACTAATTTGTCTGTACCTGAATTGTTCTCTGTCTTTTGCCACTCAGTGTTTTATTTCTATGAAAGTCACTCATCAGCCATAAGTATTTAGTTTTTAATGTTTTGACATTCTTTATTCTTTACGGCATACTTTTGTGACACTGGTTCTGGAGAGCAGTGACAAGTGGGCCCCCGGGACTCCTAGGTGGCCCTGGCACACGAAACAAGGTGGAGAGGGATAGATAAAGACACCTGCCATTGACCTATGGTCTCTCTACACATGTGCACAGGCAGCTAGACCACCATATACACATACACAAACACACAGCACACACTGTACATTTTTGTACATTTCTGTTTATTTGTTTTATATGTGTGGGTGCATGCCTGATGCCTGGCGAGGCTAGAACAAGGGTTACCCTTGTGAATTACCAATATGGATGCTGGGAATCAAACTTAGGTCCTCTGAAAGAGCAGCCAGTGTTCTTAAGAATTAAGATGTCCTTAATTCTTAATTCTTAAGAATTAAGCCATCTCTCCAGCCCCAGGAATAGATGTTCTTTATAGAGTTAAAATTAAAGTACAAGAAAGGGAAAAATTAACGAAGAACCTGTGTGGCCCTGACCAGGCCTCCCTAGTACTCAAGTACAAGGTGTCCTAACATGGTGACATATGAGCTACAGACTTGCCTCAGGGCTGCCTGCAACACCTGAGATTTGGCACCCTAGAAACTTCCCAAGGATTTGGGCTTGTAGGTTTTTTGTTTTGATTTGGTTTTTGTTTGTTTGTTTCTGGGTTTTTTTTTTTTAATTTTGTTTGGAAGGGTATCACGAGAAGATCTTTGCTGTAAAAGAAAATGCATGTTTTCAGCCAGGTGGTGGTGGTGCACGCCTTTAATCCTAGCACGTGGGAGGCAGAGGTGGGCAGATCTCTTTGAGTCCAAGGCCAGCCTGGTCTGTAAGAGCTAGTTCCAGGACAGCTAGGGCTGTTACACAGAGAAACCTTGTCTTGAAAAAACAAAAAACAAGAAACAAAAAACAAAACCAAAAAAAAAAAAGAAAGAAAATTCATGTTTTCATGAAGTGGGGGTAATTCCATGCCTGTGTGTTTTAATAAATCCTATATGTGAAGAAGAAACATTAAACTGTTAAGGTTATGGCTGTGATTAGCAGAGAAGCCACACATGCATACTATCTAAGCCACAATTCACTATCTGGGTGATGGAATGTGGAATGATTACTAAATCGTGGCTTAGACAGTATACATGTGTGTGTTGGTGCACGTGCGTACATATGCATGCATGTTGTGTGCAGACAGGATTTGTCTCCGAGTTTTGTGGTTGCAGATTTGCTCTGTAGACCCGTGTCTCACCATGCTGTCTATCACAGTGGTACTTCTTCCCCAAGTACTTAACCTGGATCCTTTGGATGGCTCAGCTCAGTTACTGGCGTCCATTGCCCACTGAGATTGCTGGTCTCAAAGTGATGCAGGCTGAGGGATCTCTACAGTGTGTATCAAAGCAGGAAAGGCTCCTCCAGCATCAGGGTTACTGGTTTTCATGGCCAGTCCTTCCAGGCTAAAAGAATAACACTTAGCTAAAGAGGGAGCAGCAGCGTGCCTAATAGACATAGTTTCTCACTTCCTTTCCTGAGTCTGCGTTCTTCCTGCACATAAGTGCGCACCTGTCTACTGGGCAAAGCCTCAGTCTCATCATACATGGGAGTCGGTTCAGAGGCAAAGAGATGGCAGATAGTCCGCTTCCATTCTGACAAGCTAGCTGACTGGAGGGTGGAAGGAGAGTGTCTTCAAAGACCATCTTGCCGGGAAGTTGATTTGAAAGCCACTTCTATAGGAGATGACTGTCCTTGCCGACAGGTATCCTCTCTATGTGTGGAGCAGGAAGATGGAATACTTTTTGTCCCCTGTTGACTAGAACATTCCATAGCTTTCTGGTCTACATTCTTGTTTGTTTGACCAACGGTTTTCATTTTTAGAATTGTTCTTCTGTACCTAATGCCCCTTTATTGTTTTGTATGCTTTTCACTGGGTTTTTCTGCACTACCATTAGGGCATATATGCTCTTATTATTTTATCGTAATAATATGCATGATATGTGGTGCTTTTTGGATGTGGACTTCAATATCTTATCGGTTGTTAAGCCAAAAAGGAAACCCAATCAGTCTGGTGACCAGGCCAATTGCTCATTTTTAAAAGTTAGAATAAGCTTGGATTTGATTGTGTTTAAGGATCAAATACAGGTGATGACATCACAAATGGTAATCTAGCCAATGGAAGAGTTCACAATGTATTCATTATTGTCAATAATCCAGGAAGGACTCTGTGTGTGTTATTCAAAATTAATTGCCAACTCCAATGTTTAATTTAAATCTATTTGTCTTTGAAATTATATTAAAGTATTTCTCTATTAAAATAATGGCTTTCATTTATCTGTAAATTATAGTGACCGGAAGTGTGGGAAATTAATATGTAAATACGACAGTGATAATTTAATTAAAATAAGAGCTGCCACTATAATTTATGCCAATATAAGTGGGCACATCTGCGTTTCGCTGGAATATGCCACTAATCATAAAGACAGTGACAATATGTGGGTGAGAGACGGAACTGTCTGCGATGCCAACAAGGTAGGTGATCTCACCCCAGTAACTCCCCAGTGCGGTAAAGTGTGATCTTCTTCCAGCAACTCCTCAGTGCTAATGTAGTGAGTACTTATTGATGTGTAAACCTAGCAATGTGTTATCTCAAAATGTAAGTATGCAGTCAATGATGAAATTTGGAAAATAAGATCAAAACTCAAAGAATAAAATAGAATAAAGCCATTGATCCTAAAATTATGCTCTATCATTAGTGGTATTTTTTAAAGAAATATAATAATAATAATAATGCCATTGGTCCTGCACAGCTGCTGCTGCTGTGGCTATCTCATTGGCTGTTTTTTGTAGAATTCACACCAATTCCCAGAAGAGACAACCATGGGGTTCACCCCTGCGTTTCGTTACATTTTCAGAATGTTGCAGAAAGAGAGCACCTGTGATGTGGTGGATGATCTTTTGGCATAATTATCTTAAATAATGGTGAAAATAAAGATTCCACAGAGTAAAGCATAAAACAGACAAATCTAAGTAGCATGTGATGGTTGGTTCTGTCAACTTGCTGCCTGGGAAGAGTCTCTTCTGGGGAGAGGAATTTCCTAGGTCAGGTGGGTCCCAAGGGTGTGTGGGGGGTGGGGCGTTGATTGTTAATTGATGTAGGAGAGCACAGCCCCCTGTGGGCAGCACCATTCCCTGGGCAGGTGATCCTGAGCAATTTCATGACAAGGAGGACAAGATGAGAATCATGGTGTGGAATCATGGCCCAAACATGGGGCAGCTTGATGCTGCTCTTCCTCCCAGCTCTTAGACTCTGGTCACTTTTCTGGTGAGTTTTCCTCCATTTCTTAGGCTCTTTAGCCTCAGACACCCTGTCTGCAGGTTCATCCGGGCCTCCCTCCTCCTGCCCACATCTGCTGCAGTGAAGTTTCCAGTCGTCTAGAACTAGAGTTTCTGTGTGGTGCCCTTTCCAATTTGATTCGGTTTATATTCGTCTTTGTTGTGACGTCACTGCCCTGCTCTAGTTCTTCATCTGTGTTTCCCTTTAGGGATTTTTGAGTATGTTAGTTACATCCATAAAACTAATTTGTTCCCTTCCATCAAAAAGGCCATGCTTTTCTGTTTTCTTTTTGTTCCCTATGATTTTTGTTGTCGTTGTTGCAAATTAGGTGTCTGAAAAATCTGCTCCTTTGGGTGTTTGAAGACTGGCTCAGTATGGAGAATGCTTTTGATAATCATTTCATCTCATTCTTACATAATAATTATGTATTTTATGGGCACAATGTGATATTTTTGAGACCTGGAAACACCTCTGCAGTGATCAAATCAGAGCAGTCAGCATATCTATCTTTTAAGTATTTATTGTTTTTCATTTGCCATACGTACCATGTTGCATGTAGTTCCCTAGTCACCCTCTTTTGCAGTACAGTACCAGCTTACTCTCCTTTTTTAACATTTTACCTGTTAGCAAACCTTTCTTCATCTCCCCCCCACACCCATACTGCATCCAGACCCTCAGAATTCTTTATTCTACTTGGAGTCACATAATGATGGTGTCACACAATGCCCTATAAGCTCTTCCATATTGCCACAAACAGCAAGGTTGCGTTCTGCTTCTGTGGCCAAATAATAATTTCAATATGCATTTTATGTATTATTTATGATAATTTATAATTGGTTGATTTTCAATAATTTGTAATAATTACACTGATACATTTTTCTCATGCAGCATATATGCCACATTTTATCTACCTATCTATTGGTGACAGTGAAACCGGCACTATCTCTTGGCCATTATGAATAATGATGCAATAAACAGGACAGGGCAGGACAGTGTAGGTTTTATTTCCTTTGTGTGTGTACCTGGCTGTGGGACTGCTGGAGCCCAGGATAACTCTAAATCTTTTTCTTATTGATTTACTCCAAGGACTTTCTGCACACTTTGCAGAACTATACTAGTTTACATTCCTACCAGCAGGACTGATGAAAATGAGGTCCTTTTGGCCACACCCTTGCTGGTATGTGTGCTGGGGTGTCGTTTTTTGGATTTTTGCCATTTTGCCAATAGCCAGATTAACTGGGATGGGGTGGTATTTCAAGGTGGTATTTATCTTAAGAGAATATAGAATGCTTTTAACTAAGTGATGAATCCAACTGACATATCAGGTCCCTTGTCCACTCTAGATTTGCATGAATAAAGAATGTGTAGAAGCTACAGTCTTGAATTATGATTGCACGCCGAGAGACTGCAACGACCATGGTGTAAGTAGCAGACCTGTGAGTGCGAAAGGCAAGTGCTCAGGAGAGCCAGGGCTGAGTACTCCCCGGCCCCACCCTCCACCCAGCCTGCTGCCCTCCGTCCCAATAAGAGGCCACACAGGAAAATGGACATTATCTGACATAAACACTAGTTTACATATTTCCTGGCGTAAATGAACCCGGCTGCCGGCCTCAGCCTGTGACTTTGTGCTGTTCTCAGGTATGTAATAACAAGAAGCACTGCCACTGTACGGCCTCATACTTACCTCCAGACTGTGTGAATATGCGGGATGAATGGCCTGGTGGGAGCATTGACAGTGGCAATCAACAACGAGCTGAGTCCATCCCTGGTAAGTCTTCCTAAGGAGTAGAAAAGTAATTAAATCATTGTGGGACAGGGGAAGTAAAGTGCTTGTCTCACAAGCATGAGGACTGGAGTTTTGTCCCAAGAACTCACGTAAAAATGCTGTGGTGGCACAGACTTGGAATTCTGCCCCTTGGGAGGCAGAGACAGGAGCCAATCTAGATTAATTGGTAACCTTTGGGCTAGTGAGAGACACAGAAGTTAAGGAGTTGAGAAACTGAGGAAGACACTTACCATCCACCTTTGAAACACACACACACACACACACACACACACACACACTACTAAGAATGTTAAGGAAGTCAGTCAACAGTGGCCACAGCAAGGTCCAAAATAGAGAAAAGTCATCCAAAGAGACCCATAGTTGTGGCCTTAGTGGATTTTTTTTTTTATCCAACACTCAGGAACTCACATTGAAAGAATCCTATCTTGTGAACTTGACATGGTGAGAAGAAATATGTAAGTTCTGGGCTCGTGGCTACTACCAGGAAGAAACAAGCTGGCAAAGCCACCCAGGTGTGACCAGGAATTGTCAACCAAAGGGTAGAACCAAGAAACCAGAGTCAAAAGTTCTCTGAGAATTTGGAAGTTATGGTTAAGAAACTGTAGCAATAATAATAAAAACCCAGAGACAGATATTGGGGTTCAACCTGAAGGTCAGAAAAGCAAAGCAGCCAGCCACAATCTCTTGCTTTGACCACAGTCTGAAATGGTGATCCTGCCTCCACAAATCCTCAGACTGAGACTAAGCGAGACCTGTCTCCTCCTGTTTTATATTCCTCTCTAGTTCTGGGATTAAAGGCGTGCACCACCCCTGCCTTGCCTCTATGGCTAACTAGTGTGGCTGCTGGGATTAAAGGCGTGTGCACCACTGCCTGACCTGTATGGCCAACTAGTATGGCTGCTGGGATTAAAGGTGTGTGCCACCACTGCCTGACCTGTATGGCCAACTAGTATGGCT